>VXAU01001352.1:249403-311903 GCA_013399695.1 Formicarius rufipectus | reverse complement strand
CTTGCAGACCTGAAAGGTGTTCAGCCAGTTCCTGGAGCAGCACATGCCATCTGGCATTTACACCATCACATCATATCATTGTCCTTAAACATGTGATTTTCACATAGAAGCAAAAGCAGCCTTTGCCTGAAGACAGCACGATAACAGGGCTTACAGCGAACAGGCAAAATATATTGCCAAGTCAGAAGAGGGCTACGCACGCAAGCAGAGGAATTCATTTGTCCTTTTTCCACAGTCTCTTTTTCCTGCTGCAGAGAGTAGGAGGTCCCTGCCAGAAGTGTCTGTAGTGTTTCTGTGGCAGTGGCAATATGCACAGTGTGGGCATTTAAATGCCCATTCCAATTCTAAGTGCCAGTGTTACTCAGAAACTTAACGTGCTGGGCTGTATTTCTATTCCTGGTGCTCCCAGCACACAAGTATTCTGGGTGGTAATCTTTGAGGGGATACATGCCGAGGAGAGGAAAAATGAGCTTTGTTTCTCTCACCAATGCTGAGAAACCAGAGAGGAGAGGAGCCAGACTCTGCTGCCCAGAGAAATCTTTGGTCTGGAGACCAGGCTCTGTCTTGCAAGAAGGTTTTGGTAAAACCACAGAAAATCAAGTCTAAAAAATCAGAATAACATGGGAAAATAAATATGACAGGAAGGTACAGGCAGGAAAAATTTTGAGTTCAGCGCTCTGAAACCATCTCATGTTTGATAGAGCACCCCCAGAAGAGAGGGCGTTTGAACCCTTTGTGTGGATCTCAATATTTTAAATTGCAGAACTCTAGAGGAGTTAGTGACATTCTGAAAACCAAACTGTGCACCTGAATAAGTTCCACTGGCATTTTCCAGATGGCAGAAGCCATCATTTTTATACTCAGAAGATCCAATGCTTTGTATACTTACAGAGTTCAAGGAACCTGCTTGCACAACTTCCTAAATCCTTTTAGCTTATTTTTTGTTGGTTTGGGCTGTGAGGGGTGTTTCTTTGGTTTGTTTTTATAAACATGGCAGTATTAACAAGAGGCTTGAGAACAGAGGCTGCCTTAGGTCCTAGTTGAGCAGAAGGTATCAGGGCATACTTGAACAGGCTTGACCACCGCACTATTTAATGCTTGAGGGAGAACAGAGTGAAAAGTTCTCTCTTCCCCCTCCCTATTATCTCTACCATCCCCATGTCCACCAGAGCAAACGAGATGGGACTTACAGTGCACAAAACTATTTAATGAGTAACAAGTTCAGTACATCAATTCCCATTAAACCAGGTCATTGCCATGAGGAACAAAAGGACAAAATTAACTACTCATGGACTGACAAATGTCATTTTTACCCAAAGACACCATTCCAAAGTATCCTCAGGAGCTCGCTTCAGCTTCTCCTCAAACCCATGTATTTTGAACTCTTTCAGTGGAGCTCCTCAAAGCACTTTGTGCATTTCAGATGATGAAGCTCCACAAGACCTCCTTTTTGTATGTCACATAAAAGGAAGGGGAGCTCTGGTCCATTCAGATATAATAATATACATAAACAATACTATACATGGTCTCATCCATCACAGATACTCCAAAACCATTTTTAAGCATCTCAGAGAAATACGAAATTGTCTTCTTTTACCACAGGTTTTGGAAAACAATGTCTTAACTGAAACACAACCATGGAAGATTCAGTCTCCCTGCTGCATCACAAGTAAGAAATGAAAAATTGAAAGAGTCTAATACTGCTTGCAAAGAAGCATTCTGGGGCCCCATCAGTTAAAGGAGAATGTGTCTTGCTAAGGTTAGAGTTCACGATCCACACCAGGTTTTATATGATACTGAATAAAGTCCATTCTCTCTTATATCAGTATGTATCTTGCATTCCTCTTTTGAGACTAACCCTCTCCTCAAGTCATAGTTCAGACCCATGTCCAGAAAACAACTGACCCAGAGTAGAATAAATCATCTGGTTCAGTCTGTAAGCATTTATTCAGACCCTTCTGAAGCCAATATATCCAGCAGTTCTAAGTGTTTGGCTTCCTCTGTTATTCACAGAAGTTGCTTTCTTTTGGTTTGTTCAGTGACATGATTTTCCTGGAGTGCAGGTGGTATCATTTGCTTAGTGAGGAAAAAAAAAACTCGAACCAAACTAACAGACAAAACCAAACAAACCCAATCCCAACAAACTACCAACCAACCAGCCTCCAACCTCAAAAAAAACCCCAAACAACCACTCCACATTTTCTTCTTTTTAAATGTTTTCTAATATCACAGCCCAAAAGAACAGTGAACACAAGAATAAATACTGTATCTGAAATTTGATAATAATTTTCCTTCACAGAGGTAACAACACTTACAGACCACTGTCTGCCTACCCAAGGGAAGAACTATTTGAGTAAGGAAAGGGATCAACAAAATTTTGGTTGCTTGCTTGTTTGATCTGATTTGTTTTGGTTTTCATATCCTTTATTTTTCTCATATTCAGAAATCAAAATCCCTGTACCTGCTCCTGGACTAACAGGCAATGGAGATCAGTCCCAGCTGTAGGACACTGCCCGTAAATTGTTTGTATGTTTACAGCCAAGACCAATCATAGGTGTCTATATTCACCCATTTGAGTCTGTCTTTCTATTCCTGACCTGCACTAAGGAAAACAGATGCCCAATAGTATAGATCTCTGTCCAGCAATACTGGCTAAAATGTCTAAGGACCAAAGGACACACACAATAACAAAGGACACACTTTCAATAGCCAATGTTTGTAATTTGCACAAAGGACCAAATCCTGCACCCAACAAAATATAAAATTCCCAGTGCATTCAAAGAGAGGAGACTCCATCCAAGAAATCCAGGTGGTTGTTCATCAAGGAGATGCCCAAGGAAACATTCCACCTGAGGGCCAGGTGATCAAAGGCCGGGAACAAATTCCACCAGTGATGCAACACAACAAAATCAACTTTACACTAGGCACCTTAAGATGTGTATTTCAGAATACTGAACAGTTTCTTCTAACTACATTTTAAAGCAGTACTTTTGACTTGCTGATCCAAAAAAATTATATTAAAGAGATTCACTATCTGAATTATACTTTCTGAACCCTTGTGTGAAAGTTATATGCACACATATGAGCAAAATGTGCAAAATTCCAGAAAATAATTATATTACATACTCTAAGAAAGTTTCAGAAAGAAGCTCTTTTATGTCACAAGCTAAAAATTGCATTTGTATTCAAAGGCATGTTGCTCTCATACTAATACAACTAGACAACAAGAATTTTCAAATTAAATTATGGAGCAACCCTGCAGCAAAGGCTGAAACTTCCCCTCTTAATACCAAAAAATTTCACCTGATTTCTCAAAGAAACAGCTCATCACAGAATAAATCTTTCTTGAGAAGTTTAAAAAATATCTAATAAAAAGGGTTTGGAAAACAAACCTGTTCTGACCTGTTTTTTCTGTCCTGTAGAAGAACAACTACCCAGAGGGATCTTGACAGGTTGGAGAAATGGGCTGGCAGAGACCTCACCAAGTTCAACAAGAAGTGCAACGTCCTGCACCCAGGAAGTAACAACCCAGTACATCTCTATATGCAGGTGGCAGAAAAGGACCTGGGGTTGTGGTCGACACCAAGTTGAATGTAAGCAAGCCACGTGCCCTGGCAGCAAAGAAAGTCCATTGTATCCTGGGCTGCATTGGACAAGGAACTGCCAGCAGGTCAGGGGAGGTGGTCCTTCCCTTCTGCCCTTCTACTCTTCCTGGTGAGGCTGCACCTGGAGCAGTGCCCTGTGCCAGGCTGCCCAGTACAAGAGAGGGATGGGCATCCTGGAAAGAGTCTAATAAAGGATCACTAGGACAAGAAACTGGAGAACCTCCTGTAATGAGAGAGGGTTAAGAGAGCCAGGAGTGTCCAGCCTGGAGAAGAGCAGGAATCTCACCAACATATGTAAGTACCTGAAGGAAGAGCACAAAGGCAGAGCCAGGCTCTTTTCAGTGGGGCCCAGTGGCTGGGCAAGGAGCACACACTGAAATACAGGAGGTTCCCTTTGAACATTAGGAAAGAATTTTTCAATGTCCAAGCACTGACACAGGTTGCCCAAAGAGGCTGTGGAGCCTCTTTCCTTGGAGATATTCAAAAGCCATCTGGACATGGTCCTGGGCAATCACATTTAGGTGGTCCTGCTTGAGCAGGAGGTGTGAACTAGACAACCTCCAGTGGTCCCTTCCAACATCAACCCATCTGATTCTGTGAATTTAACATTTTTCTTCCCCATTGGACAGAAGTAAGGGAGAAAAAGAACAGTAAAAAGATATACCTTTAACTATACAAAGACTTTTAAAGAAAATTTTGTTTTGTTTGGCTTCAAGTTTTTCTATGTCTTATCTACCATGAGGGAACTAAAAATGCTGTATGGGCCACCAAAAAGGGAAACAGATGAGGAAAATAAGCCTAACATAACTAAGCTGTGTTTGGGAGGGCACAGAAGGCAAAGCAGAGGAAAACAGAGGACCTGGAATGACATCTTGCCTTGAAGTGTACTAATTTCATCTGTAAACCTTCCATTCTTTCATTCATTCATAATAAAGAAAAAAAGTTAAAATTACCAAAGAGGTCAAGTTCAAACATCTTTTCAGTGCAATGTTACTATCGTCTTGAAACACCGCAGTGATTTCTGTAAACTTATAGAACAACTTTAAGATAGAGAAACTGAGAAGAACACAAAGATTTCCACCAGTTTCTGGCAATTTTGCACTGTTAACAGCTACTGTCACTTGTTTATATCATCCACCTTCTGTAGTCATCTCCAGGATTGGTTAACTAATCATTAACATGCTAAACTAGTAAATAGACCAAGAAAATGTGCTAACACTGAAGCCCATATATGTTTTCAGAACCCTATAAGAGGATCACTTTTAAGTGAACCACTTGAACCATCTCTCAGTTGCTTACACAGGTGATCTGGTTTTGAAAGAAGAGAAATTTAAAACTTTAAGAAACAGCACAGCAGGCAGGTCCTCTCATAAAACACTTTTAAAAAGCCCTCAGAACTACTGATTGTAGTGCATTTTTGCAAAGCAGGCTATGGCAGTGTAAAGCACATAAGCTATTCATACTTCAGCAGACTCCTGCATGAACATGCTTAAATCTATGGAGGACTGATTAAAGTATTTGAACATCTAGGTCATGATCCAGGTCACTGACATCAGTAGAAGGAAGTTTACTGTACCTTGTATGCAGATTTGGGCAGCATTCCTAGGATTGTTCACAAGAAGTCACATTCTTACTTTAATAAAAATACTGTCAGGGCTTCCACAATACCTCATGATGAGCCAAGCAGTTCATTCAAGTGTCTTTAAAAGGCAGGGGATGTATAAGCAGAATGGACTTTGTAGTGTAAAGCAGCACCACAACACACCTCCAGATTGTTTCATGCACAACCTTGACAAGTCTTTTAAATATTAAGGGCTGTGCTCTACTCTAATTCCACACATGGGACTCCCATTAATGTCATTGGGTGTTTCACACAAAGCACAAGAACGGAAACAGCTCTTGGCATCTCTTAGTATTAAAGAAAAAAGATTTCAATGAGTTTACTTAATCCATCAAACTGGCAGACTCTAGCATTAGCTCCTGTGATAGTGCTGTCAATGCTTGGTCAAGCCTAAAAAACCTTCAAGCTTAAGCAAGTCTTGACACAGCAGAGAAGCAGAAGCTCAAGATGGCCAACTGCAGGAAGTAAATAAACTTTTAAAAGCTAAGAGAATAAAGGATTAAAGGATAAAGAAAATTATTTTTGCCCTTTATATCAACTTTTCCCAACAAAATATATGTTTCAGAAAAAGAAACCCAGAGCTTGGCAGGCTGGGTGGAAAAAGAAAAGCAGAGGCAAGTAGGGGGCTGGGGGGAGTGGGAAGTAGAGTGTGGCTGCTAATCCTGCTAAGGCAGTTTTACAGTATTGACTCCAGTGTATTGGGGCCATACAAACCTTATGACCATGCACTAACTAGTTTGCTTGATAGCCTGGAGTCACCAGAGTTAAAGGTCTCAGCACATATCTTAAGTCCATGGGAAGAGTGGATTTGTGCCCAAGAGAGTATTTTGCTCTCAGACACCCAGGTCAGAGCTTATCAATTGGTGTCTGCAAGGGTGGCAAACAAAAAACAACTCTACTAATGCCTTCCCTTTCATTGCTCTACTCTCCATACATTCCCAATAGGAACAGTCCCTTGACCACTGGTTCCTGCTACAGTTTTAATTCGAATATTTTGGTTTAGAGATCACAGAAGCCCCATGCACTTGTTAGCCTAGGTTGTTGTTGGCCTGGTGGCTATCACTTTGCTTCAAGTGTCCTTGCCTCTGGGGTTTTAGGCCTCATGATTCTTGCAAGCCACCTGCTTACTTGGAAAGCTGGTAGAGCCAAATCTGAACTGTTAGGTCCCCTTCTCATTGGCATCTTTAGCACCCATCTGGTTCAACTATCACTGAGGGCTGCACTCTGGGATTTCTGTAATGGAGAAACTGACCCAGGTACATGGTCTGGTTGACAATTTAGCTAGACAGCCTTGTACAATCATATAGAGTTATAGGGTACATGGCATTAGTAGTTTGACCTTGGTACACAAAAGTTTTGACGCAATTTAAACTGTATTATCATCACACAGACTAGACAATTTGAAGAAAGCAACAGCATGGACATACAGGTAGTTGTTGGACAGTGTTATGCAAGCTTTTTCTCTCCCCTGGATAAATTGACATGCTTTATTTATAGTAGCAAAAGCATCTGAGCATGAATTGCATTTGAAGACAAAGTTAAAAATATTACAGAAAGATGAGCCCTACAGCTACCTGTGCCTAACAAGTCTGTTCTCCCTTTGCCTCTTTCTTCTCACTCAGTAAATGGCTGACTTATCTGAACCCATCAGTTCAGCACATGAGCAGTAACAAAGCAGAGCAGTCGTCATGTTCCACTCCCTCTTTGTTCAGTCGCTCTTTGGGATGAGCTCCCTCTTACTCACCACTGTCTGTCTTCCCTGTGTAGTTACATCAATCTCTCCTTGGATTGCTACTGAGGAAAAGCAATTGTCCAGAAGCAGAAGTCTACATGAAGCTCTGGATGGGGCAGTTTCCCGATGGCCATTGTAATCAATGAAGTCTCTTTCATTGACTTCTGTAAGAGACAGATCAAAGCAAGACCCTTTCTTTAAGGTCCTAGAGAACAAATTTCGCCTGAAAATGACAGAATGCTTCCTGCCAGGAAATCTACAGAGAATTCAGGCAGAACTCTGTTTTCAGTTTCACAACAAATCCAGATTAAGTGAATTGCCTTGTGTAGTTTTCCGGCATCAATTCCAATTATGGCTAATGCTGTGCAAACCCTAGTATTGAAAAGCTGCTTTGAGAAATGTAGGGTGAAGGTAAATGCATGGGGAAAACACCATGATTTTGGGTTTCATTCCTTTAAGGGTAGAGTTTCTGAATGTTGGTTTTGGTTTGTTGTTGTTTGGTTTTCTTTTTCATGGTTCAAGGAAGAGGTTTGAAGAAGTCATTGTAAGAGGCAGAGTAGAACATATAAAATAATTTTCAAGTCACCTTTAACTATTTCCTCAGTAATCCACCAAAAAAGACTGACCCAAGCACAAGCTAATCCACATTCTCTGAATTCCATGAAGAAATTGAGCTCTTCAGCATCAATGGCCTGTGCTCAAATAGGCCTTATACATACAAAGTGACACTGCAATTCCTAACCGGTTCTAACGATATGGGAATCACTGCAACTTACAAACATAAACCCACAATAATAGAAGGTGACTTGTTTGGACCACTGAGGACTCCTTACAGAAATGACCCTCCTCCCTTCCCTGCTTCCACATACACAGTCCAATGGCATAAGCCCCAAGAGAAGAAACTCTCCATAATTGCTCATCAGCCATAGTAGATCTTGCCAGAGGAGTCTGATTTAGCTCCATTTCTATCAGGTAGAAGCTTCTTAAACAGCATGGAAGTTTACCCTTCTCTAGACTCTACCCACTGCTCTGTGGGGAAAAAATCAAGTATCTAAGTAAACCATCATCTCGAATATATAAATTAAGTATATACATTCTTTTTAAACAGGACTTTTAATAGTGCATTTAAATTATAACTTTCACTTTTGCAGCATCCCCATGGAGTTAATTTTAAAAATGAATGAATGAAATAATGCCACTAAGACTACAGAATTTCTCACACACACCTGTACACTGACTTATCTAGTTTTAATGTCTAGGACTTACACAGTTGCAAACTAAAGCTGCTTAAATGACAACTATTGTTCCCTGCATGACATTTGGTGAAATAAATGCTGAAGTATAAAATCCATTAGTGACACATATACTATACACTGCATTTGCAAAGGCTTAGTTCAGGGGGAATGGAAATTCCTCACCACAGATAAATACAGCTTTTAAAGGGGTTTATTATTATTATTATTTTCTTCCAACAAAATATCTATTTTTTTGGAACATCTCTATCTGCTGGTATTTTGAAACTCAGTGAAATACCTCAAGGCAAGCACTTGCTGACTATTTCCTGTTGGAACAACTCAAAAATGTTCTTTGTGTTATTTGAAGCAAGAAGCAAAAATGGCAACAACACAGTGGTGACTTCACTTCCTTGAGGGAAGAGAAATTCCAACATATATTTCATATATATTTATATGCTGTATAATTAAAAAGGTGTCCCAAAGAGACCAGAAGGCACTGATAAGTACTTGTTATTGAAAAGGACACACAACAAGAATGTGCTTGAGAGTTCAGTGGAGCAGGAGCAGAGGTGAGGTGCTACCAGTGAGCTTCCATGAGAGCCACTGAACAGCCAGCTCCAAACAGGGACAGCAGCCCCGTGGTTCCCGTCACTTTAGCTTCCTACAGACTGTGGTGGCTGCAGAGCACGTGCAAACCATACCCAACAGTAAGAGAAACTACAGCAAATTCAGTTTCTCTGTGGCCTTTTCCAAGAAGTTCGGAAACCACTTGTGCCACCATCTGCCCCAGAAAAATGTTGTCCTGGGTTTCTGCCACTCCTGGAAACTGAATGAACAGTAACTTGGGTGAGGATAGCTTTCTTTTGCAATGTTTCATTTGTTCTGTGATCCTAAGCCGAGAGAGAATCGGGCCAGTTATATTGAGTGCAAACACATTACAGGGAAACACCATATGCTTTAAAGAAAATAAAATACTCTTCATATATTTATGAATTAACTGTTCTGCCTTTGAAGGAAAATTCAAGTACAGAGAACAAAAGTAGTTTAAGTAAAGTTATACTCTCATTCACACTCTGTAAAACCGTCATTACCTCTTTTTCCCTTCGTGAAATAAAGCAGTACTCCTCTAAAGTCAATTTGCAAGAGCCACAGCTTATAAAAAAACCCAACAAACCTCCCCCTCTAATAAAATCATTCAAGGCAAACCCACCTGAACAAAAGGCCCAGTTTCCCCACTGCTTTTTGCTAGGGTGGAAAAAACTGTTGTCTGTTACATTAGTGAGAAATAACAACTTCAGGGAGTCAGACACATGCTGAAATGTTTCAGCTGAAATCAAACTCCGAGAAATTTTTTAAATGTTTTCAACACATCAGCATGAAGCATCGACCTAGTTGGAATCACTTAGATCTAAAGCAAATGCACTGATTGTTTTCACAGCATGCTTTTCTTCTTCAAGCTGCAACAGGCAGACCGGCAACTGCTGTTCGGAAAGGTTTTCAGCCCCCTGCCTTGGTCTGCTGTAGCCTATGACACGATCAATAGCAGGGTTAGAAGGAAGAGGAAGCTCAGGAAAGATTATGAAGATGAGGTGAGTGACAGAATTGCCTTACAGGATTTGTTCTCTCTCTCACCTTGAGTCTTTTCTGCTGAAAAAAAAAAAAATGGAGAACCATCTCAATTCTTTCACCAGACGGGGACAGGGGTGATGGGGAGACCTCGTGGTGTGAGTGCAGACAGCACCGAATGCACTTAGGAACATTCTGCTCAACACGTAGAGAAGAAAGAAGATCTTGCCAGCAGCTGCATTTTTCTTGGTCTAAATGAGATGGAGATACCACTAAAGAAAACTTTTCTTTCATTAATCAGTATAATTAGCATGCATAGTGAGAAAAGTTCATGGTGAAATAAAATTTGAGCATTCTCCTTTAATCATGTCACCTCAACCCTGCCTGTGCTATCTGCAGGTGTCTCTGCTCCAGCCCCTCTGACAGCAACCATGTCTCTCCAACAAGCCCCGCTCCCTTTGAACTGGTGCATAATGGGAGAGCACTTCAGACACCAGTCCTGCTTAATATGCCACTGCACAGAACACTTTTGCTGCCATGTTATAAAGACCTTAATGGCTTTCAGTTGTTCAGGTACCACATTATTAAAGAATTTTTATAGTAATCCTAACGATTTTAATACTCTTGTTAGAGTCATTATGACAGAAAATGTGATTCTAAGTCCATTACTGTAGATACCATGCTGTCCTCCTACTCTATCCCTCTGCCAGTTTATGAAGACACTTAGCTTGAATTTACTGAAAGAAGTGTAAAAGAGACGGGAAGAAACAGTTTAAGAGGAATCAGAGAAGGCCCAGTTTATGCCACTGTCTGTTTGGGGTTTTTCAGTTATGCACAGAAGAATCCCAGAAGAAAAGCATGTTTGGACATTAATAGCATGCAGCAGGCAGAATATTGTTGGGATACAGTCAATCCACATTCATACTTTAATATGATAAAAAGATAGGAAATGGGCATGAATGTTATTCAGTTCTTCTAAGTGTTCTGCAGCACAAGCAAACTGTCAACTGTAGGCTACACAGGCTCAAGTTCAGTGTAGCACTCCAGTGAGGATAAGGCTCCCTAGACCCATGGCATGGGCTTGTGGACACACCACTCCACAGCAATGATGGAATTAACCCCACTGCAGACCCTCGTTTTGCAAATCCTTACAGCATCATCATTGGTGCTGTGCCTACAGGCATTGCTTTCTATAACTCTTCACGCCCAAACAGAAAGCCCACCCAGTCCAGATGCAGAGGAAAACAAGCTACCAGTCATTAAAAGATGAGCCCTCCAATATCCATCCTCACATCCTGGCCTGGTTCCATCATCTCAAAGGTGATATTAGCAGGAGCTCCTACAGAGCAGCTTAGTGGAAGGAAACATCAGAAGGGTTTGAAGAGGGCTTTTATTTTCTGTTTAAAACCTTTTAATAAAGTAGGGATGATGGCACAGGGAGCACTAAGGGGCTGCACCAAGGACCCCACCAGCACAGGAGGGCACAGCCCCAGGGTGAGCACAGCAAGCACCCTGATGGGCGTGAGAGACAGCTGGGCCAAACACCAAGGGTGAGCTTGTGTCAAACTGGCACTATACAGGCAAGCACAGGGTCTCCTGCCGCAGCCACATTCCAGCAGGAGCTGCCAGACCTCCCCATCTTACAGCATTGACCCTTATCCCTCCTCTTCTCCCACAAAAACCCAACATCTGCCCCAACAGTACCTCTTGGATCCACTTCCCAATAGCTTTGTTTAACAAAACACACTCAAGAGTGTCCTTCCCAGAGCAGGGCACTCTCTACTCCTACACTGGAAAGCTTCAACTAGAGTTTCTCCCGAGGACCCTGCTACATGGTGCTAGGAAGGTTGCCAGTTCACAAAATTAGGTACCGGAAAACAGTCAGAAAGTTTGCTTCATTTTTCATAAATATGTGACAAGAAGACACCTCTGGCTGAAAGAGGCTGTCTGCACTTCATGAGGTTCCCAACAGGTGACAAAAAAATACATTGATTCAGACCCATGAAGTTGAGGGCTTTTCTTTTGGCAAGGAAGTTCCCTACAGATGACTCTGTCACTTGACAGTATTGTCCATGATCAGGCAATATATTTGGTATTTGTGTCATACTGACATCCAGGCTTTCAATTAATCTCACCTCTGTGTAAGACAGAAGTTTTTCTCACTGCACTGAGTTGCTCGGGCTTGGGGCAGAAGGGTCTGCCTTGTTTTTTTGTGTTCATCTTGGCAGCAACCATCTTTTAAACACATAATGTAACGTGGGGGATAGACTTGAACTGAACCTCTTGGTTAGATGGATTTTTGCAAGGGTTTGGAGACCTTTGGGAACCAATATACAAGGTTGGTACTGTCAAAATCACTGAGAACTTGTAATCACCACCAGCTGACAATTAAACAAGTGTGCATTTTCTCCAACTTTGTCCTGCTAACTACCTCTCTAAAAGGCATGTAATGTGACTCAATCTCATGTGAAGGATACCTACAAAGTCTACATGGACTGGGTCTTCCACTTAACCCCACTTAACACACAAAGATATTTAATTAATGAGAAGACTCTTTTGCACCACGATTAATTTCAACCTCAAAAACTAAACCCACAAATTTTCAGTCACAACAGAGCTGCTTCCCAGCAGGTGCAGGTTGGACCCTGACTCTTGCTTGTAACCACACCATCAGAAACAACACAGCTAAGCAGCAGATGGTGAACGGCTGCATTTTCTGTCAAACATCTATTGTCTACAAACAAACAAACAAACAAAATGTTTAAGGTTGTTAATTTTTAACAGGTAATTTTAACTTTTTTTTTTTAAACATTTGGTATTTGTTGTTGCTGCTATACTATACACCTTAACAAGCCAAGCATTAGAAAAATCAACACCTTTCATTTTGTGCTATAACTTTGCCTAAAAGAGCAGAAAAACTTGTTACAAGAGCCATTGCTTATGGCTGATAAAAAATAACCAACAAGCCTACTGCAACACTCCAGGCTTGGCTCATGAGTTCATTAAAGGGGTTTTACCATAAAAAGGTGAAAAGGTCCCAAAATCCACCTGATGGACTTGCTAAAAGGGGCTTTCAGTTCTTTTCTATCTCAAGACCACACACGGGAGAAACCCTACAACATTTCTCAGGGGGCAAAAACAACACACTCACTGTCAAGCTTTAGAAAGTAAGGGAACCTGGCAAAAGTTGAAAACAAGGATTCAATCAACATAAAGCACTACACAAAGCATGGACTTAGCAAATTCCAACCCATCCAGGTCTAAGTTACCCAAATATCAAGGAAATGAACTTAGGAGAAGAGGGAGAAGTAAAGAGAGACAGACAGACATTAAAGCTTCCACCTTGGACCCAGCATAGATCCAGCTTCCAGGAGACCAGGAACCACATGGATTTTAGTCTGGACTCCTGTGGCCACCTCCCCTCTAGGTGGGGTTTCTGGTCTGCCCCAAATGGGGCTGGGCTGGGAGGCCCAGGGGCTTTGGGGTGAAGTTACAGGGCCACTCTGGGCTGGACTAAAGGCTCCAGGGATGGGGCAGGTGAGATCAGGCATTGCTCCTGCTGTGCCAGGGACTGACAGTTGCACCAAAGGCTCTCAAGGAGGAGGGGTTTTGGGGCGGGCAGAGCACAATGACACCTTGGCAGAATCCCATCTGCCTTTTTCCCCCACATCACAGAGTTGTTTTGCGCCAGTCAGAAATTTTTAATAACTATTTCCAGTCCCTCACACCTACTCCTGGTATCATTATTAATCTATACTAAAGAATTCCTTGCTGTGGAGAATTACACAATCAGAACTTAAGACAAACCAGTAATTCTCAAGTTAAGAGAGCTCAGTTTCTGAATCTACAAAGGGACATGATTTTTGGACATGCAACACTTGGCAAGTTCTGAAATTATTGGTCAAAAGGAGGTTCAGATGACCTGACCAAACAAGAGACCTTCATTTACTGATCATTTCCTTGCATTGTCCAGCAGAAATCACTATGAAGTGATTATATATTATTAAAAGTAATATTTGAGGGTAAAAAACTCCAGAAAAGTGGAACTCCTTTTGCAAGATGCTTTTCCTTTCTTAAAGAAGTACAGGATCCTTAGTACTTGTTCTGTGAAAAGTTCTAATTTCATGGTATTTTAAAAAACTTTCTTTGAGGGAAACATGGATCCTCATATACCAGATGACTCAGAAAAAAATCAAAATAATACTTCATATGAGGAAAAAAATCTTTTCTTTACTATTTTACATAAATGAGCTGTGCCAAGAGACATGTCATCCTCCTCCTCTGATTGAGGACAGTTGGAGCAATTCCTCTGCTTTGGTTTTTTTAGCATGCCAGATTTGCAGCCTTTTACATTTGCAATTCACAATTCATTTTCAACAGTTAACTTCCAGGTAAAATTTTTAAAAAGCATTTTAAGAAATTCTTTGGGTTTAATTGCTATATAATTAAAGGTACAGTTCATATCTTCTAACTTCAGAGTTGCAAGATTTCAGTAAGGTTTTCCAGTATAGCTCACAGTATACAACTTCTTTCATTGTACTTAGAGAGGAAACAGGCTTTTGAGTGACTGCCTCAGATTTTGGCATATAATTTTTAAAATGCCTGTGTCAGAGCAGTTAAATGCCACATGAGAAATTAAGTATCAGGAGACATACAGACAGACATTTGAAAGTCTAACCAAGAGGAAGAAAACTCCAGACTGGCAATTGGAAGATTCATAAAACATGCAGGTACATCTGGAAAACTGAAAATTCTTCAAATGTTTCCCTAAATTATGTAGACAGAAGTGTGTTAGGCAAGTCTTCCATTAAAATACATAATTGTACAAAGTATAACATCATTCCAGTTATCAAAACATGCTGCAGTTTTATGTTGGTTTCCAAATCTAATTATTTTAAAATTAATTAAGCCTCTCATTTATGAGATACTTGTAAATGATTTAAATTTAGAAAATGCCTGTAACAATTTTAAATCTTTTCAGGTAACACTAACTCTACATTAATTCCTAAAAGTTGGGATCAGTGTTAATTCCCATTTGTACAGCAAAAATCTTTTTGTCAGATGAAAATTACTAACTTCTGAGAAGAAATTAAAAACACCACAATGTGTTAAATCTGATCTTGAAAAGCAGTATTTTTCCCTTCAGAGGAGCTGAGCCAACATATAAGGTCCAATTGTGTTAGACTTAAGTAAGGATTGTAAGCACCCTGAAGTCTGTGTGTCTGTCTGGAGACGTGCAGCCAGCAACTGGTATGAAGACACCTGGAGGCAATGGCCTGGAGTTGCATCAGGGCAGGGTTAGGTTGGATATTAGAAAAGGTTCTTCCCCCAGAGGGTGCTGGGCACTGACCAGGCTCCCCAGGGCAGTGGGCACAGCACCAGGGCTGCCAGAGCTCCAGGGGTGTTTGGATGATGCTCTGGGGCACAGGGGGTGACTCCTGGGGATGGGGCTGTGCAGGGCTGAGGGTTGGACTCGATGATCTTTATGGGTCACTTCCAACTCAGCATGTCTTGTGACTGTGTGGTTCTGTGATATCTTTTAGATTGTAAACCAGAAATAGATAAACAGAAGTAAATCTCTTGGGTGTTCCATAAAAATGAATACATCACGTGTGCATGCTCGTATACAACATTTCTGTTTAAGCTTATCAGGTGACAGTTGGAAAACTTAACAGTAACCGCAAAGTATATCCAAGTTCATAAGGACAGCAGCCTACCTACAGCCCAGGGGGCAGGAAGAGAAGGCTGGTGTTGAAGATGCTGCCATAGCAATCTTTAACTATCAGAGGGTTCCAATAAACACATTCCAAGAAAATGGGTGTAGTGGTATCTCAGCTTCGGAGTGGGACTTATCTATAAGAAGAACATCTGCCGGTACTCCCAAAATTCTTCTAGAAAGCCGTCATGGGGTGGGCTTTCAGGAGGAGTTAATTAACATCAAGACCAATGGACTGAGAAACCTTGGTCTTGGCCTGAGGATAGACAGTTTTAAGCTATCCAATCATTTTATATAATGATGTAACTGAAAAGCACAGATGATAAATACAAGGCTGTATTGGTTAATAAAGGCTTTTGGTTTCTTGATTGATCCACTGCATGAAGCGTGGGTGTGAGTTTGTGAGCCTTAAGGGCCCGTGCTGCCTGAAAGTGGCACTTGGACGAGCTCTCATGTGAGCTTTTATGTATTTTTTTTTCTTTTTATTTTACTTTAGTGATACTAAAATATTACATAAAATATAATTGAATATTGCCATGAATGAGAAGTTTAATTAACAAGTATCTTGTGTTGAAAGGTCTTGTCACTCCTGAAGCAGTAAAAGGCTACAGTAAAATGTAGGTAATGCCAGAAAGTAAAAGGGAAGAATAAAAAAAGGTTTGTCCTTGGAAGATGGGATTCTCAAACCAGTGAGAATGGCATTTAGGTTTTGGAGCAGTTGTTTTTTTTAACTTCCTTCACGCTACATTGGGTATTAGTCAATACATAGCTTTTGGAAGTTAGACATTTTTCCTTAATCTCTGCTCATCAAGATCATTCTCAGCAGATTTGGAATTGTTCTGTCTTCAGTACAGACTGTGTGTACCTGTAACTACCATAAATTTTCCAAGTGATATCAGTTAATGAAAAAAATCCCTGTTGACTTCAGTAAAGCCAGGATTTTCATCCTTTTTCCACAGATACTTGTAAACAAGTGTAATAGATTTTGAGCTTGACAATACAGTAAAGTTGGATAATTGCCCTGTGTTTTATTTAAACAGGTAAGCTTCTATTATGGCATTCTTTATGCATCAAGAAAGAGTTTTCTGCTTCTACTTCTCTGCAGTCAGTTCATACTTGTTAAGAGCTTACACATGATTTCTACCAAGCTAAAAACAGCAGAGCTTTGGAACATAGGAGGATTCAGGTAAACAGAAACAGTCCCTCATTAGCAAAGAAATTTTCTCAACTGCAGAGGCAGAACTCTGCTAAAATAGTGATTATTTCTTTACAGTGGGACATGTTCAAAAAACACTGAATCTTGCCACAAGCTTCAATAGATTTTCAGATTAGGCTCTGATTAGTATTTACACTTGGTCTGACTGTGATCACTGTCTCGTGATAAAGGTCTGTTTAGCAATATTGATAATGGCATGTTTAGCAGCAGAATCAGGAGGTTCTCTATTAAAGTCAATGGGACTGTGGCATTTTATGCTCTAGGTCTGCCTCCTTTGGTACAAGATTGAAGTGGGCTATTTTGTCAGGTTTGGCTAGAAAACAGCAAATGCAGAATGAATGAATGAGTGCTTATTGTGAATTAAGAAGTGAGCCCAGTACACCTGAACTCCCTCTACTGATGCTGTTACCCACCCAAAGTGGAGTTGCAATACTGGGAAAACACTTGAAAGAGGACAATCTCCTAGACTGGAAAGAGTACCTGGTAGAAATCCAGAAGCAAGGAAGATAATAAGTGTTTCAGAAGCTAAACACTACCCCATGCTTCTAAGAACACATTAACATCTGTGATCTGTTCTCTAAATGACAAACAGTGAAAAACAGAGCTATGCTTTTTCACCTTTTGCCTTTTCAGAGGACAATGGAAATCTTCCACAAAGCACTGCTGATATCCTGGCCAAGATTCACACTGGAATTGGTGGGATCCTTTAGACTCCACTGGCAACCCATTCTTTACTTCTGTATGCACACTGCCATGGAAAATTGCTAGGCTTTCCACTTCATCTTACAGGGAAGGGAAGGGTTCAGAAGCAGAAGAAGGTTGTATTGTAAACCGCTTCAGAATATATGAGTGCTTTAAAGAGAGATTCATAGAATCATAGGATATGCTGAATTGGAAGGGTCCCATCAAGATCATCAAGTCCAACTCCTGGCCCTGTGCAGGACACTCCAAAAATCACACCAAGTGCCTGAGAGCATTGCCCAAATGCTTCTTGGACTCCATCAGGCTTAGTGTTGTGACCACTGCCCTGCAGAGCCTCTTCCAGAGCCCAACCACTCTCTGGCTGAAGAACCTCTTCCTGATATCCAACCTAACCCTTCCTTGACACAACTTCATGCTGTCCTCTTGAGTCCTGTCATGAAAGTGAAGAGATCAGTGCCTGGCTCTCCATTTCCCCTCTTGAGGATGATGAAGGCTGTGACAAGGTCTCTCCTTCAGCCTCCAGGGTGAACACACCAAGTGCCCTCAGCTGCTCCTCATGCAACTTCCCCTCCAGACCCTTCACCATCCTTGTGACCCTCCTTTTGACACTCTCTGATTGCTTAGTGCCTTTTTCACATTGTGAGGCCCAAAACTGCACACACTATTCCAGGTGAGGCCACCCCAGTGCAGACACACTGACATAATACTCAACCCTCTTTGATGCAGAAGTCCTCTACAAGTGGAGAGCAAAAACACAGTGGTAGTGCATGGTGTTTGTAGTAAGCCAAATACATTTCTGTTGAGAAGAAAGCTTGTTAGCAATACTGTAACACAAGACTTGATGCAACTTGATTCTCAGAACAATTTAGTTTTTGCCAGACTGTCATTCTCCTTAGCCTAACAGAAATTTTGCAAGTGGTAGTATGAAAGCTGAGGTTTGAGGATGAATCTGGCTTTCTCATCTTTGCAGTTTAAATGTCAAAACCTTCATCAGGCTGTTGGGAAAAAGAAACCAGTATGAAAAAGATTAAACCCATACCCTTGTATGCACTAGCAGAATAATTATCTTTTGTTCTTTCTTTTAAAAACAGTTTTCAAAGCTCCCTATTAATGTTCTTTTTTTCATCTTTCATGTATCTTTCCTCTTTGAAGAAAAGTTTTCTACCTGTGAAAAAATGGTTGGTTTGTTGGGGTGTTTTTTTTTGCCTTCATCCATGGAAAAGTCAGACACTACCAAAACTGAGAAAAAAGAACCACACACTTTTTCCTAATTTGAACTCCATGTAGAATTGTTAGGGTTGGAAGGGACCTCTGGAGAACATCTAGTCCAACCCTCTGCCAAGGCAGGTTACATGGGAATGCATCCAGGTGGCTTTTCAGTGTCTCCACAAAGGGACACCCCACAGCCTCCCTGGGCAGCCTGTTCCAGTGTTCTGCCAGCCTCAATGCAAAGAAGTTCTTCCTCATGTTGAGGTGGAACTTCTTCTGTTTTAGTTTATGTACACTGGTCCTTGTGCTGTCATTGGGCACAACAGAAAAGAGTCTGGCACCATCCTCTTGACCTTTGAGATACTGATATGCATCAAGCCCATCTCTCAGTCTCTCCCCATAAGAGAGGTGGTCCAGACCCCTAATCATCTTTGAGGCCCTCCACTGGGCCCTCTCCAAAAACTCCTTGTCTTTCTTGTACTGAGGAGCCCAGAACTGGATACGGCACTCCAGACGTGGCCTGACTAAGGCTGAGTAGAGGGGGAGGATCACCTCCCTCGACCTGCTGGCCACACTCTTCCCATACTCTCACAAGGTCAAGAAGAGGTTTTGTCTTTTTCATGGATCTCTGATCTGTATGTCATAGCTCTGATTTAGGAGACAACTCAAAGAGAAATCATAACTGTTTAATCATAGTTACCCAAATATTTCCTGACGTGGGACTACAGCATGAAATGACTCGGTGTTACAATTGTATATCTCAGATATTAATGTGAGCTTTCTCACAAAACCAATTGAGATCATTTGTGAGGAGGAAAAAAGGTATTATTTTAGTAAAACTTAATAAAATAATACTTCTTCTTCTTCTCTTTCTCTAGCCCAAAGGGGAGAGATGAAAACATGAAAGTGGAGGTTAAAATATATCCTTTATCCTCCTGTGCTTTATCCTTTGTGCTCATGCTGGAGACAGCTGCAGATGCAGTGAGTGACCAAGGTGGTACTTCCCAAGCTGAAGCTGATCCAAAGCAGAAGGATACTGACCAAGAAAGTGTTTTAGAAAAACAATTTCAAACAAAATTATTAAATGGCATTGAGTGAGGGATTGATCCCACAGCCAGCAACACCTCTGCTAACAGAACAGCTCTGGATGTAAATCACTTTTGGAGGCAGCTTCACAAACTTGTTCTGGGGTTTGTAACCTTTATCTGAAATATTGGGGGCCCTAGTTTGCCACCAGACAATGTGTTCAATAGTTAAGTAATAACAAGGCAATTAAGAGGGTTAACATTAATGGAGGAACAGCTGAAAGTTTTGCAAGGAACTGATGCAGAGTAGGAAGGTGATGGGATTGAGCCCTGGTTTTATGCTTGTCCCAGTTCCTGCTGCACCAGTCCCACAAGCATGCTTTGCTGATGCCTGGGAAAATGGGCCCCTGAACTTGTATCTGAGCAGATGTTGAGTGGATAAAGGTGAAGAGAAGGAAAATAACATGGATGTGGCTTTATTATCCTCAGTCTTCCTGTACACAGCTGTTTCACACAGCTCACTGCCACAGCCTAATCCTGGCTACTCATCCGAAGCTTTCAACCTTTCTGAGTTCTTATTACAATTAGTTCAATATACAAAACTGTCACAAACCTTCTCTATCTGCCATGCCCTTCTTCCACACTGCATCCCCTACTTGCTTGTATTCCTACAACGCTGTTGGCAGTTACTCCTCCCCCCTTGCACACCACTGGTAACTAGTAACCTGTTCCCAGTTCCACTCCAGCTGATAGCATGCTCTTACTAAATCATGCATGAGATACAGTCACAGTTGTAAATAATACTAAAAAGAAGCTAAATAAATTTCAAAAAATTACCCCATCCTGTCAGAGATAAAATTAGTGTTGTATAGGAATTAAAGTTTTGTCACATTTCTGATAGTACTAATTATATCTGTTCAAATGATAATCCAATTTTGTTTCTCCATAGGAAACGGAAGCATTTATTTTGCAGTAAAGGGACTGCATTACACCCTTGAAGAGAAAAAAGCAATTGGGGTTGCAATGTTTCCATTTTTAACTTTGCAAATAACTAATTGACACTATGGAGATTTAAGAGCCAAGAGTCGCCTCTTTTAGGGGCTTAATGTGTCTACTTTGTGCAAAGGTTGATGTCTAAACATGTCCAAAAATCTGGATGACAGTCACTGTTCTCCCAAAACTACTGGGGAAGCTGAGAGGTTTTGCCTGTTAAAAATAGTAATGGCAAGATCTCTGGGAAATTTTTCCTTCAAAATGAAAAATCAACTTAGTTCGAACCTTTAATCCTACCATTCATGTGAAAGGTGAATAAAAGTCCATATGTTTAAGTCTACACATTATATAAGATAATCTGAGTGCTTTAGTCAAAATTACTTTTTGTTTGAAAATTATCTTTTTTAATTCTTTAAAATTAAGAATTCTTTAAAGAATTCTTTAAAATTCTAAAAAATTAAATTCTTTAAATTTAATTCTTTAAAATTCTCTAAAAAATTCTTTGAAAGTCTTTAAAAAAATTCTTTCATGCAAAGACCACCCCCCCTCCATCCAATTTAAAATCAGACAGTTTTGGAATTTGGTCCAGAAAAAATATACACACAGTTGTACAGGTGTGCATATGTATACATACATACATACATACATACATACATACATACATACATAAACTTCCTGCAATTTCTAGGAAGCAAAATAACATTAGCTATCAAATATAACATTGAGAAGGAAGTCATACTACAGGAACCTAATCCGTGTGGTTGTTACATAAACAATACAGTTGCTTATGTAATGAAAAGGTCATTATTGTATATATTTATGAGCAAAACAAATTACTTGAATTATGCTGCTTAGCAGTACAAATAATATCTTACACATTTTTGTGTGTGTAGCTTTGTAAGTTTTAAAGAACTGAGACATTTTGCCAGAGAGATTTCTGAGCAGCAAGGGCTCCTGGGTTTCTGTCTCTGTCTCCATCCCCGACCAGGTCCAGTTGCTCCTTTCATCTGAGCTTGCCCATAGACAGGGACAGTCCTCTTCGCCACTGCCCCTCAGAGCTCCCAACCTCTCTTGGACCCCCTCTGCACTCAAGCTCCCACTTCTCCTGCCCATCCCTCAACCAGTCTCTAGTCATGGCTGACCATTTGTGCATTCAGTGTTTCAATCTATATTTTTCTCACCTTCCCTAGCTCTTGTCCTGTCCTCCTTTGAATCAATCACACCTTCTGCCTCCTCCATCTACCCCTGTACAGCAAGGGGTCCCTGCTGTCACCTCTGCCAATTCCCACAACAGGCCTGGTTAGAAGTCAGGCTTTCAAGGAGGGACAGAAATAATCTGATATTCCTAAAAGAGGTAAGAAGATACAGGCTCAGTCTGATGCAGTGAATAGCACAAAGATAATGTGGAATTGGCACTACCAGAGTTTTCCAGGGAGCACTTAGACAAACATCTGTCAGATGTGACTCAGAGAAGCTGATCCTGTGTATGTGCAGATGCCTTTCTGAGGTTCCTTTCACACCTTTACGTTCTTGGAATCTTCGGGGGATGTAGCTGTTTAGAGCTGCCAAGTAAACATGTGCCAACTACACTTCTCAAAGGCTTGGAATGTAGTCAAGGATGGGCAGATTGTCACAGGATACACAAAGGGACATCTCCAACTCAATGCTCCTACTCCTCATCAAGTTCAGAGTTTTGCCCTAATTATGACTTATTTTTTAAATGGGTAAAACCACCCCATATTTCCCTAACTTCCTGAGGAACCACTGGAGTATTTTAGCTGAAAGTGCCTTCAAAAATATTCAGGAAGAGCTAGCCAACCAGGTGGAAACACTAACAGCAGCAGCAGTAAAGGTCTTAAAATAGGAAATACTGGGCTACTTCAATTATAGAAGGTTCTACAAGTCCTGCCAATATTTTTCCCTTAGGCGCTCACAAAATGGGGAAGCAAAGAGAGAAATATCTCACAACTTCACAGAATCCCTTAAGCCTCCTACATTCCCATTTAAAAGGGATTATGAAATAAAATGGACTAGGAAGCTTCCCAAAATTTCAAAGAAAACTCTTTGGTCAACCCCAAATTGTTATTTTAATATTTTTTCCCTTGTCTGATTTAATTTTTAACATATTTTCCATTAGCATAACTGTCTTTCTTTTTTTGCTTTTCTCTCTTTGCTGTTTTTATTCACTCTTTGACTTGGAACTGAAGAATTCAACTGGCAATATAAAACAGAGAGAGAATTTAATGAACATTAATTCATATGAATTTCATTTGTTTTCTTTTTCACTAATCCAGGTATATTAACTGAATAATGCTCTGGGAACACAGATCTCTGATAAATGTCACAGTGAGCAACACTGCAGCACATGGGGTAAAAGAAAAGGAAAACATAGATAAATAGATTAAGCCTTTTGTTTTAAGCATACTCATATTAAAACCTGAATGACTGAGGAAGCATCTCTGCTCTGATTTGAGTGGTGCTCACTTACCTCCCTCTCATGTTTTCATTATTGCCAGCAAAGGTGTAGATGGAGGCCAAGCAAAAAGGATTTGGACCTTCCACCTTCTCTGTGAACGGACATCTGTTTGTAGCTCAGTAAGGCTTACCCCTTTCTCTCTTTTCCCAGTTTACTTTCTGCCTGCCCCTTTTTCATTTGCATGTGAAAAAAATGAAAATTCCAGTCTGTGTCTCTGGAACCTATCCCTGTTTACATCATGGTGGGTGTCACGATGTACCATTCAGGGTAACAGAAAAGAACTTTGATGTACACATAAATAAATCACTCATATGGACTTTACAGCTGGTTTGTGCTTACTGATGGTATAAAGAGGTCTTGGTATAAAGTAGCATCAGGCTACTATCTCCAGGGGCTGAGATTCTCAAAAAGGGAAAATAACCAAATGCAAACACTAAAAAAATTTAAAAGTAACAGCTATTTTTAATGAATTTTTTTCTTTTCAGTTGCCAATTTCAGTGTGTTTTTTTTCAGAATTAAGGTAAATAGCATGAGAATTCTCACAGTTTGCCTTGCAGAACTGATTGGGAAAAATAATAAAAAGACCAGTTTGGATAGAATATAATTAATATCAGTCAGGATGGAGCACATGAGGTTCAGTTTTAGAGTTCTTCTCTTTTGCTTTCTATGCCTTCTTTTTGGATAGCTTGGTAATCACTAATTAATCAAACACTGTGGACTACACTAACAAATTTGCTCATGTAAGGGCTTCTGGATCTGATGGAACAAGCTTAAAGGCTGCTGGTGATCATGTTTAGCCAAATGCAACCCTGTTCAGCTCCACAAATTGACATCTGATGAATCCTGGCAAACGTCAGATTGAAAAGAGACCCCAAGAACACATCCTCAACACACTCATGTTAAACATCTGTTTGAGGCTTAGAGTGCTTTTATTTGCTTAGGGAAATATGAGGCTACTTTGCAGCTTTTCTTTTTTAATTCAGAATGTGACCAAAATTTACCTTTATACCCTAATGGCTGTTGTATCAGACATTAATGATACCATGATACCAATGAGGTAAAAAAATGTCTAACACACTGGCCAGATTAAAAGCATAGATCTTTGTACAGTTCTTAATTCAATAAAATACTATGGTACTTCATGGTCAGAAGGAAATACGCCCTCAGCAGCATCTGTTTCTTCTGTGTCCTTCACGAGAGTCAAAGGGTACTTTACAATCCAATCCAATGCTGGATATAACCTTTTAAATAAATAAACCATGGTTTAAGGATTTAGAAAGCACTAGATCAAAGAATGTAATCTTTGAGATCTAATAACTACAGTGATGGGTCTAGCATAAGGACATGAGCAGAATAGAACAAAGGCTTGCTGAGTATCCACAATGCTTCTTGGGTTAAAATTCATTACAGAGTCACTCTAAATCCCTAGTTAGGGGGCAACCCTAGGTTGCTCTTCTTGTAAAAATCCAGCATGAATTTAAAAAATTAAATAAACCCCAATATATTCAGGGGAAGAAACTCCATTCTTCAGCCCCTTTTTTGTTGCTTGACTATTCAAAATCCAGCCCTTATTTTCCAAACACCTGCCAATTTCAGTTGCATCTTACAGGTTTTTGGCTACAAACCCCAAAACACAAACACACACACCCCCAGACTTCTACTCTCCAGGATTAACTGAGTGGAGGTGGAGAATTGCATTTTTTTTCTCCAGCTGTACATGTCTATATCCCATGGAAACCAGGGGGGATAAAAGCCTTTAGCATCACATTGTCTGATGCACAATATGATGCTCAGGTGAGCTTTCCTAGTAAGTTGTGAGAATACTTGTGGATATGCTCAAATGGTTTCATGATCACCCTTTAAATAAGCAATAACACTAAAACAAACAAACAAAGAGATAACTGTTCAGAGCAATTGCAAGCCCTTCATGTGCTGCTTCAGAGCACTCCAGTTTGTCTTCTGTCAGGCTTTGAAACTGTAAGCTTTGCTCACCCAGCTGCACACCCAAGGATTTCTTGCCTACTTTGGTGAGGAGCTGGAGCAGGTGGTGAATGCTGCACCCAGAGTTCTGGACAAATCTTGTTAGCTTTTTTTTTATTTCCCACCATGGGCATTACAACACACAAGCCATCATTTCTGCCTGCTACTCAACCAGCATCTTGTCAAATCCGGCTGCAAGATTAAGCTTCCCCAATTCTGAATTCAATATTGCAACCCTAAGGACATAAGAATCAAGCTGGAACATTCTAGGATTTGGGGTTGTTTTTTCCCTTCTCAATGGACAAAATTGTTTCTGCTCCAAGACCACAGTTTACCCTGACCATAATGAGAAATCACCACGACTGACACTAAGCAAAATGAGTTTGATGCTTTCTGCTTTATTCTTCCACATTAGAAACCACTTGTACATTTTCTACTACTTTGAACATTTCCTCCAAAATACTAGGACGTTCTTCTTATCAGATATTATTTTTGCTTTGTATAATCCATTTGGAGAATGTGAAGCACATTTTGTACACAGAAAGGGATGGGTGCTGTGAAGGGAAGGTAAGACTTAATGGTCAGAAGTCCTGTGATAGTTGTTTTTACTTAGAGCAGCATAATTCTCCTTAATCCCAGATTATTTTATTTCACTGGAACAGAGTCCTGCCTAACAAAGCTGGGGGGAAGTCCAGGATTCTGGAGGCATTCAGCACTCAGCAGCATCAGTTCTAAGCACCAACAGTTAGAGCCATCATGGCAGCACCTCAGAAATACCAGACCTAACCACTGTCAGAATTATTTGCATCTTTAGCCCTTTATTATTAGTAGTATTAGTATTAGTATTAGTATTAGTATTAGTATTATTAAAGGTGGATTTGGAAACAATGAAGCATAGTCCTCCTTTGTTATAATTAAAAATTTTATAAAAAAGAAAACAAAAAAAAAAACCCACCCCCAAAACAATTATTTTTGTGACATACCATGAAAAATGAAAGCTGATGCTAGTTGGCCAATGATGGGAGACAGTGTGGTTCATAGGCTTGAAACAAGGATATGAAACAAGGGCATGAAACACTCTAGTCTTTAATATTGTTGTTTAATTCTTAATCTATCCTGCAAATTTATATTTAGTCATTTATTTTCTAAAAAATAAATAAGGTGACTTCCAGAAATGGGCTAAAGCCATCAGCCTTTTATTCTGGTAAAACTTCATTGCACTTGAAATCTGAGAAGAGCTCAAGAGAAAACTGAGTTGGAGTTCCACAAGTTGGCACAGCAAGTGGAAAAGCAGTTAGAGATGTAAACAGTTTAGTGAAAAGTACAACATTCTGATTCAGAAGTATCACTTTTAATATGTCTAACAGCAGCTGTTGTGTAATACTATTAAAATGACTTTCACTAAACTGTTCACAAAAACCTCACGCTCTGCTATTTCCTGTATCTTGAAACTCGTTTCCCTGGCAGGGGACAGCTAAAAAAACACATTTGTCTTTTACTGTTGCCCCTGTAATATTTCATTTTTGGAAGTGCCATTACACAGCTGGATTGTGTCTTCTAAACACACGAGTCTGACATCCTTGAAAATGTTAGAAACTTGTAAAATAAAAATTACTTTATGGCATTAGTGATCGAAATAGAATGAAGTTCTAGTTTAACATTTGTTGGTTATTTTCCTTTTTCTTCAGGTCTTATTTCCCTTTACAAGGCCCTTCCCCATTTTGAGGTTCAGAGACCCATCCTGTAAACAGTTACCTATGGGAATAGATCATATTCAGCAAGCAGTTTAGTTAACACTCACTGGACATACCACAGGGTCAAAATTACTCTCTCAAGTGTGATTTTGCAGCACTGTTTATCAAATTCTCGGATTTCTTTCACAGTAAGGTGGCACAGGAAAGCCCATCAAGACAAGACCTATGTGTTTTGACAAGAAGAGTTATCAGAGTCCCACTCTGTGAATCCTCATTCACAAGAGCAATGGGCATGGGACAGCTGTGCACCTACAGCAAAGAGCAAGACCCATTCATGAGGTTCTCATGTCTCATACAGATTTCTCCTGCTTTAAGCCTATGCCCCAGCACTGACGACATCAATTCTACTACTCATGAGAGTCAAAGGAAGATCATGAATAAAAGTTTGTTGGACTTAATTTTGCTATAATGTAGCATGGCACATACAAATATAGATAGAAAAAACAGGGTTATTAGTAACTACAAAACCTATTCTAAACACCTTAAGAAAATTTAATTATATACTTCATCACTCAAGGATTGTTTGGAATAAAGATTTTTGCATCCTCCATCTCTCTATCCATCTTTTTTTTTAATTAAACTTTCTCCCACCATCACTTGTAAGAATGGCTGGAAACTTAGAACAGTCTCTTGATGTTGAAATTTTTCCTTTGATCTAACAGTTATATAAGGCGCTACTATGGAACAGCACTACCAGTCAACAGAGAATCAGCAACAAACATCAACAGCTAGTCTTTCTCTTTTGAAGAGAAAGCACTGCCCATCACAGCGGTTTCAAAGCCAATCCTAAAGCAAACCCCCTGAAGCTACAGTCCATTTACCTGTAGCCTTGATATCCTCAAAAAGTGAAAGTGTTTAAGACCCTTGAGTTCCTACCTGTAATCCTAATAGCCAGCAATAATTGTAAAACAGTTTGCATAACAATTACTTAACTAGCATTTCAGCCAGACTTTGTTATCTTTATCAGTAATGGCAGTAACTCAATAGGCCAAAAGGGGCCAGATCCTGCAAAGGGTTATAAACACATGGAATCCCATGGAATTCAGTTCCATACTGTGCACTTGAAGATTCAGCAAATGCAGATTTCTTTTACGGGCTTAAGTGACCTGCTGACCAGCTTTGAAGTAAACACTTAAGTTTAGTGAGAGACAAACTGTGTGGTCAGAGGTTCTCTCTGCCATTTTTACAATTTCAGAGTGAAAAACTGCATTTCAAGCAAATGATGATGAATGATGTAAATCACAGGGAAAAAAAAAGAATATTTTGCTGTGTCCTCATCTAATGTTGAAAGTGCTATATACTATTTATCTTCAATTGTTCTTTTATTTTCTTCCATTTCAGTGGCAGTTCAGATCAGAGAAGAGAAATGAAAGTCTTGTTATAGCTACAGATCAGTGCAAGAGGCTCAGCACAGCCACTTCTACGTACTGTACATACAAAAATGGCCCAGATTGATATTTAGTTTATCAGTCTAGAATCTAGGAAACATAACAGAGGTACTTGAATGTAAATGCATTGCCAAAAGATAACAATCTACATCACTGGAGGAGTGTCGCTTGCCCAGCAATTTAAAGGTCATCTGACATATTTTATTTTTCTCTTACAATTAGAATATAGTGAACATACACACAGTGTAAATCATAGCTGTTTTAAAAATTAGACCTTTAAATTGTCCTGACCCACAAACTAACAGATGAGGCAGCAGAGTAGTACAAAACAGAAAATAAAGAAATTCTATAAGAAAAATAATGACTAAAGATGTTTTTAGATGGCTTATTTCAATTACATCCTAATTTTGATGTGAAAAGAGAAAAAATCTTTTTAAGCATGAGTCTGAATGGAAAAAGTCCATCTTTTCTGTTGTAAAAACAGAAGACAACAGAAAAATGCAATCTTTTGCTGGAATCCAAGCCTAGGACCAAAGAATTTACATATATTAAATTAACGAGATCCAAACTTATCTACAACAAATATTTATACTGTAAAATATTACAGTCACATTCCTGCATCTCCTTACAATAATAATTCTTAGGGACACAGTATTCTAGAGAGTGTATATAACAGCAGGTTTCTGCAAAGATGGAATGCTTCATTATCAGAGTACCAGCTTGTTCATAAATATTAAAAAGTATGTTTTTGAAGTTTTTCAAACATAATTCTTATTGTTTACTTTGTCTCTCTACTACTGAAAACAGCAGTCAGTGTGTACCTGTCCATAAGTCTCTCTCTCACAGTCCTGAACTGCAGAAAACCACAGCTGGCGGCTGTAAAGGACAACAATGCCTGTGCTGGACTTACAGCAGGCAGACAAGGGGACGTGTAGTCTGACCTTACTCAGGTAAGTAGTCATGCTGACAGTGGTGGGTCTAATTCTTGCTAGAAAGAACAGCATTTGTCCCAAACTGCAGACAAAATGACATAATTCCTTGTTGTCTTATAAAAGTGGGTCTTGCATGTACATGTAAGATGGTTCTTTTCTGTTTGTATCTGTTATAGGCAATTCTTTATATGAGATTACAGATGGAAACAGGTATTCCACGAGAAAAATACCTTCTCTACCACTACAAGAAGAATCACTTAGACATTGCTCAAGACAAACTAACATTACAGATGTGATCTTCATTTGGTAAAAATTAAACTCCTGGCTACGTATTAATCTGCATTATAAAACAATACTAATAACAGATGGAACTTGGGAAAAGTGGCCCATGAGTTACAGAAAGGCAGGGCTTCCCTGTAATATGTATCCCCCTTCTCTGTTGCTGTTGATCATGTGGAAGAGCATAAACCAAAATTTGAAAAGAGGCAACAAACTGAAACAGAACAGAAAGATCCACGTTGGTTGCAGCAACGTATCTGTTTCATAAACTGGGCTTCGGAGCAGAACCCTCCATGGAAAAGAGCACGTTCACCCTTGCACAAATAGCTTTTACTGCATGGGGAGATTGTGTGGAGGCTCCCATCGAAATGCAGAAAATAAGCACACTTAACTTGTAGAAAGGGAACTCAAACACAGCAATAACAGCTGCAAGCGCGAGCTATTTGAAGAAGAATGTTACCTAATTTGTTTCTTCTCAATATAGAGAGATGTCAGTGGAGCTACCCCCTCCCCTGCCCGATTCCCCGTGTTTGCAGGAACCAGTGAGCACAGAAATGTGCAGCCAGGCTGGGCCCCGAGGCCGCTGGATCAGGATGGCAGGCTGGGCTGGGCTCCCCCGGGGACAGCGGAGCCAGAAGGGGCATTGGACACAGTGACCTGTCTGCATGAGATGAGACAAAAACAGGAGGGCTGTAATGCTGATGAACTAACCTGTCACTCACAAGCTCAGGTCTGGGGAGTGGGGGGGGGAAATAAAATTAAAAAAAAAGATGGTGAGGAAACAAAAAAGAAGAGAAAGGTATAGTACCATTTGAGAAAGTAGAGGAATAATAGCATAATTGGAATAATTAGATTACACATTTAATTACCAATTCATTCAGATGGGCTCAGGATATAAAAGGAATATGGCATAAAAATCCAGCTAATAGTTTCTGTAAGATCAAAACACAACTGAGGAAAGCATGGTTATTGTGTTTCAGCGTGCAAGGAAGGATGCTACAGACTATTGCTGGCAGGGATCAGGGTTTCATGCCAAACACTCCAGTTATGAATCAAAATCACAATGAGCAATGAGCTTCTAGATCTTGACACACTAGGCAAGGTGGTTGTTCTTTAGAGTACTTGGCTGGTTTATTGCTTGCTTGGGGGTGGGGGGGAAATCCAGAGGGAAGTTTCACAAGCAATTCCGCACCTTGGGTCTGGTACACCCTGATGCTGGGTCATGGTCTGCCACCACTGCCATCACCAGTGGGAGCCACTGTGGGCACTGGTGCTTGGAGACAGATGAAAACCAGACTNATTTAACAAATTAAAAAAAAAAAAGAATTCATATGTCAATGCTTGGGGACCCAGAAGTGTTCCTAAGTCAACAAGAGATTTTAGCATAGCATAACAAACTTTTCAAATCCAGCATTTTTGGGACATAATACTGTATAACACTGAAACATTGCCTCTGGGGTGAGGAAGAAGTACTTGAAACAGTGCTGCCAACATCTGCTCTGCATTTCATTTATAAACATAATTATAATGCACCATTTGTGCTGAAATCTTATCTGCTTCTTACTCATGAAAGAAAATACACTGAACTAATACCTTGGGCTGCCTTTCGGTCAGCTAAGAATTTGTTGCGGTCTCATCCTTCGGGATGGCTCCGTGGAAAAATGAGGCAGTATTGCGAAGGCCATAATCAACATCCATATCACTGCAAGCAATTCAAAATACAGCTGGTAAGTGGGCGAGTGAGTAGAGGAGATTGCCTCGGTGCTTCCAGGAAAATACACACACTGAAGTCGAATATTGCGTGTGGATTTGAAAGGAAAGTTAAGGATGTCTATTTTATAGTTTCTCTTCTTTTTGTGGTCAATATGCACAAATACCTACAACTTCCCTTAACTCATTTAAGGAACTAAACCTGGCAATTGCCACTGGGCTTGTATCAGCAAGGCCACTGACACAGACATGCATTGCAGCACACAAACAGGCACAGCGTTGCGTGCACACAGGTCTGCTGCACTTTTATGCACCAACAAGCCAACCAGTGCCTTGCACATGCTCAGGCAGAGCTGCAAGAGCTTTTTCCTCCCAGAGTGAGGTATGTGCTGCCTCTCTTTACCATAATTAACCTGCACTTCCAGGAAATGCCAGTCTACCCAGTAAAATGTAGAACATCCCTGCACCCAGTGCCTCTGCATGAGCCATGGCACCACTGTTAACCTGAACAGAGTTAACCTGTTAGCTTGGCTACCCATGGAGCTGCCCTTCTCTCTGAGGAGCTGGAGACCTTCAACCTAAGCCAAATCCACCTGCTCCTGTCTGTAGGGGCTGCACAGCTGGTTCCTGGGCACTGTGGCAGCTTTGCTGCTCATCCTTTGGGCCTTCCATGGGCTACCTCCTATGAGGTGTTGGTCTAGTTTTCCCTCTTTGCTTACTGTAAGGAATTATCTCATTAGCACCTCTTGCCCCTGCACACACACAGTCCCTTTGCTGCTGGGAAGGTGATTTAGCTCTCTTGTCAGCAGTCAAAAAGGTGGAAAACCAAGGTGGTTCCTGATCTCCGCAGGTGGAGAGCAGGGTGTAAAAGGGCGGCTCTGCTGACCAGGGTCCCTTTAGCACCAGCAAATTGAGGAAAGTCATGGAAGGACAGAATTATAAATACTGCTGTATCCCCAGCAGACACCTCCTGGTCTCCTCTGGAAGTTTTTATCCGTGGCTGTTGCTCAGCTTAACTGAGAGGGAAATGGTTATGGAGCCATGGCAATATCCATACTGCTTCCTATATCCATGGCCCTTGGCACCTGGCACAAAGGGCAGGCTGGCACTGCTGACCCTGAGATTAGGGAGTGGGGAGCACTGGTGGAGGCTCACACAAGGACGAGGCTGCTTTGGCACTTAATCTGTGCCAAGGCAAATTCAAAGGGGTACAAAAGCCTGTGTTCTGAGCTGCACACTGGGTCTCTGAGAGCCAGGAAGAGTCGTTCTCTCCAGTAACACTGACTACTTTTGTCTGCAGTAGGCTTTCCCTTTTTAATTGAAACAGTTAAAAAAATAATTAAAGTGGTACTTTTGAATAAAATAATATGCTTGAATTTACCTCTCAGCTACACAGCTAAGAACTTGTGAAAGTAGTATTACTGTATATAGTTATTTCTCTTATGTTTTCTGGAAAAATATTTATTTTTCTGGATGACAAAAACAATATTTAGAATCATACAGCAATGCAAAACCAATTACTTCCTAGCTAAACTGTATTTAAAAACACATTTGATTCCTTAATGTGCATTATTTATAATTTTTATGGTTCCTTGCCTTACAAACGAGAACCCTGGTGACCACGAGAAATCGGGGTTATCTAAAACGCCTTTAGGCACTTGCTCGCATGCCATAGCAGAGCTCGCAGCAGCTTTAGTGAATCGAGCGAGATCCTCCTGCTTCTTACAGCGTTGGTACACTAGGGGGACTCTTTTTCCTCTTTTCTGGAGTGATGGATGCAGGGCACTGTCAGAGCAAGCTGTTGTACCTCACAGACAGGCCCTTTACTCACCAGTTAAACATGCAAGACTCAGCCTTGTGCTCTTCGAAGACTAACAAGCCTAATTCTATACGATCAATGGCTCTTCCTCCCTCTCTCACTCTATCCATCTCTGCTGAACAGACAGTATTTTGCATTTTGCATCTTCATTTTCATGGATATGTGAGTGGGTTTTCCATATGGGCAAATTTCTGCCAATTTATGCTAATTCCAAAATAATTGTTTTGAGAGACAGTAATGGATTACATTCTCTGCCTGTGCAAATTCATTCTGGTCAATCATTTTTACATTTTGAAAGAAATTTTTCTGTTAAAAAAAACCTCTCCTGCTTCTGATTTCTCCTCCTCCAGATTTCATTAATGTATAATTTCTGGGTTTCTCCCACTCTCCCAGAGTTCCACTTTTCAAAAACCAAACTACCGGGACATATGCACTCACTTCAAGAAAGGCACTTCCTTCCCTTTATAAGTGCTCAACTGTGGCATGAAAAGGAAATTCAGGAAAAGAAGATGTTTCTATGCCTAAATTTCTAGAAGAAGGCCTTATATTATACTCCTTCCTGTGCAGCCACTGGGACAGCTCCTTTTCCATCACTGCTTATCCTTTACTGTCCAAAGAAAATATCTGCAAAAGAACTTTCTCTTTGTTATTTTAGAGAAAAGAGGCTTGCTGTATCTTTGCGAAGGTGGGAATAAATTCTCCATCTTTCCTTCTAGATCTAACAAGCTGGTTTGATTGAAAACTTATTTTTGTGTCTAATGAAGGACTATTGTTCAACAGGTCTTTCAGTTTCCTGACTAAACTAGAATTCATGTAAGATGAAAACCTAGGAAATGGGCCTGTGATTCTTCCTACGTAGTGGAGAGACGTCACCTTCTTCCTCTACTCTTACATAAAGTGATGGGAGGTGATTACATCAATGGTGATGGAATTTAGTTATTCAGAGGACAAATTAATCTCACCTCTCCAGGTGAAACAGAATTGTGGACAAAAAACATGTCAAGAGGCGAGATGGATTAGCAAGAAAGGGTGATATTGAGTGGGTAAGGTTTAAGAATATATTTCCCAGATGGGGAACTAACTGCAGCATTCTAATAAAACTACATATCTCACATCTCATGGTGTCCTCTGCAGTATTGGTCACAATGGGCTTTTGAAAACGTCTCCTCATTGGATATAGCATGGACAACAATGGAGATTTACATTATGTGAAGAACAGACTATATTTGGGAGAAATAACATCATTCAAGAGAGGCAAGTAAGAAACCCAACTGGGCAAAAGGATGGTTCTCACAGTGAGTGGCAACTTCTTTTTTCAAAACTCTCACAAAATCTTTGGCAGGATTCAAAAAGTGTCAAGGACAATAGAAACATCCAAAACTGAGGTACATTTTTCTGTTCATTGAATAATAGAAATTAATTAATGAGTCACAGTATTAACTATGTAACAGAGCAGGGAGAAACAGATATTTCCACAGTGTGTGTGATGATTATTAACTTCTTATTCACTGGTATATTTGGGTTTATTTTCTTGAGCTTTTAATTGCTCATCTTGCACAGCTGTTGCTTCAACACAACACAATGAAGTGACAGCATCACCAGAGACAAAAAACCAGTGGAGGTGAAAGGGGCAGGAAGGGTGTGTAGTGCCAGTGAAAGCACATGTTTCCTACACACTCCATATCCCTTAGATCCCCAACTCCTAAGTAGAGGCCTCTATCTCATGGAAAAAAAAAAAAAGTAAATTAAAAACCCAAGTGAAATGATGTACCTATATACCTGTGTTTCTCTTGCTCCAAGCACTGTAGATGATGTGTGAATATTTCGTGTATTAAATGAAGATATACTATATACAGGTATACAGAGAGGTACTTCCTGACATTACAGTGATAAATGTTTGATCTTCTGATAGTCAGTTCACATAATTTGGTTACAGACTTCATATCCTGCACAGGATTGCACAGGAGAGAAAACGTCATAGGTTTCAGCTACTGAAAGAGCTGCCATGAACTAATTGTTCCTGACTTTGTTTCATCTATCAGAAAATTGCGTTACCTGCTTTTGGATATGGGAAATGCAGTTAATAGAAAAACCTATATTTGAGTTTAGCTAATTTTTTTCCTTTAAGGTGTTTATGACTCTTTGCCAGACATTCATGCTCAGACACCTGCTGAGGATCAGTTTGTGGTCTTCTCTTTGGCCGTATGGAAACCAGTAGGTGGAGGGCAATCCACTATTCAGTCAATGAATACTTTGGCACCCTCTGACTGCAAAATGTTGAAGGATCAGGGCTGTTAGGGCAGCAAGTGCCCACTGCTCACTGCAGGTGGCTGAGCCAGGAGCTGCTGATGACCCTGGAACAGGCCATGCTCTCATGGCACCATCCAACATGTTCTGGCACACATAGGCAGAGCCAGCAGCTGGCAACCTGCTTCATCAAGAGCCCCTGATACATAGAGGGAATGAGCCAGGTCCAGCCAGGGAAACTAGCTGTGGATAGCAAGATATATCTGGAAACAGGTCTGGAGGCAGGGCTGTATCATGGATCCCAGGTTGATCCAGGAGTCAGGGCTGGAGACAAGCTGTGACCCAGGTCTGAGGGGTCTGTCCAGGAGAGCACCCCCTCTGCAGCTCCCTATAAAGATTCTTTAACTGAACATACATGTTCTGGCAACTTTCTGCACTCATTGCATCAGCTTTGCAAACTCATTACCATGTGTATGTGAGAATACTGTTCTTCATATTTTTGTCCAATAATTAAAAATAAGTTCCTTTGTATCTGAATGATGTCATCACTCATGTCATCACACTGACCATCACAGGTGGTTTCAATATAAACCACTCTTCAATCCTTCTCCCAGCTGTCTTCCAGATCAGTAGGGCCTCTAATGGAAGGCAGTTGTCTTCTAGTATCAGATGCCCATGTGTCCTTACCCATGTCAGCATTACCAGCAACAACTTTCCTCTTCACTACGTGTCTACAGAATTCATTGAAAGGTTCAGCAGCAGCCTTTATTCATGCTCCTGGAGAGTAAAGTGTATCCCCACAGACAGCAGTGACATGAACTGTATTGCACTGACCCACCAGAGTTTGGTCTCTTGTGGTTTTTTCAGTGTCTGGGCTGGCTTGGCATTTTCTCCTGTGAAACTTCACAAATGGAAGCTCAGTTAATGCCAGCCATGATTCTCCTCCCATTTGGAAACACTGGAGCAGATGTTCCTGGAGACTTGAGTGGATCACAGGGTGACTGTGAGCCATGAATGTGATTGAGGCAAAATCATTCCTGTGTGTCAGCCAAGAAAGACAAGCACTGTGCAAAGCCCTGGTGAAACCTCACCTGTACCACTATGGACACTTCTCATTCCTCGGGTTCAATAAGACAAATTCCATCTGGAATGAATGCAGACAAAGACTAAGCAGCTGATTTATGGGCATGGACAGCCTACAGAAGAAAAATGATGGCTGGAAGGAGAAATGCAAAGGCTGCCATCACTTTCAAGAATGGAATAAAGGATGAAGACCAAAAGAGGAAAAGAGCTATGGAAGTTCAAGGGAAAATACAGTAAAGAACATAAAAACATTCAGGACTTCCTTCTAAGTATCAAATGCCCCTTGATGCACTGGGGAAGAATGGTGAGGAAACCATACAGGCCATTTACATCTCTGCAAAGTTGCTAGGGCTCCCCTGGCCCCTGCAGCTCAGTTCTTGCTGCCTCCGAGGCACCGCTCCTGCCCTGGCTCTCTTACCCACTGCAAGCTTGGAGTGGCAGCGAGCTCTGCTCTTCCCTTGGCTCCAACCCCTGGGGCTTCTTGCTTGTGCAACACAGCCTGAGCTTGGAAGGGCTCCAGGCTTGTCCCCCCATCCAGAGCTGCAGCTTTTCAGCTCTCCCTGCCTGAAACACAAGCACAGAGCAGGCACAAGAGTGCTTTTCATATATCCCTGGCCGAGATACACAGCAGCAAAGCAAGTTTTGGAAGACAAAAATTGTGCTTGTCATGGTTTGTAAAATACCCCACAATATCACACACTTGTGTTTTAGTGTGAGGTTGTCACAGATCCTCATTCTTCATGTTCTCACCCTTCAGGAACTAGAAGCTGCTTGGCCTGTGCTTTCTGTACTCTGTCACTTGCCTTTGCTAGACAACAAAGGATGTTTTTTAAAGTTAAACTGAACACATCAGCCTGCTCAGCATGCACACTGTGTTAATGCTTACATTGTGTTATTGTGTTAATGTGCATGATGCTTGTGAGCATCAGCTCTGAGATAGATGAAGAAAAATAAAAATTAAAATAACATCTTGTTTCCAGGATAAACCTGCGCATTATGTGTCCTTGAATGTGTCTTTGGAGCTGAAAAGCCCCTGACATTTCAGGAAAATAATGGTCTCATTGTTACTTGACTCATGATGAGCACAGGAAATAGAACAGAACAGAACAGTCATGCCATGCCATGTTACACCCACAGCTCTGCATGACAAGCTGTGACCAGGTCTGAGGGCTCCATCCTGGAGAGCAGCTCTCTGCAGTGCAGGTCCCAGGCCCACCCAGGAGATCGAAGGCCCCAGGCTGAGCTGGGACACGTCCCCCAGGCCCTTGGCAGGAGACAGTGGGGGTCTGACCCTGAACTGTCACAAATCTGAGAAGGGAGAGATGAGTGAATGACAGGGGTCCTATGGAGGCGAGCCCTTAGGAGTCTTTGTCCCAAGGAAGGTATTCCCAGTTTCGAAATTCCAAAACTGTTATTTGAAATGACAACTATTTTTAATTGATTATGGCATGCTCCAAGCACACTTAATAGGATGTGAATCATCAGAACAGCTGCTTTGGTGACAGAAAACACAGAGAAAGCATTTTGATCCTATTTCACAGAACACATTCTCTGTCACTTACATGGCATGATCAGAGCTACCCAGCTTGCTTTCTTGGGATATCTTTGGGTTTTAATTACCCTGTCAATTAGAGTTAGAGGTATTAATGTGCCAGTGAAATGATAAAGATTGCTCATGGGTTCTGTTCTCTACTTGTTTGTATTCATCAGTCTTGAAAGAAGAGGACTTTACACATTGTCTTGACATGGTTGCTAATAAGCCTATAATGAGAGATTCACTGCATCAAATAAAATAGGTGCCAGCAGCCATGAAGTGTACAAGCTGAGATAATGGCTCAATGCAGTCCAGTAATAAAGAGGTGGAGAGTGTAGTCTCCTGGCTAGGGCAGAACACTCCTTTTTCAGGGATGGATGGACTTAGACACTGAATGAGTAAAAACATTTAAGAAGGGAGTGATGACAAAAAACAGCCACGTCTGAAGAAAATGGAGCAGGATGAAAGTGTATTGTATCGACATATGTTCTATGAAGCTATAGAAAGCATTTAAAACTGAGTATTGAGTAATTGGAGGTAATTTTCAACAGAATCCTGAAGAAGGCTAAATCAGAAAAGAATTCTTAAAATACGTGAAGCTGTGCTGACTTACATCTCCCGAGACTACAAAGAAACAGACTAAGTCCCACGTTCATGTGCAAAGCATTTTGGATCAACATTTTTAGTTTCAAATGATCTGGATTAAGTTGGACAGAGTGTAAAAATGAGAACTATTATTAATATTGTATGCCACAGGCTGTATCAACGTATCAAACGTGCACCGTTCTGTGCAGGCCAGTCCAGGCTGAGTGCTTTCAGCATCTTTAGTGGAGCAAATGCCCATGAATTCCCTGGGTGCTTCAACTACGTTGGTTTCCAAGGTAAAGTAAAACATGCATAAAGTCCATACACTTCTAGATTATTTATTTGTGTGACTTGTAGAAGTCATATCATGCTGTGATTTTAATGAGTTCTATCTTCACATGTTCTTACTCCTGGAAAACCGTTATGGCCTTGCACTGTAAACTTATTCCTTCAAGCTGCTTTATACACAAAATAGAACTGTTTCTGAGAAATGGGGTGCCAAGATGTCCATAGATGTATTTGGGTGAAGACAAAAAATTATTAGCAGTTGATACTGCTAGTCACATCAATAATAAAATTGAAAGAACCCTAAAATTCAGAGTAGTTCTTATTTTTATTTTGATTTCAGTTTATAGATTATGATATTTCAGGTTAGGCAAAAAATACGCTACTATTATTTTCAGTTTCTTGTGCCAATTTTAATGCACAATGCTTCAGTACTTGACATGAAAACACTAAAGGAGAATGTTAAGAATTCTCACCGTGGAATTACCATTACATATAATCATTAGGATTTATAAGAATATTAAATATATGCGATATAAGAATATCACAAGCTCATTCCTTTTGCAAACATTAGAATCTAAACTGTTTCTCAGCAGTCCCTTTAAGAACTGCAATTTTTCCAATGGCCCTTAATATCAGTACAAGTTTCCTCACAGATCAAGGGCAGCAGATCACTTTAAGAGCATAGATTCTCTGAGCTAGCATTATGAGCCCTCTGTGTTTATTTCAGCCAGACCTTCCTGATTGTTAGAAAGCTTCTCTGGGCCATAATAAAAGCATTATAAGCATTCAGAGGGGACATTTTCAAAAACTGACTCAATACATATTAAACTAGTCTTTATTCCATATGCAACAACTTGAGTCTAGGACCAGATTTTACACCCTTGCAATTAAATTATATAAAATTATTTACTGAAATTCCTTGCAGATTGTTTATTTGATGTCTTTTCCCCATTCCTTTTTCACTCTTCACATTAGAAATATCTAGCATAACATCTTCCCTTGGTTCTGGTGAAGAGTTCTTTGGAGAGCTGAAAAGAGAGACCACAAGCTTCAGCCTCCAGGAATCTCAGTAGATGGATTAAAGATCTCTGCACTCAGGCTTCACAGAACCACCTCCTGTGCCACAGCTCAGCACAGTGAGGCTGCCACCTCACTCCTTTGTAGGGCTGTTCCCTTAGCAGTGCCACATGCTAAGAACTCAGAGCCTTGCCCTTCACCAGCACCTGCCCTCCCTCAGCTCCTACCTGTTCATCTCACATGGCCCCAGCACTGATTACACTCAATCAAGCCTGATTGAGTGAAAAAAGGAGGGATTTACCTTGGTACCTTCCCAGTGCCTGCAAATGATGGTCAATGTGTTCAGAATAACATCTGGAAAAATACAGTCCCATCATTAAAAGCATTGTATGCTGCTCTTTATTGATCTGCTGGGATATTCTTATTCTGTTTCATGAATCGTAGAAGAAGTGAGAAGTACCTGGAAGGAATCTAGAAATTCAGAATCCATTAGGATTCATCACTAGCAGCCTCTGAGTCATCAGTGTGATAGCCTTTGGGCTACTGCATTTCTCTGCACCTAGTCACATCAAAGTATCAGTGATCAGTGTCATTAGCCTGTTTCACAATTATCATTCAGAAAACACAGAGCCACTAAATGCTCTGATGGGCAACAGGTTGCTGGGAAACCTTTTCTGTGAGGATCATCCCTTCTCTTGGGAGGGGATGCAGATAGAATAGACCACAAATTTGGTGGGTGTCTGGGTGCCAAAGCAAGTGTACAGCATGTGCATTTGATCTATCATACATATTTTGAATCTAGATACTTCCCTGGCATTGGAATATCACTCTTGTGTAATATTCTGTCTATTCCCAAAGCCCCACCCACTCACTTGCATGTGCTTTTATTTCAGTTTTGCCCCAATCCAATAAGCATATGGTATTGAGACATCACAGAAAACAATAGCAACTGAATAGTGTTAGCATTTGATGTTACTGAAATAAAATTAAATATTTGAAGCAGAAAAAAGCCACAAGACTGATGTCTTCAGAGTCAGAAAAAAACCCCAAGAATGTTATGGCTTTAACCTGTTTACATGAAAGTATTTTCTCTGATGGGATGATCAAAGTTTCAAAGATCTTGTCCTATATAAATCAAATCCTATTACTATTCAGCAAGGGAAAAGCTATTCCCTTAAAATCAAGGTGCTCTTTAAGAGCTTCCAGCAGGAAAAAGCTTGTAGTGTGTGCACAAGCACACACAGAAGGCATCTCAAAGGGAAATGTAAGCCTCAAATTAATTTCTGTCAGATTTGATTGAAAAACTCACACATATCTGTCCATTGGAGGTTTGTGACCTGACTCTGCCTGACTGGGATTTGGTAATCAAATAGAGACTCCTACAGTACATGTATGAGTTTTTCTGGAGTCAAGAAATATAGCTGTAAAACATGCATCACGGCAGAAAAATTAGAACAAGGAGAATTTTTGTGTGGATCTTCATTTGCTCATTCACTAAAAAAGTGCCCAGAATTAGAAAAAAGCAAAATACAAATAAAAATAATTTTTAAATGCTATGCTACTATTATTGCACCGTGTGGACCAGTTGGTACTTTTGAATGGATTTTTTCTACAAAGCCAAGGTCAGATCCTTAATTTCTTGTATAGTTGTTGTTGCTGGTCACTATTGCAGCTACTCTTAAAATAGGCAAGACCTCAAACCTTTCCGATGTGGTAAGATCTGAAAAACTACGTTAATCCTTCACTCAAGTTCTCAAGGAACTGCTCAAATTTTCTCTCAAATTCTTACTTCCAGAACTTTACCGTCCAGAAATGAAAGAGTAAAAAAATAAAATAAATCCCTTGACAAAAGGTGCCCATTTTCAAGCATGACTTAGGAAACTGAGGTCGCTAAATGCAAAGGCAGCAGTTCCAGAGGTGTAAGTGCATTGCCACGTAGCTGACATTACACTGGATGCAGACAGACCCCAAGCTGTGGTGGAAGCCCCATGCAGACCTGCAGAACCATGGCATGAGTACACAGACACAACAAACCCACATAGAATCCATGTCTTCTGTCAGCCACTGAAAACAAGAATCTCACATTTTAGCATCATTTATATCAGGACTGCACACCATTTTGAACTATGGCCTCATTAGATCACTTGCTTCATTAGGAGATTCAGCTTCTGAGACAGGACTTCAGATCCAGACTGCTCCTTATTTAAACAGTGAAAAAAAAAGGAAAGACATTCACCCAAATTAAACTGAGGCAGCTGTGAGAATATCCTATTTGTTGGATCTATCTTCAAAAATTTTATTTAAGTTATATCTCATTTAAACTTTCTTAAGAGGATCTTTAGATGAAGAAATTTTGGAAGAAAGGCAAGCAGGGAATAAGAAATTGAGGGGAGGGAGAAGAAAAAATGAAATAGAAACTTTGGCAGAATGGAACGTAAAAGGCAGGAATGCAAAGAAATAGGAGATAGACAACTAAATAATTGCAGGAATGGGAGCTGTACAGGGAGAAAAGGGGCAACAGCAGTCATTGGCAATAGGATATAAGAGACTGGAGGCTGAGAGAATGCCCTAGTTTCAGAGCTAGTAGAGGATTATCTCAAGAACACTTCCTGCTTTCTTTCAGAGCTTCTCCATTGAGTGTAGTAAGTCTACAGGGTCTTATGTCTGTGTAAGTCCAGTTTGGACCAGAGGACCAGCAAGGAATGAAAAGGCCTGACTCCTGGAAACTCAATGGTAGATATTTGGGACAGGAATGGAGCTAATTTCCCTTTTATTATTTCCCCCAAATAATGCTTCAAGCTTTTGAGGTCTGATGTGGAGAAAACAGAGGTATTTACACTCTGGTGACCCTGACTACTGTAACAGTGACATCACCTCCCTGATATCTCTGCATTCATAATGTAGATCTCCATAAAAATGGCATGTTAAAACCCAGCAGAATGAACTGCTTCTTTCCCCTATTTTTTTATGTTTCTTTTAAAGTCTAAACAAAGAGGTGAATGAGAAGAACAACACCATCATAAGTTCACTTGTACGCTGAATGAAAACAGAAAAAATTGCAAGGACCAGCACTGCAGTCAGACCTTTAACTGCTTGGGGCTCACTGAAAATTTTCAGTTTCTTCCCTGTTGCCCCAGTTTATGTGTATTCTTTGAGGCATTTTGATTTCCATAACATTTTCCATTGTACATTCCTCTTTTAACGTCTTTATCTACCAACCAGACAACAGCGTATTTTTAACAGGCATCTCCATTAGGGTATTGACTAAGTGGCTCCCAAGTCCCCTGTCACAAGTCACTGAGACAAGGAGATAGGTAAAGTAGTTATTGATGTTTTCTACTGTCTTGGTGGCTGACACTATTTCCAACTATTTTTGGAGGATGAGGAAAAGAGGGAGTATAAAAATAACAGAATAGGGTCACTTCAGAATCTATCTGCAGGAAATTGCAGCCACTTTCCAGTCCCCCAAAAATACTGTGGTGCACAAATACAGTTTGCTGGCTACACACCTTCACAGCTCATCACAGTCTTTATAAGGGATTGAAGTTGCAATGCCTGTGCCTTTGGGATCATTGATTTTTGAGGAATTATGCTGGATACAACTGAGTACCAATAAACATTAATGCTGTCATGAAGTAAGGGATTCTTAAGGACCAGATTCCACAAGTATGAGTTAAAGCAGGAGTTAGGCTTGTTAAAACTGAGCAGTGAAGACCAAAACCACGCATAACGACAACAACTTGAACAAAGAGTGGTGGGTCACAAGTGTCACAAGAGTGCTGGTTATAAGCCAAGAGTTCAAGAAAATTAAATGCTGTGATTAAGTAACATAGTACAAACACTAAGTGCTACTTTAAAAAAGAGCATGTAATTAATTTATGGAAGTTGCTACCACAGCATTTTATAAAAGCCAAAGATGTAAGATAAGGGTTATGGAACAGAGTGGTCTGGTTGCAAAGCCCAAGCAAGTTCTTCCTTGTAGGAAGTTAGGAGGATCACTTTACATTTACTTTTTATTTTATTTTACTTTGCTAAACAACAAGGAGCAACCACTGCTGAAAACACCTCTGATGTGAAGTAATATGGCACTTATGATATTCTTCAGGAAGGATGAATGGCCCACAGACAAATATAAGTGCAAAATCTTGCACTTATTGCTTCCCTTCAAAATTCCAGTTCCCAGGATTCTTTATTGCCTGGGAAATCTCAGATTTAATCTAAAAACTTATGCCTCTAATACAGATATGTGAAGAGAAAGCTTGAAAATATGACCTTACTGTTCTATATTGCCTGAAAAAAAAAGAATAAAGAAAAAAGAGAAAATAATCATATGCACATTTCATTTCTTTAATTTAAGCCAGTCTCATATCAGCTCATGATTTCAGAACACTTTGGGGACTTGCAATTTTGCTTGTGCTTCAGACTTACCAGTACACTAAATATATTCTGTTAGGCAGAACATCATCAGAAAAGAATAAAAAACATATATCTATCAAATGATTATATGAAATATTGCATCACATCTTTCAGATCTTCAGGTAAGTGCTGCCAGATTCACTGAGTGCTTGCAACTTCTGCAGAAGTCTGGTCTAGGATGCCATCATGAAGAGCCTTCTGTAAAACCATCCTCAGGATTACTGTGTACCTTGAACACCAACAGCCTTATGGCAGGGCAAGAAACAGACACACATTCAGGTTTGATCAGAAGCACAGAACTGTTCATTTAGAACCTGTAATGATCTGGTGGACTCACAGGCAGGCCAAGGGGCAGGGGTGGAACTCAGCCTTTGTTTCCATAACAGGTTCTATAACCTGTGTTGACAACATTGCTCATATTAATCATCTGAAAGGTGGGCTGTTAATAAATGAGTTTCAAACACTTCAGCTTTGTAAGTCTCCTGAGTAGAAATTAACTGCTCTGGTTCAGAAAAAAGTGCCAAAGGGGGTGAGCTGCACCTTTTTTCACTTGCATAATTTAATGCTTTGGAAGACACAGAAGGCACTATTGGCATCATGTAAGCAACAACAAGCTGTGGGTGGCCCACCTTCTAATTATTTTACAGGTCATTAAAAAAAATATCCCAATGTTTGATACTGTAGTAAATAAAGAAGGAGACTGCACAGGTGATCTTGTCTAAAATTCTGTTCCATTACTGTCAACAGTGAAGGGTTAAAAGTGCCCCCGGCTATGTAGTCTGGTTACCCTTCAAGACACCTGAACTGATACTGAAAGGCGGTATTTCTGATCACAGTCAGTGCTGAACCAGTTAAAAAGCTTTGAATCTAATCATGCTAGTTGGTTGGACAAGATTTTGCTAATACAAAAACACAACAGAACAAGGACAGTAAAATAATATGTCTCTTGAATTTATATTGCTGCCTTGTCTGCAGTTTTTTAGCATCAGCAAAAAGTCAGATAAAACATTAATGAAATTAAAATCACAGAAAACTTAGAATGAAAACATCAGAACTTTTGTTTTGTAATTCTTACCAGCATTAGTGAAATATATTGATTTTCAATGGCAAGATTTTAACTTTACTGAGGGTAAAATCTGTTTTAATGCATTCATTTGTTGTACATTTTTTTAGGTTTAAGTGATTATTTTTTCACAATCTATAAGTGACAAGTATCTATGCTTGAAAGATAGAGTAATTACTTTTATCAAGTAAAGATGTAAATGTCAGAAGGAAAATTTAAATATCCACTTTCTACAGGCAGAACAACCATTTTGTATAATTATTTCTTACCTCTGTAGCAGCTTAACAGCAAGATTCAGACTTATTTTAGTTTTTTACACATTCTAGAATCTGCTTCAGAAAACACCATTATCAATATCGCTCCAGTTCTGCATTTAGTACAGAGCATTCCAAGGGAGAAAAATGTTTATAAAATGGATGTCTGAAGTCAAATTGGAAATGGTTAAAATGTTTCTACTGCCACAGAAAATGAACTGCGATCTTTTCTGTCTTGTGAACAATACCCATGTTTTAATTCCAGAAGTGTCTTGGGTTTAGTGACTACCAAGGTTGTTTCCATAAGATAATAATGAATTTCATTTAATCACCCCTCATTTTCAGAATAAGAATGTTGGCTTTTCTGTTTCTGCTCCTGTGCTTGTTTAGCGTATGCAAACTGCAGTGTCATAATAGATATTCCTGCAATAAAGCTGTGATAACAGATACAGAGGCTTCTTAAGACCTTTCCTGGTTTCAAACATGACCTTAAATTCTCAGAGCAGTGCAAGTCCAGAGATGGTAGAATCACAGAACCATTTAGGTTGGAAAGAACTTTCAAGATCATCAAGTCCAGCTGCTAAACTGTCACTCCCAAGCCCACCCACAAAGGCACATCCCTAAGTGCCATGTCTTTTAAATACCTCCAGGAACGGTGAGCAGTCTGTTCCAATGCTTTAATCTTGTACCTGGTACCAGGCTACTAAAGGTAATATTTCAGCTTTTTTTCATGAATTTTGAGTATATCACTGTCTAGACAGACATAGCCTTAAGCTGAAATCAGGAGAAGTTCAACACCTCATAGCAGTTCAGATCAACGGACCCAGCTGGCCACCCAACTCACCAGAGTAATCTTTTCACTCATTTGCAGTCTCCGTACTCCTGTGTTTCATGAAGCTTGCTGAGAAATTATCAGGCAAAGAATATGGATGTCCTGCTCTTTTGAAAAGAAGATAAAGCATTTCTCTGGTTTATGGGAACAGTCCTTCTGCTTCCCGAGCAGTGTGGTAAAGGCTCATGCTCCAGCAAAGCATACTTTATCCAACATATGATGCCATCATCTCACCTGCTGACAAAAGCCAGCAGAGCTGGCTTGAGGTAGAGCACGACAGATGGAGCACAGACTGCTGTCCACAGTTGCCAGGACTGCAGTCCAGCGTTGTTGTGACTGAACAGCAAAATAGAGTCCTCAGTTTCAAAATCTATCTATAAATTACTGAGGTCTATGGGTCGAGCTCTGTAGAAATGTCTCTAGATTAATAATGGTGTTATTTTAGTTCAATTGCCATTAGCTGCCATCTGTTTTCATAATTCACCTGCATTGCAATGCTGCTCTAGTGAGACTGCCTGCCAGTCAGTATTACTGCAGAGCTGCTCCTGCTCTGATCTAAAATATCAAAAGGCTAAAGTGATACAGCACCAAGAACATTTTTAATAGAAATTAGCAAATGAGGCATACACTTTAAAAATGTCTTTCTGTAAACTGTAGCACTTCTATGCATGAAAGCTTCAATTGCGTTTTGCAATGGCGGAAAAAGAAGGCAATTCTAAAATTTAATTCTCAAAATCTACCTAGTTCCATTGCTTTGGGAATTTTTTGAGTTGGAGAACAGCAGAAGAGAGTCACAAAAAGGTAGGAAATTAATTATAATTTAATTGTTTTCAGAGTTGTTTTACTTGGGTCAAAAATCTCAATGAAGTAAAACATAAGTCAGAGTGAAACTACATGGGAATTCTTTCTGTTGACTTCAATGGACTTTAGAGTAGACCCAAAATAAAGACCAATCTTGCCAGTCTTACTTGACTAAGGAGTAAGAAAAAATAGTACTGCAACATGATATAGAATTAGGGAAGAGATTCTAGCCCTTGATTAGCAAAGCACAAACCCTCCCAGACTTTCACATCTGCCCTTCTCTGTGCACCAGGATACATATCTGGTGTATGTTACTCTGGAGCACAGTCCTTCCTGCACTTATCAGACCTTAGAAGCTGGTCCAAAGTGTCAGAAGCTCAAGAAGTCAAACTGAGTGCTCCAGACAGCCAGGAGATGGAGGAGTTTGCTGCCTTCATCTCTGAGCAATGGAAAAAAAACAATTCTGGAAGCTCTACTAACCTGTGAATTTGTCTACATATCCTCTGGATATTTAAGCCAGAACATAAATATTAAAAAAATATTTGGCTACATCACAAATATTTTCTTAGGCTAGTGAGTTCCCCCATCCCCTCTCCTCAACTGCCTTTGCATATACAATTTTCTTCTGGGGGAAAAAAGGATATTGATATAGAGCTTTTTAGAATAGCTACTCCATAACATCTATTTCATTAAATATCTAAGTTTAGAAAAGCCACAAGGATGTCTCCCTATGAGGCCCAACTCAGTGAGGTGGCAATGTCCCTTAAATGCTCAGCATGTTGGAAGGAGATTCTCCATATGCATCTGCATTGCTCAGTCTCTGTTTAATGTACTACCAAGACACAGAAACAGCCTATAATTCCTGAGAAGCTCAAACAACAGAAGCTTCCTATGGTCCTGTATTGACACTTCAAAGGGAAAAGCTGCAGTTGGATGTTCACTCATTGCAGACTCTCATTCTCCAGCATGTGCCTGTATCAGTTATCCTGTACACCTCTGTCATCTAGAGAATTCCTGCTATTGAACTTGACCTTGAAAATACTTTGTACATTGTTTGCTGGGAAGAAAGGTCTTAGAAGAAAACAGATGTTAATCTCAGTAAGCTTATATTTTAGGTATTCATTCACCAGCAGACATTTTTTTGAGCTTTTGAATAAAACTTTGAAAGGATCATAGTGGTGTTTATTATGCGTTGTGAACAGTTTGATACTAGAAATAGCAGCAAGAAGGATGTAGCAGAAAAACAGGAAAAAGGCAATCCTTAAGTTACCTGTTAATCATGACTATCACTATAATGGAGCCTGTGCCCACCTGTCTAACATAACCATGTGTGTTCAGCAGATGCAGTACAAGTGAAAGGGTGTGTATCATATAATCAAAACCCAGGACTTTCTAGGGTGGTGCTGCACAGTGCCCTGGGAGCTTTAACCATTCTAGCACTAAGGGCCTTCCACTTGCATTTCCTGAGCTCTGTTTATTACAAGATCGGAAACCTAATTTTTGAGCCATTAACTATGACGGACACAGTATGTGTTGTCAGTATTGCAGAGCAGTCAGTCTGGCACTTCACATGCAAGGCATGATAAGAAGAATTCTACAGTCACTACTGTTTTTGTAAAGTTTAGGAGGATAAGGCTCACTATTCATCTGTTTTGTCATCCATTTACTTGCCTGGGAGAACCCATTCTAGTACAGATTTAGTTATATATTTATAAAACAAGATCTGTCATTACCAGTTTTCCTTTGTTCAGTCCCAGGAAGTGTTCAACACACCGTGAACAAGAATGATACTGCACATTTAGCTAATGAAGTTATTCTGCCCCTGACATTAACACTGGAGATACTTTCTTCCTCCCTGATGATTTATTCAAGCTCTAAAAAATTAAGTAACCTTAAGGATCTGTAGAGTGAAAAATTAATCCACTGAGCATTTTATTCTCTTTTGTTCTGATGTAACATCAGTTGAATTGATGGGAATGTTATTAACACTTTTTACAGCATTGGATAATGTTTTTAAACATAAGAAGAAGTGCCATAATCTTAAATGCAAACAATTCTGAAACAAGAATTTGAAGCAGAGAGGGCTAGCCCCTAGTCTGAACAGCCTCAACTTGTACAAGTGTCGAGATAAAGCTGTAATGTCACATTCTTCCCTGCAGTGCCAGCAACTTCTCCCTGCCGTGCCAGCAACTTCTCCCTGCCGACTCAGACCACATAAAAAGAAATGTACCCTTATATCACTTATGTGTATATTTTAAAGCAAGATTATTAACTTTGGAAAAGTCCCAAAATCCGTATTCTTTTTTTTAAATTAAACAGGAGAAAATTAGCAGATGAGGTAGGAAAGGGCATGTAGGATCAAGTCCAGTCTGATGATATCTCATACTACTCCAGCACGTATTCCCCCTTATTTATCCATCTTTATTGTACTGCTAGAAGTTTTCTGGATTTACCTTGATTAGTAATTATAAGTGGGTCCAGTGCAGTTAAGGACATGACTCTTACTTAAAAGTGTTTATGAGTGAGATGGGGACTGGGCTTCTATCTGCTTTTAGATGAGAGATGAAGGATGTGACATAGGCTCAGTTAAAATTGTGCACCCAAACTCATGTGGGATAGAAAGCACCTTGTCAGAGGATTGAGAGGCAGAGTTTACAGAGAACTTTGATAATACGGGAGCAGGATGAGAAAGAACACTGAAATTTTACAAGTGTACTGGAATTGAGCCCAATCATCAGGCAACATCTGTCCAAGTTTCTCCAAATAAGATCAGTGACAGACATAGAAAAGAAAGTGATCGTGATTTGCCATTTATTATAAAATCTTGCTTTCAGCTTGGTAATCAAGTAAAAAAGATAGCAAGTGAGATTTTATTGTACGGTTTTCAACCGCATCAGCAGTTTCCACCACAGTGTACATCATCCTGTTCTGGCCAGAGCTTAAGAAACAATAAAACATCTAAGGCTCTATTTTGATGTATGGTCTACATCTGGTTAGAAGGTACATGCTCAAACCCATTGACTAGCATTAGATCTGGGCTCCAAAAGAAACAGCATTCAGCTAATTCCAACAGTTCTTAAACAGCCAAAGTCCTGATGGAAGCAAAATGGAGTTTTGGGCTTCTGAGAATTTAAGCTGGTTTGCAATACAAAATAGTGCTGTGGCAGAAGAGAAAAAGCTCCTGGAGAGTGACTAGCTGGGATCAGAGTTTTTAGATATAAATCACTTCTTAAAGTATTTGTTTATTTTCTATTCTAAAAATTAAGAAAAACAATAAAATTGAAGATTTAAATTATTTTTATATTACATGAAGTTTAATAAATGTAAATTTAAAAGTTTCCAGTAATTACCAGGCTTCTGAAATGGTCAAGAAATATATATAAATATTCCTATGGTATGAATACAATTTAACTGATACCTGAGCTGAAGGAAAAAGTAGCCAAGTGGCATATACAAGATGCAAGGAATATACAGCAGCAAGACCAGAATGTGTATTTTCTGGGTCTTTGACTTTCACCGGTGTGGATATTTCAGCTTTGCCAACAGCTAATTCTTTCAGCTCCCAATTATATATATATACACACATACATCCTAAGAATGTGATACATCACAGAAAAATGTACTGAAGACAAGTAACGTCCTATCACAGTTAATAACTTTTGAAAGCTTTAATGTGAACAATAGCATGTGTCTGTTCTGCAGATTTTTCATTACAGTACATAGACCAATCTTGAAGGAAAAAACGAAAGTATATTTGAGGAAGTAATAACCTAGAGGTTAAAAAAATATTGATTAGGAGAAATGTTTTCTTCATATAGATAGTATCTCTCTTTTTGCAAAAAGCAGCTGCTTAGTCTCCAGGAAAAAAAGAAAACAGAGTATGTTCTTACGGCACACATTTCATTTGTTGTGAGCTTTGTTGAATCATGAGCAAAACTGTCAGTCATTTTACAACCTCCTCTCACCTTACCTATCACACTGAAAGATTTAAAATTCTTTTGGAAAGTCTGTGCCATTTCATTTATTTAATTGAAAAAAAAATTAGACACCAAATTTTGAATACTTTTGGTTGGGAATTTTTTGGGGTCCTTTGTTGTTGTTTTCTTTTAATATAACTACTTGTCCTTTGGTGCCTAATACCTTCTTAGAAGATACAACCTGGTAAATTTAGTATGGATTACCACAGACTGTATTTACTTCTAATGAGACATAGTATCTCCTGATCTTTTTCATCTACCTTCAAAAAAAAAAAAAAAAAAAAAAAAAAAAAAAAGAAGCATGTTTCTGTCAAAGTTTGTTCTTTGGTGTCAAGAAAACATACTGGGGTTTTTACTTCTCCGTCTTCTAAGTTTTCACCTTGATCCTGTAAAATATTACAAATAATCCAAATGCATATATTCCTCCTCTTCTCTAAATGCAAACTGAATAGTCAAATAGTCAAAGATAATGATAATGATGACTTGAGAATTTATTTTTCCATCTTTGAGAAATGCATTGGGTGTTTAATTTCCAAATTTCAGGAGACTGGTGTGTGACTTNTATCACTAGTCACTATAATAGTCTCTCTAATATATATATATATATAATATACATATATAAAATAATCACTAGTGAGGCAGGTCCCATGGCTTTCCCTTTCTGCCATCTCAAATTTTCTCACAGAGAGTGCCTTAGGAAATGTTAGGGTTGTTATTCCATTAATTTTGCGCCTTTATGATTAAACTCTGAATTAACATGTTATGTTTCACTTGACGGAGCAGATCTGTATACTGATCCCTCAGAACTTGTGCTAGAGGTATTAGTAAACCTCAAAAATCCCAGAGTGCTGTACCTGCCACCGGCAACTCTCATCATGGCAGTTCACTTGCATCTTTCTCTATAACCCTTTGATCCTCCCCATCTCTTACTAATCCCAGCTACTTCAAGGGTTAGACAGAATTCAAATGAGATCCTGTGTTGATTTAGAAGTCTAGTTTTTTCTGACAGAAATTGTATCTTCTCATATATGTTCAAAAATAAGTAGTATGCCGTTGTCACCACTATAATATAAATGGCTAATTGTAATAAGGAGCCAGATGTGTATAAAGTCAATAACAAAAGTTATGAGTGCCCCTGTGTTGTTTCATCTCAATTGTATAATCTTGATTTCAGTTTTAGGGCTGGACTCTTTGCATGATTATAAACAGTTAAAGGGAAAGCCTGACACTTTGTTGTGGAAGAGCATTCTTAATAGCTGCTGCCTAATACACAGATGTGGAAAAAAAACTTGTGAGTGCCCACTGGATGAGCAACAGCAGTTAATTAATAAATACTATACCCAAGTGATTCACAAACAATGAAGTGGCCAAAAAGAGCCATGCTAATTTGTAGTCTGCTTTCAAGCAGGAGAACAAAACCAGTATTTTCTTAATGGATAAAGCCTATATTTGAGGCAGGCCGTCAAAGATGGGAGGGGTGTCCTCTAGCAGAAACATAAGGCTGGGAATGTGGAGACAGATATTTTCTTTTTAAATTGCTTAAATTGCCTCACTTTCTTCACCTGAAAACTGGAAAGTTGCTCCTCATGGATTCTGCATGAAGAAAAACAGACAGCAGTTTTCAAGCACTATGGGTATTTCCTGGCTTGTCAATGAACACTGTGGAGAAGTTTTGGTGGTGACCTGTCACTGTCACTGCTGACAGCAGTCCAGACACAGATAAAACCGAGGCTGCTTCTTAGCACTGTACTGAAAATCCACTTCAGTGAATGGGAAGGTGAGGAATGGCATTCTGCTGCTGCTATGCACACTTAGCATGCCATGGGTAGAGCCCTCTGATATCCAACCCAACAGCTCATAAAAGTGTCATTATCCATAAAATACCTTTTAGGGAGTTATAGAATGATAATTCTTAAAAAGATATTTAAAATTCAAAAACTGGCTTTTTGGGAGGATATCATCCTGTTATTGGCATGTGGCAGCTGTATTTATCCACATCCATTATTGAGAGTGATCATCTTATTAACATTTTTATACTATAACCATATGCTATAGGAATGCTGTGTAGGAACATTTTGTTAAAAGCTGTGTAGCTTATTTTCTATGAAACATTCCTATCTCCTAGAACCTCCAGAGGTGAATCACTTCCTTAGTAGGGACCACTGACTTCAGCAGGACTGTTAGTTTCATTAGTTTTGTTTCTGTGTCAGAGGTTGGTGGGTTGTAGAGCATTTTTTTAATCCATGGCCTTTGGATAACTTAACATTTGAATTTGCTGAAATCTGCTAATACATTACCAGAGCTAAGTATGCTTCCCATACCAAAATAAAATGCACTAAGAATGTATTTGACTCAAAAGATATTCCACACCAAGGTGGAGGGAGGTAAGAGAAGATACCTAAATAATCTGTATGGTACCACTTACAAGCACTGTCCTGCACCCCATGAACCTGGATTTTAATTCTGACATTGCTTTATACTCAAGGATTGTCCCAGGGTGAACTGTCAGACCTCAGCTACATGGAGAAGCGTCAGATTCTGAGGGGATGTTAGAGTATGGGAGGGTGGCAAGATGGTAAGGAAAACATAGCTGTGCAAAGAAGTGGTTGATACACACCAACAAAGATGTAATGAAAGGAAGAACTGGTTTGAAGAGTTTTTCTAAGCTAGGTTATGATTAGACCATCAGAAAAGAGAACACAGTGAGAACTGTGTTTTAAGTAAATGGAGATAGGATAATGGATATGGATAGGTACAAGAATTTGTTATCAAAAGGCCCAGAATATGCTAAGTTGGAAGAGACCCACAAGAATCATCAAGTCCAGTGCCTCATGGCAATAAACTGGTGGGCTGACCCTCAGTTACACAGACGGCTTTTATTTTTCTATAAAGTTCCTTGTAAGCAGAAAAATGGAAATGTAAATCATGATTTGTGTGAATGCCATACCCAACTGGAAAGAAAGGCATTCATTGAGACACTCCAAGGTTTATTCTGCTGGCCAAGATCCATCATGCACCTCTGCTCAAGTAGAGCATGATGTTGGTAGGGTGGTAGGAGCAGTTTGAGGGGCTGTGCAGTCTTGTGATAAATTTAATTTAATGTTTTGTTCTGCAGGATCAATACTAAAATTAAGATCATTCAGTTTGCTGTATTAACTGGGAATGAAAGCATTACCAAAAAACACAGGGACTTTTTTTTCCTGTTGTAACCAGTTACATGCCTCTAATTTCATGTGTTCATACCTATTGAATGATTCAGTTCTCGGTGTAACAGGGAATATGGAATATTTGGATGAAGTATTAACCCCTTTTTTTAGGAACAGCAAACCCTTTATTCAATTTAATGGAACAAGAATTTTATGTCACAACTGTCAGTATCAGTAGCTATCTGCTTGGCAGGAATCTAATCATGGCTTAATTTATTTTGCTGCTTCCTCCTCCCTTTTCATGTTTTAAGTTCTTTCCTTCCTTCAGACTTTTAGCATTATATACTCTACGGTTATAACCAGGGTATTATGCATGGAAAGTATACAGTATTCCTAGATAAGAACTCTGATAACCTGATCAATCATTTCCTTTACATTATGTACACTATTTAAGTAAGTGGAAAGCTAAGGATTTTTTTCTTGAGGTTAAGTGTATGTCAAGAAGAAGGAGAAAAGTGGTTTTCACTACAAATACACAATAGATTTTCCAATTATCTATTTAACACTGTCTCCATTAAAAACCTTCAGTAATAGAACAGATCAGAAGAAGTCAGGGAAAATAATTATCAGAAATAACACTTGTGAAGAAAAGGAATAGAAGAGAGCTTTACTCAGCTTCTGTGATTTGATTCCTGAGACTCAAAGGCAAGATACAACACAGCTGTAAAGAAAATGGATTTTTCTGTATCTATATGCCACTATTTAAATATTTATTTCTTATATATTAATTATTTGAAGAAAGATGGTTGATATTTTCAAAAGCATTAAATGTTGATCTAAATCTTTTCCTACTGAAATCAATAATAAATATATTAACTTCAGTGGCAGCAAGGATAAGCAGATGCTTCTGAAAGTATTACTTTCAGGAGGCTTTTTTGGTGCATGGAAGGGAGGGTTATTTTGAAGATGCATATGATCTATAGTTTTTTCATCATAAAATTATGCAAAATACAACAATTTAAAAAAGAATAACACTTTTGTTTCAGGTGGAAAAGACTTCCAAAAGAACTCCAAATCTTTAACGGTGAGAAGATATGACATAAACAAACTTATTTACTGTGTCTTCAAAACACAGCAAGGCAGCCCAAGCCAAATGCAGAGAAGCTTCATATTCAAGTGACACCCCATGTATGCAATATATATATACATATATATATATATTACATTTTCTTCAGAACTGTATTTCATGAAAATGTCAGTTTATGCAGTAATCTGTTCCTTCACTGTTTTTGCAAAATTCTTCTCTAAGGTGCTTGAGACTAATGTTGCATTGACACTACTAATGAAAGCCTCTTAAATAATAATAATGGAAACCTCTTCACTGGGCATGAAATTTAAGATCAAAAGATGTCTTATATTCTATTAATTTTGTTCTGTTGTACCCTGAAACTTATTTTTTTATTTAAATTAAAATACAAGTAGACCAATTAAATCCAGGTTATGTGTCCCAGTTTTGACCAGGACAGGGTTAATTTTTCACAGCACCTGTGAGGGGTATGTGACCAGACCCTAATGTTATTTGATACCACCTCACCTCATTACTCGTGCTCAAAGAGACTCTCTGGCTTCTGAGAAAGGTGTGGCTTTGGGTGAACAAGGTGCCATGAAGGGGAAGTCATCAGCCACTACTCATTGGTGAGAAATTTTGCATGTGAGTCACCCTCTATTTTATATACTTTTGTTATTAATATTGTTGCTCTTACTGTTAGTTTTCTTGTCTCTTTGTTGTTTCCAGTAAATTGTTCTTATCTCAGCCTGTGACCTTTGCCTTTTGTCTCCCATCCAAGGAGGGAGAGGAGTGGCTCTCAGGGTTTTTTTCAGTGGGATTACTAAATTGGGGATACCATTCCTAAACTATGGCAGTGTGGCTGGATATCACTGTAATGCTGTTTATATGGAAGACTGTCACTAAGACTTGGACAAGGGAGATTTTTATGACATGTAAGTTTAAAGGAGGCCATTTGGGAAGATGCTTCTTTAAAAGGAAACACACCACAGAGCTGTTGGGAAACTTATTACTACATCATCTTCTGGTTACTCATGATCAATATCTGGAAGCAGCTGTGGTAGCTATGAGTGAAAGCAGTGATGTATGACTCAGATTCATGCAATTGTAACAGCCTAAGGAAAACAATAGCAAAAACCTGGGTATTATCACATATATAGAAAGACAATAGGAGCACAGAATTATTATGTGTATGAGCTCATACTGCCAGCTTGGCTAACCCTTTGTCTGTAGTGCCCCACTGCCCTGATCACCAACACTGTGCATGTGGTTGATCCCATCTGGGCTCTTCTCTACAGTGAGGAAACCAGTGCCCCCTCTGACAGTGTTTCCCGAGGTCTGCTGTTGACATAATACCATCAAGTGTGGCTCTTTCATCTTGAGACAGTCCTCCAGCACTACCCCTGAAGGCTCTGTTGCCTTTGCATGCTTCCTTGTGTGTCCTTCCTGGACAGGAGTAATCTCAGCAAACTGGAGGACACCAACCTGACAGACAGAATGACTACCTTCACATCATTTCAGACATGTAAAATTGGAAACTCAGAAGAAAGCAATGCCTCAAGACAGCCTGCAGCAATCACCTTGGGAACCAGGATTCTCTTGCTGGTGCAACCTATAACAAAATACAGAAATGTCTTGATAATTCAATAATGACAAGGACTCCACTATACCAGGTGAAAAAGAGCTCCATTAAAGTCATATTGGAGGAAAGACAAATTATTAAAAATTATCTTAACCCAGACTGAAGTTTTAGAACTTAGAAAAGTGAATTTTCAATTTCAAATTCCAGAAATGTTAATAAAACTATACAATCCTAGAGTCAAGATTTGGGATCCTGCTTAAATATCTAACTGGTCTCAGTTATAGACAACAATTCTCAATACACAGGAAGGAAATACAATTGCTAAAAATTAACAAAACTTAATATGAACCAGAATATTAAATTTAAGCTTGTTCTTGAGACTCTTGGACTGAGAAACATCTTAAGACTGCTCCAAGCATTATGTATTAATTTTAAATTAGATCAAATCTGAGTGCTTTGTTTGATGAAAATGGTCATTTCTCAAATTACATGTAAGTTTGACAATGGAATGTGACTCTTACTAAAAACAAACATTAATGCTGCCTTAAAAAGATGCAACTAATGAATCTATGAGGAATATATAAATGGAAAGTGGGAACCCTTAAAAGAATAAAGAGGACTCTACAACAAGCAAAACCTGAAATATCCTTGGGGAAGACATGAAAGCATTAATTTTAGGTTTATGTATATATATCTATATCTTTGGACTTTGATTTTTGTATTTTGTTTCAAAGAGGAAAAAAATCAGTGGCAGTAACTTAAAGCTAAATTTTTAAATTAAAACCTAGGAATCATAAAAATAAGAGAGGGAGCACAAAAAAAAAAAAAAAAGTCAAAGTTAGAAGAACTAAGAAGTATTCTAATTCTATTAGGAAGGAGAAGCAATCCTAAATATGGTATGACAGCTGGAAATGGTAGAGTTATTCACAATAATAAAACAAACATAAAAGGGCTGAGTATGTTTCATTAGTTTAAATTAATAGAGCCATGCCCCACCAAGCACAAATTAAGAGATGGTAACAGATTTGAGGCAGAGCAAGTAGGATGTAAACCATCCAACGTTAAGCAATCGGTGCCAGCTTCTTATTTAACTTAACAAATAACTGAGAATTGATTTCATGTTAGGATACAAGTACTCACAAGGCGAACAGAAAACTTTTAATATAGAACTTTCAAAAATTGCTGACAGACGATGCCATGGTGGACACAATGGAGTGGCTCAAAGCTGAGGTAAGACAATTTTAAATTTGCCATAGGTATAAGAAAAAACCATTATATACCAAGTCCTGCATTATTGGACCTAAGGGGTGCTTATCAAAACTGGCTGGAGACCATAACAGAGCAGCTTAAAAGAGGAAAAAAAGAAAGTACTTCTTTAAGTGGCTGGCAGACAGCTTTTTGGTTTCATTGTCTTAAGAGATTTTGGAGGCAAGCAGGGCCAGCAGGTCCAGATGAGGCACATTCATCAGTAGCAGGTGTGCTAAGAGACAGCAGAAGGAGCAGTCAGGGCTCTGCCTTCTATCACTCCTAATTTTGTGCCAGTGGGTGCTGGGGTAAGCTAAGGGAGCACATGCTCTCTAAGCAGCATCTCTTGTTGAAGACCAAGTACCAAGCTAGATGGACCACTATTTTGCCTGCTTCTTCTGTGTTCTTTTCTAGCAGTGAGTATAACTGCCTTTGAAACGATTTGCCAGAAGTGCAGGGAGTTCAGTGTAATTGGAATATGTTATCTCAAGGTATGGGGTTTTCGGTTTTTTGTTTGTTTGTTTGGGGTTTTTAATGGTATAAAGAAGAACTAATTTAGGTAAATCTCATGGCCCATGTTAGGGAGGAGTTCAGATAAAATCACAGTGCTATTCCCACCTGGCATCATAATCTACAGATCTATGAAATTTTCTTGTGGTATAATAATTTTTCTATTTCAGACTTCTCTACAAGGCCTTTTATATCTTTAACTATAAGGTTTTTAAGAGGGTCCCCTACTACCTCTCCCTTTATATATAGCCCTTGTTTATCTTTAATAAATGGATAATTGTACTGGCTTATGTTGTTTACTATTCTTCACATTTTTTCATCTTCTTTGTGTGATCTACTCGGCACAAGAAGGTACCTTTCAATAAAGCCTGCCTGAGAGCAAAGGCAAAGAAAGGGAGCAGAAGAAACCCAGACAGGGAGGGAGGGTCAGAGGAAAAAAGGAAAGACTAAGGGAAACATTATTCCTGAAGGATTTGAAAATAATTCACTATAATTTGAAAAAGTCTTTAAATGTCAGGGAATAAAGACCAACTATTTTAAGGAACTTATAATAACCTTTCTGATATCATTACCACTCTCATTTTCATATAAAATAGATGATAATTTAATTTAAATAGACTTCAGTGTGGGACATACTGGTAATGCATACTTCTATTTCTTACCTTGTCTTTTTGGTGATATTGTAAATTACACAGGAGTAATCTTCAGTGCCAATTGAAGAAGGCATTTACTATGATGCCCAGAGGGTACTCTATATTTTACATTTATCATTGACATTTTTCTAGTAATTTTTATGATATGTCAGGAAGAAATATCATAAATAAATTTTAGAGAAGGAATTAATACGAAAAAAGTAAACGATTGCAACAATATAATGCCAGCACGTGAAATCGGATTGTTTGCAAAGTACAAAGTTTCTGAACATATTAAAGATTATAATTATGTAAGCTATGGTACCAACTGTAAGTATCTTCACAGAAATAATTCTTTGTTCACATGAGGAAAAAAAAAAAGAAAAGCTTCTGCAAGTCTATTTCTACAAACAAACAGCAATAGGAAAATCTTTGAATTTCTATTGTGTTGACAACATTAGCTAGTTTTATTCAGCTTGTTTTAAAATGTTTTAAAATGCTATTAACTTACAGACAATACTGCTTTTTTAATTTGTTAGGGGTTTTGTTTTGGTTTTGTTTTTTTACTGAAGAAGAGGTGATGAGAGTGGCAGGAGATGATCCAGCTGAACATTTTGTTGGATGAATCAGTCCTACTTGAAAGCAACTGAGAGCTCTTGGAGACTGAAATACAGTAATATATCAATTGGCATGGATACTGCTACTTGTGTTTCACAGTAGTCAGGGAGAAAGTGTTAAAGTAAATAGATAAAAAAATATAACACTATTAGAAATATGAATGTTGGTCAAGGTCCAAGTTCCATTGCTAATTCTGATTTCAATGTTGAAAAATAAATCAGAATTGAATTGAATTTCTAAAATTCAAAGTGGATATAGCCAAACCTATACCTCTAGAAGGACTAACTTAACCCAAATTTCCAGTTGTGTGTGCTGGCAGACTTTGAGAGAGACGAGATTTCAAGGTTAGGACAGAATATTTACTTCCCTTAGGCAATGCTATATTTTCCACTTATGCTTTTTATCTCCCAGGGCTGACTGGGGTGTTCTCAGGCCCAAATCTGTAGGATGCTCAGTACTTTGTGGGAAGGGTGGCAGAATCAGACGCTGACATATTAAATTTTCCTAATGCGATAAACACCTATAATCATGGCAGATTGAATTCATAACTTAGGTGTAAACAAGAAAAGAATTGGGTTTGCACCATTTTACCAGAAATAAGCAGCTCACTATAAGTAAATCACATTGTTTATACCACCTATTCTGTGTGCAATGAAAACAAGAACAGCTGTTTCCTGACTGCTCTGTTTGTAAAAAAATGAAGAAATGTGCACTTTAGCTGTTAAAATAGCAAAGTTTACAAGATCTGCCTTCCTTTCCCTTACAGTCTATTTTTCTTGACACTTATAAAGTTAGTTATTAACGTTCATTCCAGTTCAAAAAGTGCCACAAAATACTCCTGTTGAAGTAGGAATAAAAAAAGAAACCCAAAACTCCTATTGAGTTGGCTTGGTGGGTTTTTTGTTTTTTTTTTTTTTTTGGTTGGTTGGTTTTTTTACTGTGAACGTAGGGGAAAAAACAAATTTGGCAAAATTTCCTTTCACAAGATATACACAGTTGCAAGTACCAGATAATACAGCTTGTGCATTATATATTCCATGACACATCCTGGCTCCATTGACTGCAAGGATATCTTTTTACATTGATTTGAATAGGACTAAGATACAAGAAGGATGGAATGGGATAGGAATGAGTCATCATTCTGAGTAAGCCACATAGCTGTCACCAAACACCTCTTACAGTCTCTTATTTAAGTTTTTTAAGTCTCATCTTGTAAGTAAACTTCAAGTAAACTTCTTGCCAGTGAGGATCTTCTGATGATCACACAAGTCTCATACATGGGAATCTACTTCTCCTTTTCAGCCTAAATGCACTGAAAACAGCTGATACCTATTTGATCTCATACCTTTTATTTTAATACCTCTTTTTTATTTCTGCCCTAGAGAAGCTAAGCCCCTCTTTTTATCAGTCTTCTCCAACAGAACACACCCTAAATTTCTGTGATCCTTTCAGTGGTCCTTTGGTCCCTTCCAGTTTTAATTTATCTTTTCTTATAACAAGGGTAACTTGAAATTTACCGTTATACCCAGGTGTGGCCTCAACAATATTTGGTACAATGGCAACCTTGTATGTAGATATCCTTTGGCTTATAAGGTGAAGATGACATTTACACACTTCATGGTACCTTGATAGTCCGTAAAGATACTTTCTTATGTTATTTACAAATTAAATGTATTTAGGATAGTGACTTTCCCATGTTCTTGCACTGGAACTGGTAACTTTGATATCTGTCTCTCACCTCACTGTAACCCTTTCAGTGTGATTTTAAAGGACAGTTCTAGTTTTCAGTCAACATCCTGGCAATTAGTTTCTAAAGTTACAGCAATGATATATATTATTTCCATATCCAAGGTGATAACTCAGCCATTAATTTTATGTCCCTACAGTCTTGCATTGCGATATTACAGGATTTCTCTTTCACTGCCAAAGGTGAACTGCTCATGTTTAAACTGTTCCCTTCGATCCCAAGGGCACATTTAACACTGTAGCTTCAGTTTAGATTTTTAAATAGCTCCAATGGCAAAACGCAGGGCATAAAAAGTTCTGCTCTGGTTAGATTTTTAACATACAAAGGACATGATTTAGCAGCAAGCAAGGCATTCACGTCTCGTTTTATGCTTTTAAAAACCAAACCGCAGCAGCTTGTAGAACTGCAGAATTGACAAAGTAAGTGAACAGTAAAAAGAGGACAGGGTTTGCGAAGGGTCTCACCGGAGGATCTCGTGGAAACAAAAGGAATTCAGCTCAAAAAAGCTCTCCCGGGTGAGGGGACAGAGACGCGGCCTGGGGTGTGCTGCCTACTGGGCCCGGCCTGGGGTAGGGGGGTGGAGGGGGGTAATAAAAATATAAAATAAAAATGGAAATAAACTAAAAAGCATCGCCACCTCCCAAACTACAGTTCCCAGAGCGCCCGCGGCCTGCCCGCCCCTCACATGACCGGGCCGGGCCGCGCCATGGCGGAAGCGGCGGAGCAGCAGCAGGTACGGGCCGGCCGAGCCCGAGGAGCGGGACGGGGATGGGATGGGGATGGGGACGGGAATGGGGCAGGGACGGGCCAAGGACGGGTTGAGGAGCGGGGCGGCCGGAGCTGGGCCTGGGGCGGCCCCTGGGAGCGGAGGGGCGTGTGAGGAGGCGCAGGCCGGTGCT
>VXAU01001352.1:137669-249074 GCA_013399695.1 Formicarius rufipectus | reverse complement strand
CCCCGGCGGGGCCCATCTGTGCCGCTCCGGGAGCGCTCCCTCCGAGCGCTCCGTGGATCCATCCTTGGGGGAGGATCCCTGCCCCGGGCACCTGTGGGTCCCTAAAGCAGGTGTTCTCCTAAAGTTTCCTGTGCTTAGACAGCTCCTTCCCAAGACCGAAAAGGAAATAAAGCCAGAAGTGCAATTGCCGGCCTTTTCAGATGGTCTCAGTGTTTCTTTGCTGAGCCAGAAGTTGGACACACAGCGGAGCTGCGGGATGTTTGTGTGTCTTGAATACCCGAAGGAGGGAGAGTTTTAGAGTTGCTTCAAGGGAATTGGCCTAAGTTAGAGACTGGTCTGTGGTTTCCACCTTCCCTGGAAGGTGGGGTTTTGTTGGGAGGGGTTGCCTGCCTTAGGGGAGGCTTCTTTCCCAGGATCGGGGAGTTTTTGACTGTTCCAGCCTCGTGAAAAAGTTCTCAGGATAAAACCAACTCTTGACAGGTCTCCACTAATATGAGAGGTTAAACTAGAATGTGTTTTACTCCCTTTGGTAGGAAAGCTGCCTTACTTGTTTTAATTTATATCCTCTGGGAACCATGTACACCTCTGCTGAAAGGGATGTGTATCTTGTGCATACCCGTTTCTTTAAAACTCAAGCTTTGTGGCTTTCCCCTTCCATCAGCTTTAAATTATGGGCCCAGACTTAGAGTAGGTGGCATTTGATGTTTGTAGAGGCAGGGAAAACTCTGTATCCCCCAAACTGGAAAGCCCACTTAAGAATTTATTGAGAAGTTATGTTGAGTCTGTTAAGTGGGAGTTTATAATGATGGGAGATCACTTCACATTTCTGTGATTTCCTCGTCTGTGTTCCCTTTCTCCATTCTTGGGCTACTTGGTCTGAGTCCTCAGTTTATGCATTTGGAGGGAAGGCAAAGGAACCTAACAAAACTCCAGAGCAATCATAACTGCAGTTTACTGTTCCGGTTTGCCTAGGCAAGTGGGAGAATGTAGGGAGAAAGGTTTTCATAGTAAGTTGTTAGCAAAGTGAGTTAGTAGGTAAGTGTCAATTCTGAGTACCTTCAGTTAAGTTCTTGTCAGGGAATGAATATAACTTCTGCATTTCTTTCCTAAGCCAAGGCTCCCTCTGGATTTTTGATGTGATTTTCTGCAATAAAACACAAAGCCCATGCAGCATTTACCTGTATTTGTGTGCCTTTAATGAAATTTAGTGTCTGGGGTTACAGTGGCTTGTGAATGCAGTAGGAATATCAGGCTAGATGTCCTAAATAAAAATAGATTGATATTTTCTTAGTGCACAGGGCTGGAATATTGAAATCAACATCTGGTGTGCCCTGATTCTGTAGTGCCCTGATTCTGTAGTACCCAGTATTTTCCAGGGGTGCCTTTGCACATAACAACTTGCAGCTCAGTTAAGTGACTGATGTGGGTGTGAGAATCAGCTGCTGTCTCAGCAGTGGGCTCTTAACTCCACCCTGCACATGTGCTGCTCTGCCTGCAAGGTGAGCTCATCCTGAAAATTATCATCACTGGCTTGTCTTTTTTCTCCTGAGAGCCAAAGCAATTGGGACCATGAGGGGTGGATGTACTAGATGTACATCTAGTGCAGATGTACATCTGCACTAGAAAGTCTCATGTACCAGCAAAAATTTCCCTTGCTGTAATTGCTTATTTTGTTTGAGAGAGATGATTTTTTTTTTTAATATATTGTTACAAATTATGTGCATTATATAAAAATATCAAGACAGTAGTGCTAATAGTTTTGAGTTATTAAGGAGTTGACTAGGCAACTCCTGATATTCAGGAAAGAAAGTCAGATTTTTTATTAGGAAACTGGTGATATTTTGCTTTAGACTTTGTGTATTACTCTAGCTCATCCAATAGGCTGGCACCATTACACCACAATGCTTTAGTCTGTCCTCATTTGGTTATTGTTAAGTAGAATTGAAGATGCACAAAGATTCTGTGTAACAAAATTCTGATTTCCTGAAAGTTGACTGCAGCTTGTGATTGGGGGACTGACAGACAAACAATTGTACCTGCAAAGTCAAACCTAAACTTGAAAGGATACCAGGATTTTCTCCATCTTCATCTTCCCTTGACTCTCATGTTCTTCCTATTTGCAATTTCCCAGCTCTTGTCTCGAGTGTAGACTACACAGACAACCCTTCTGTGGGTTGTGTTTTGGAGGGGGCCTGGCAGTAGTGAGTAAAATGGAGGAAACAGATGTCAGTAATCATGGTAACACCTTGCACTGAGCTTCCAGTGGCAAGGAGAAATGCTGCTTTTCTTCTCTCCCATCTGCTGCGATGTATTATGGGCACCAAGATGAGCCTCCACTACTGCAAAGGAGGCATTTGCCTTTTGCCTAGAGATAACAATCAGCGCATTTATAAACATGGAAAATAAAGAAATAAATGTGTCAAACAAAAAGTTATACTGGTTGCCAGTGCATTAATTTTTTCACTTTCCATTTTTCTCAAAGCTGTTGGTAGCAGGGTCATTTTTCTTTTGTCTTCTCTAGTGGAATTCTGTGTTACTCCTACTGTCCAAAGTCTGCTTCATAAGATTTGAAATGCTACCTTCTCTGTTGGTTGTTCTTTGTTTATATCATATTTTATTGTTAAAATGCTTACATTCACTGCCAGTGTATTAGTTGTAATCCTTTATTGCTATTGATAAAGATAAATACGTTAAGTAAATCTTCATTTTGCTGACCTCTTCGAGCAGCCATCGCATCAGCAGATTTTCTCAGTGGACAGACGAGAGATGAGCAGTTGACTTACAAATTTTTTTTTGTAGGGTAGTAAGAATCATTGCCTTGCCACAGAGAGATGTTTTAAAGGTACAGCTTCAAAGGCAGGAGAAAGCCACGAGTCTTGCCCTGACGTGGGATGGAAAGGAGAAAGTCATTAAATGCTGGATTTCTGTGGAAAATGGTCTGAAATTATTTAAGTTTAAACTAAGCCTATTAACAGCTGAAAAGCTGAATAGCAAAACTAATTGGTGGAAAACTTGAGAATGCTATTCTGCCTTAGAAGTCAAGATACGGGCAGTTTCTTTGCAAAACTTGGTATCACTTCTGGAGGCAGGGAAGGTGTCACAGGGGCGGGCAATCCTATCACTCTTCCAGGGTGACTGACGCCAGTGTCACAGTGAACTGCTGCGCTGAGCACCAGTGGGCCACTCGAGTGCAAGTGCAGGCAAAAATTGTTTATGATGGAAAGGATGGCAACTGAACTTTGAGTTGCTTCTGCTTTGTTTTTTGTTTCTTAATAAAGGTTTAAAATTACTTTTAAAAGGGAAATACTGCTCGGTTATGTGTATACTTAGCTAATTACCCCTTTTTTGCTTTTCAGGAAAACAGGTCTAATGAGGAATCAACAGATGAATCTGAGGTAACCCTACTTAAAATGCTTCACACTTGAGTCTGTGTCAGTGCTAGTTTTTTGTCAGTACGGAGGGAAGAATGCTACCTCATTGTTTGTTTTTAGACTTTTGGCCAGTATTATGTAGCGAGGAATGTTAATCTGGGTTTAAATTAATAAAACAAAGCTGTGATTTGCTATTAGAAGCTTCTTTGTATTTAAAAAAAGATTCACAATTGCCCTATTAGAGTAACATGACTTATGTTGAGAGAAAAAATCAAGTGTGTGCACTTTGGTTTTGATCAAATGAAAATCTGTCAGTATAATTACACATGCAGTAATACCACATTGAGGTAATTACTGTGTTATTTTAATAGCTTCACAGTCTAGACCTAATCAAGTCCTGTAGACTCTGTGTTCTTGAGATGATACATTGTCAAAAATTGTCTCATGTTCTTGAGACGTGTGCCTACCCTGCTATAGGTGATGGAAAAGGGGGGCTGGGTGTGAAGAGAGGAAGGGAGTGACAGAGGGTTCAGGAACTGGTCCCTGAACAGTAATGTACCAACTCCAAAGCTGCCATCAATGAAGAAACCATGAAATTGCTGAAAAGAGGGAATTGACATCAGGGTAGTCTAGGATGGCTACAAGAAGCAAGAAATAAGGGTGGCTGAGCAGCTTCAGCTATGGCCACCAGCAAGGACAGAAGACAGAAAGAGGACAAAAAGTGATTCCTAGACTTAGAAAGCTTTAATGAACCTGCTGTTGAGGAGCTTTTCTGTTCTTTACCTAGGGACAAATCTTCAGCTTGAGATCGGGTTTAAGCACTAAGCAGGCAGAAATCCTAATTTCCATGACAGCAGATACTGCAGAGACTGTAGTGGAGGGTTCTGAAAAAGTCTTTTACCAGAGGATGGTGACTTTTATTTCTTGTGGGATGATTTTTTTTCCCCTCTGCCATTCATGAGTGGCTGTCTGCATGGTACTGTAGGGCATTACTGATGAGAAGCAGGGATTTCTTTGTCCCTATAAGATTGCTGTGTGGAACAGCTGCCTGGACCAGACTTTTTTTGCCCAGTGTGAAATGCTTTAATTCTGGGTAGTGCTTTATGATGTGAAGTGCACCTGGACAATTACTGGGCAACAGCTCAGTATTCGGTAGAATGAATAGTGATCCTCTCAAGGCTTGACATTCACACCATAGTAAATGCAAATACTTAACTACTTGGTTTTTTTCTTCAAAGCCTATTGCAAGAGAAAACTTGTTTTATTGGTATTTTAATGGCCTTTCAACATTTCAGCTCGTAGTAAATAAGTATTTACAACAGAATTAATCATAAATGTGTTGCCAAGTTGGTGGCGTTTTACTGGTTTTTACCCTAAGTAAAAACAGGCATCATGAAGCTTTCACAAAATTGAAAGTTCTGAAATTTCAACTAGACCTTTGTTAAAATTGATGTCTGTTTTTAATGTTAATTTCACATACAGAAAGAAATGAAAAGGAAATTTATATGTCGAGAATGTAGATGTTGGAGCTAAAGAACAGCTGTCATTCTAATGCCTGTGAAAGTGCTTTTCTTTAGTTGTCTTTGAGTATTAAGTCCAGTCTGTAGTGTCTTGATCATCAGTAGGTAGCTGATGAAATAAAACTTGTTAGACTATTTATAATGGTCATTCAGATAAAACCAAAAATAGTGGTAAAAGCAGAAAATATAAATGTTCTCAGTGCTTGCTTATATTATATGAAGTATAGTCAGGGATGGTATCAAATTGATGGCTTCATTCTTAGCTCTTGTGATCATGAAATTGTAATTACTTTTTTTGGGTGACCCATAGTTTGACTAATCAGGGATGGATTTTATTCTGATGGTACTGGAATAAGAGACTCTTAACTCCTGCGGCCTATGTCCAGTTTTACTGATTAAAAAATACTGTATTTATGGCATAGGCATAAATGGCATATTACTTTGTACATCTCACCATAATAATAATAATGATTTTTACATATTCTATTGCTCTGGCACTTAATTTTATTTAAATTCTTCCCATAAAATTGAATATTTTTCCTTCTGATTTCAGAGGGCACATGACAGATATCCAACTTGTATTATAGAACTATTTTATATTATGGAGGAATGCAATACTAACATTCCTGATTTTGAGTAAGGGGTGCCCTTGTCTGAGCTGGATGTGTAAAGAAAAATAGAAATTTTTTTCCCCTGATTTTTACAGTGCTGTGTCCTTATCTTAGTGAAGAATCATAGGTTGATTCTGTTTCATGCAGCAGCTTTCTTATTATCATTCCTTCTAGCTAGTAGCTTCTGGCAAATAAGATGCTAATTCTGTTTTTCTACCTGCTTGATTTGTTTTGAGTGACAGGCTCTTTAACAAATGCCAGGATGCTTATTTGCACAGACTTGGTGGTAGAGCTTAATAGCAGGCCTCAAATGTGGGAGGCTGCAAAAACTGACTGTCTTGAATGTATGTCATCTAAAAGCTTGTCATTGGAAGTTTGGTTCCAACTCCTTCTCCCCAGGAAACTGACTTTCTAAGGCTGCCTTAGTGTTTAATACTCTTCAGCTGTTTAAGTCGGAATGTGTAAATGCAAAGGCAGTAATTAGCAGAGATGGTGGTTCAGATGTTAAGCAGAGCTTTCAGCGTAGAGACAGTTGTAGTTACTTGTAGAACTTGTGGAAATGGGACAGATCTGTCCTGGTAACTACAGTACAATTGACATTCTCTCATATTCTTATGTATGATATGGGGTATTTATATATAAGCTTTTTCTTTTCCTCTAGACAGACTGCAATATATTATACCATGATATGGTGACGAAGCTGTTTTTGTGTTTTTTTGTTTGTCTGTTTTTAAACTGTTCTTCTGAAGTATGTTTGCTTTGTTTCTTCAAGCTTTGTCTAATCATCAAATATGCTAAATTTTGGGCTAAATCTGAGCAAGTTTGTTTGACTAAAAAGTCCCAGTGTAGTATAATCTCATTGGCTTATTTAATTTTATTGTACAGCACCTGAAGCTACATGTTTGGACTGTCGCATTTGATGAGATCTTAAAAAAATACTTTTGGCTACTTATAAACTGTGGAGAAGAAAAAATCCACATATTATGTACGGTCTGAATCTGAGTTTGTTTTCAAATTATTCTTCTTCCTTGCAATGTGTCTGTTTCTGTAAAATCTTACTTTTCTTAATTGAGCTGCATTTTGTTGGATGGATGCTTGTATTTTGCCAGCCAATTAGCAAAAGATGATGCTAATAATTGTATAAGTCATCAGTATTACATACATTTCCATTCTAGTACTTTCACTTTTATACGTCCTCTTCTCAACTTCTTTTTTGCTACTTTGATCACTGTTACCCTGTAGAAGGGGCATGTTTGTTAATTTATTTTATTCTTCAGTTATTTAGACACTATATTAAAAAATTCTACAAAAGTTTGTAGAGAGAAAAGTATTGTAGAAATTCTTGGTTAATTCAGTGCTCAGTTTGTGAACGTTTAGAAATATCCATCTCTGATACACTTTTACCACTGGATTTGGTAGTTTGTTCTGTAAGGTTTTGAAAACTGATCAGAGCAGGAGCACAATTAAAAAACATGCAAACCTTAAAAAGAAACAACTAAAAAGCCTTGATATTTTCTTTTCAGTGCTCTCCAGATTATAGTCTTGTGGGTTGGGTCTGGATTAGATCAGAGCAATTAAATCATTCCAAGTAAATAAAGCATCTGGTAAAAGAGGCCCCTTGTCATACCGTGTTTCCATCAAAATGTTCTCTTAACATGGAGTGTGGAGCACTGGGCTGGAAGAAGTAAGCTCTTCTGTGGACAGTAGCTTATGAAGGGGCATCACCACTGCAAGAAAAATGGATGCTTGAAAAGTGGATTTGGCTGCTACGCCTCAGTCCAAGTTGCCTTTTTTTGTCTCCTGTCTGACCTTTTCCAAAGTACTTCTTCTCATCATGCCTCTCTTCCTTATTATTGAATAGTTCTAGGTTATTTTAAAAATGTAAAATGAGAGGAAAGTCTCAAAACACATATTCTGTTTCACATTCCTGAGCAGTTTGAAGAGAGATTGCTTCTCTCTGCATGGCTTTAAATGAAATTGGCCTTTTAAATGGGGGAAGGAATGAAAAGTTAGATAAATTCCAAAGAGAAAGTTCTCTTCCCTATTATTGAGAAAATGTATCATGCAAATAATTTATCAATTTGAGTCAGTAGGATGAGCATAGTAAATTATTTATTGAAGTTTAAATGGAATCTTTTCATACATTAATTTGAAAAACAAGTTTGCAATGACTAGTAACTAACATTATAATATACATCGTTAGAGGATTGACTTGCAGGAAAAATTGGATTATTGCTATATTCTTTTAGGATGTTCTGGTTTTGAGTGAAAATTAGATACTTCATTTAATGAGCTATTAATATTAATCAGAAGTGCCTGTTCTATCTGTGTGTTGTGGAATACATAAAAAGTAAAAACCCTGCTGCACCTAATGCATATAATTAAATGCAATTGCAAAGCTGCTGTTAGCAAGTGTATGGAGATGTGGCTTTTCCAAAACGCCAAATCTGTTCCTCTGAGTGGAATTACCCTCTAGGCTGGAAAAAAAACAGTAGTGGGGAAATTCAGCTCTTTGCCTGTGGTGGGTGGGTGAACTTTAAAAAGTGCTATTCCCAAAACTGCACTGTTGGGTTTTCATAGGCAGTAGATCACAAGGTGGCAACTGGGCTGCTTGAATAGTGTTCATAGGGGAAACAAATGTTTGCCCGAGTTCCTTACTCAGCAAAAGAAAAGTACAAGTAGAAATGCAGAGATTCAATGAGGTTTGAACTGTGTTTGGATTTTTCTGTGCTGGAATTGGAACTGGATTTGGACATGGAAGATAAAACAGCCTGTTCTGTGCTGCCCCTGTACTGTGAACTTGGTGTTGGATGTACTGATTCTGTGTGTTTGAACACTGAACTGGATTTTAAAGTTTTCAGGTGTTCTTTGTCATGCACAAAAGTACCAGGAAAATAAATTGGTCAAAGTTGAAATTAAACTAAATTGTACTATATGAACTTTTTATGAACTTTTTATTACCTCTTTTTTCTTTCTTATTTTTTTCGTTTGTTTTGTTTTTGTTTAACTTGCCATTTATGCTTGCTCATGTACATTATGTCACCTGTGTTTTACTTATGCTTCACAACTTGGCTGGTGCCCAGCTCCTTCAAACCTGCAGGAGGGAATCTCTGATTGGTGTCATGCAAATACAGTGAATGTTCTGTAGCCACAGCAGCTCTGCACGGAAATAAAATGCTCTCTGCTTTGCCTTTCATCTGTGTGTCATTTCATACTGTAAATGCAGCTCATTTTGATACATATTCACAGACAGCCATATCATCTTAATTCCTTGCTTCTGGTGTATATCTGCATTTTCCCACGGTATTAAATAAATCCCATGGAAACTGCATGGGGAGAACAGAGAACTGCTGTGTGAAATTTTACCATCCTAATCCATATTCACCAATTTTACAGCCATGTGTGCTGGGAAAACATTGTTGATCTGCCTTGTGAACAACTGTAGAGGAACTAGTTGGGAGTTTATTCACTTCATGTTTTTCACTGAGTTGATATTACTGTATTTTCACCACAGAATATTAGGGGAAAATATTTTTAACAGCATAAGTCACAAATATACTGTCATGGTTTGGAAATTTCAGCCTTCATGCCTTTTGTTGTTTTGTGTAGCAGCAGTTGCAGAATGGAAACTAATTCTTGTGCAAGTTGGGGACTTGAATGGGTTTCTAGCTTTTATTCACCTGCTCTATCTGCTTTTGAACCAGTGACTTCAAGGTGAATTGCTCTTTGCTATTCTGATTCTTAAACCAATTTATTTTTTTCCACTTTGTTAAAATTTTTCTGTAGGAACAGACTGACTGATATGAAGGTAATGGAGGAAAAGAGGTTTGTGTTGTCTCAGTGAGCTTCCAAAGTGTCTGCTGAAGTCCTCAATATTTAAATTCAGCACAGTAAATGAAACAACAACTTGCAATAAAATTGTGTTCCCATTTTTGTACCATTTAGCAGATTGGGTTTTTGAAGGTTAAAGGCCTTACTCTGAGTTTTTCTTGTCATTCCTTTGGTGATAGGGATTTGATTGCATTGACAGAAATTGAGTCAGGATCCTAATCCTGAAAACAGTATGAGTAGTCCCTTTATCACTGAGACAGGAACACAAGTCTGGAAAGCATATCCTTGAGACAGAGAAACAGTAACAATGAAGCTGCACTTTGTAATACTTACACATCCTACCACAGTAATGCTCCTCGTTTGCTCTGTGGCACTGGATTTGTCAGCACAAGTGTATCATCTTCCAAACCTGTGGAGGATGAAGTGCTTTATTCTTCTTGCTTCTGAATCTATTTCTTCCCTTCTGAAAGAAGGCAGGGTAAGACCTAGAAATGGCCAGCAAGCAAGGGGAGGTGTTTGCATGACTTGAGAACACAGAATTCTTTCTAAAAAACAAATATAGGCGTATCTACTTGGAGAGCTTTAGTGCACAACTTTGACGTGCTATCTTTTTAAGAACCAAATGAACTTTTAAATTATACTTTGTATTTCTTCATTGTACAAAGTATCAATCCACTACTGGTTTTACAACAGTGCAAACATAAATTTTGGTGAATCTTTGTTGTGAGTTTCCAGCTATTTTATCATAAATAGTGATTATTTACATTGTTTTTCAAAGCCATTGCTTGGGTTCCGATTGGTGTGAGCAGAAGCAGGACGTGGGCTCGGTTTATTTCTGACTCCCATGTTAGAATGGCAGGCAGTAGGTCATGGGCAGTTTGATGCTATCATTTTTGAAGTAAACACCGAAGATGCCAGATGTTACTGTGGAAGAAATTTGAGTAAATAGCTGCCTCTGTTATAAAGATAGTGCTATGTCCTCTTTATTCCCCTTAGTAATTCACATCTTTTGACAAATTTGACTTCTAAAACTTTCCTAATACCAACCTCTCTCCTCCCCTCATTTCTGGCCAGAATTGGTCATCATCTTCAAATAAGTTTTTCCAAATGATGCTGAGGAACAGTAAGACTCTACTGGCATGCACACTTCAAGCAGTTCATAGCAGGTCAGGTTACTTGAAGTTGCTGTGAAGAGCATGTTTGCTTTTAAGGTAGAGAGAAGTGGACAAATGTTCAGAAATATTTCTTACATCAAATAGATGATACACCAGTTTAATATATAGGGTTCAAAGCTTTTACATCTCATCTTTAAAGTACAAGTGATTTTTTTGATGCCTGTAGTCATAAGACAATATTAGCATTTATAAAGACTGAGTATTGTGTGACTGTGAAATGGAAACATCACAAGGAGGGAGTGAGAAGGCAAATTTACCTTATCACAGACATAGTCCAGTTGTTATTGTACTTAAAATTGTGAACATTATAAGTAATTTAGTAGGTGAAGATTAGGAGTTTTTCTTAATTTTCATGTTCTCAAAAAACAAACCAAAAGAGCTATTCCGTGTTATAACAAAATTGTACAGGGATTTGGTGTGATCTGGGGTGGAATCGAAGGGATCTCCAAACTGAGTTGTGACATTGTAATGTTACTTCCTTGAATTCTTCCTTAAATTCCTTAAATTCTTCAACAGACATTAGCAATTTGTTACAATTTGCTTTTTATTATTTTCTAAAATGACTTTATGAAAGTATCCTCCTGCATGTATTATGTCATGTGTAGCATGTGATATTTTCACTTGTGGTAGATTCTTTTTGCTGGATTTTTTTTAATTCAGTTTAGCAAGTGTAAAGTCAGATGCATTTATGAATCAGTTGCTCAGTATCTCTTGAGCTTGAGTGAATGGAGGTAGTTGGATCCTAACAAAGGGCTGAACTGAAAAGGATAAAGACTTAAATAGTCATAATTTCTTTATCAGGCCAAAGGAGGCATTATGACCCATGTGGTACAATTCCCAGGTGGAGTAATGAGGTGAAGATACAAATAAAAAGAATTATCTGTATCTTTGGTTGGGTAGTGCTTATTTTCTCATGGAAATCTTGTGACAGCTATTCCTTAAGTTTGTAGAGCACTTGTTGGGCCCCCTTGTCCAGACTGAGGTTTGCATAGCCTTCCTGGTGCAGTCCTGCCCTTTCAGGCAATGCTGGTGACAGGAAGGGTTGGATGGAGATTTGGATGGTGGTGGAAAACCCCACTGATGATGCACCTTTCATAGGAGTCTGGTTAGAAGTCAACCATTCTGCTTCTCAGCAGGGCACCAACCACTCAGACAAGTACTTCTTTGCTCCCATGTCAGTAAGGGGATTTACAGTGGAAGATCCTTTCCAGCCTAAAGGCCCTCAAAACTAAAACTGAGACAACCAATCAACCCTCTGATTGATTTCTGAAAAAAAGTTAGGTGGTTATACTTTGGATCAAGTCAAGATGTCATGACCAAAAAAAGGTAATAAAGTATATTGGCAGCTGAGTTCTTGGGTGCTTTGCTGCACTTTGTGCCTCTGTACATATAGAAGAGAAGTAAGTAATTGTGCCTGGAGACTTCATTGAGAGCTTGAGGTCTTCTTATGACATTTTATTTTCCTTTTTGTATTTGTCACTAAATTTTGGTTAGAGGTGAAGCTGTCCTCAGCAGAGCACTAAGGATGTGTTTATTCATTTTTGCTTAACTGAGAATATTATATTTTAACTTTATTTTAAATCAAAAGTAATTTGAGTTGTTTCTTTGGTTCTACTGGAGGTTTTGATGTACTCTGTAAACTAATGATTCTAGAGCTCCAACTAGTTAATTTTTTCTTCTGTGTGATAGTGATGACTGTTTAACTAAATACAGATGCTGATTTAATACTGCGTTCTACATGGATTTCCTAAGGTCTGTCCTGTATTAAATATCAAAAAAAGTTTGTCTCACAAATTGCCAAGTAGTCGTTTCTCACTTTTTAGCAGTATTGCTGGCTTTGCCCTTTTGCAACAGAATGGTGTTTTGGGGTGTTGTGTTTTTTTGATTTTTTTAAAGTGAGATTTTATAATGTGTCCTAAACAGTGAGTGTTCAGATACACAGAGTCAGAGCACTTTGCATGGCCTGTAGGCTGGGAGGTGTCCTGGATTGGAAATGTGCTCCCAGTTTGGTGCTCCCATTGCAACACCCTGAGCCTCGAGGCAGAGGGAGAGGAGAAGATCATGCCTTGAGATAAGAACAATTTAAGGGCAACAGCAATGAGATAAGAAAACAAACAGTAACAGCAGCAATATTAATAACAAAAAGGTATAAAAGAGAGAGTGACTCACATGCAAAAATGCTCAGCATGGAGCTTGGGAGCAGCACTGCTCCACTGCTCACCCTGCCACACTTGCTTGGAAGGAACCCCTTCTCCTTGGAAGAGACGTCAGTCCTTCCCTCCACGTGCCACCCCTGCCAATGACATCTGGTGGTACAGAATAACCTCTGGGACCTGACCATGCCCGCTCCTGGCTACTGCAAATATTAACCCTGTCCTGGATGGAACCAGGACAGGAGGAAATTAACTCATTTAGCATTTTTCTTATAATTCTGAAATCAATGTGAACTTGAAAGAAAGCATGAAAAAAGGGGGGAGGGGGAAAAAAGAAAGAAAATTAACTGTAGGAGTTTTTGTTGTTTTGTCTTTTTATTTTTTCCCAAGTCATGACCTTTTAGAAAGGCCTATAACACGAGGCCCTTGTTGCAGTAGGGTGTATCTTCTTTGAAATTGCTTGAGAGATGGACCTCAGGTATCTTTGTACTGGAGTTTAAATACTTTGCAGGGTGAAAACTTTCAGGCATGAACAAGGCTGGAATGACCACCTATAGTAATAGGAATTCTAGCTGGGACTGGACAGAAGATGTGCAACAAAGGGAAAGGACTGGCCTTATAATGTATGCACCTTTTATTTCCATAAAGGCCTTGAAAAACTTTGAGGACAAATCGTGTGGGAAGGATGACACTTTCTTGTCAGTGCCCGTAACATAATTAGAATATCTGCAATCAGTAGAGCATGTAGTTCATGTGACAGACTGTCCTGTGGGCAGATCATCTGCTGCAGGAGCAAATGTGGGCTAATGGAATAACTGGGAACTGCCCACAGGTTTCTTCTGGAAATTTTCTTCACCAGGACTGATTTCAGATATTTTTTCTGTGATAAATGTAGGCTTAATTCGTGTCAGAAATATAACGAAGTATACTGTATGGCCTGCCAGATTATTCTTTGGGATTCCAAAAGCACTGAATATTGTACATCTGGGCGTTGCGGAATATGCCATAAAGATTTATCAACTAAAAGCAAGACATGAACTTCGTTTAACATATGAAAAAGGGGTAAAAGAAGAAAGCCAAAGTTAATGACTAAGCAGCCTTTTGATACAGGATAGATACAATGTAAACGAAGATTAAGCCGGGTACCTCAACACAATAGAGAGACAGACCAATCAAGATAAGGAGGGAAGTTACCCCAGACGAGAGACAGAATTTAAGCAACAGAGCCTCTCTAGTAAAAATTTAAGCTAAGAATATCACAGTCCTTCCTGACCCATGATTACCAAGAAGCACCACGCAGAGTAAGATGACAAGACTTAAAACCAGAAATAAAGAATATGTATGTTTTGACTGTATATAAGCAGAGCCTGCGAGCTCTAACGGTGAGCTGCTGACAGAGCGGTGACTCTGCGGGGCACCCAGCGCTGCCTTTTTTTAACTCTGTAATTTTCATTACCTGTACAATTAAAACTATCCGTTTGCTGAGTGACTTGATCATTCCAGGTGGTCATTTATAACATTTCTACTCATGATTCCACCACAGTAGTTCCTGTAGGCAAAACTAGGAGAAACAGGGCAGGATACCTGAAGAAGGTTGTGTTTAGAAAGATGGATGAGCATCCCTTGCAGTGGCACTGGCCCCTTGAGAGGTTGTGGCACATTTGCAGATCTCCTCAGTTTGGTAAATCTGCACCAGAAGAGTTGGTAGTGAGTAGTGCTGGGCGTAGGAAAAGTAGTTTGTCTGCAGTTCAGGAGTGTTCAGCAGTGACAAATGGAAGAGCCCTAAGTAGGAGGGGCTTTGTAGTAGCATTAGTGGTTAATTACAGTATTTCATTTAATTGGAAACGTGCTTTCAGTGGGAAATGTTTATGGATACCTGTTCTTTACAACATACTTTTAGCTATTTGACTGCTGGCTTTAGCATTAAAAGGCAAGCAGAAATTTAAATAGAATATGAGTTTTAATTTAGTATTCCCATGATTGAAAAATTATCATTATTTTACAGTGTCACAAAGATCACTTCCTCCTGTCAGCTCTATGGGTTGCCTTCCCTTTCAGAATTTAAGGGTGCCATGTGTGGAGTGCTGTATGCATTTTGTGCAATATATATTTCTTTTTGTCTTAATACGTTTGTCAGGAATCTCAAAATTCAGGGTTGTTTCAGGTGTTTTTAGGCAGAAAATAGGGAAGAAGTGTTAAGTGGTGGTACAAAAAGAAGTACTCTAAAATTTATTCTCAAATGATTAGAATCCTCTAGGATGGTTTAAAAGACTTTAAATAAAAGTGTCATACTCTTAGTAAAAATCCATGTTAGTTCAGCAATTGATTTTTTTTTTTTTTNNNTTTTTTTTTTTTACTATTTTTTCCCTTAAAAAAGGAGAACTGTGAGTTCCCTTGTATGGAGTAAATGTCACTCTGTTTATAGCTTAGCTTTGCTGCAAGTCAGGAGTTGTACTATTCCTCCGGGTTGTCATAGAAACGTGGCTAACTGACATCTCAACTCAGGCTGATGATGGTTTTTATTTGTCGGGTTTCAGGATTATTAAAATTTAACAAAAAATATTGATTTGGGTTTATTAACACTGGAGTTTATTTACTTTAGAAGTTCATACTACATAAAAGCTTTTCCTGATAGAAGAATACCTTTAAAATTATTAAGCTCTGATACTCTAAATAAGAGATCATCAAATGCATTTAATATATCAGAGTCTGAAGCCGTACAGAAATCTTGAGTTTTTGCAAATCACCTTTTTCATTTCATTTTGTTTACAGTAAAGTGCCCCAATCCCATTTCAATTCACCTCTTAGCTTGACTTTTACTTAACACAGAAGATACCTGTCAAGAAGGCGTGAAATGGGTACATCATCATGCCTAATATTTGGAAGTTTTCATTTTATTTACTTATTTTGAGGCCTGGCAGAACGCTTCGATGCACTGACTTTTGAAAATATATATTTTTTTGTATATGCATGTGCAGGAAAAATTACTTAGTTTTCACTCATAAATAAGACAGGCAAAACTTATTTACAGTAACTTTATCTAATGGTCCATGGATGAATGATTTTATGCAAACTACTCAAGAGACCAGAATTAACTTTTCATGTTGATTGCACATTGGATGTCCAGACCCCAGCAACATGTGGGATCTTATAAAACCTAGATAACTGGAGTTCAATTTTTACTTTTATGAATTCAGCAATTACCCATGCATTTCAAGTGTAATCTTTGTAAGGAATGTATAAAATGCAGAATGTATTAATTGCTGTAAAATGGACACATACGTCCTTACACCCTCCTTCCATCCCATGTTTTTCTTTGACTTTACCACCTCCCTCTACCTTGTAGCCTTTTATTAAGGATCTGCAGGCATGAGGAATTTGACTGATTTATATACAACCCTGTAATTTGACATTGTCGTTCTGTCTAGTAACAACTTTGTTCAGTGTTAGATTTACTGAATAAAATTGTTTCTTGGTGGACATTTTGACACCTCACTTCAGACTCCTACGTCATGCGCTGCTGACATCCCTGTATTAATCTCATTTGTATTCTGTCATAAAACTCCCAAACAACACTTTAAAACAGACTCTCTTTGCAGCATATTTATATAAGCATGGGGCTAAATACTGAGTGTTTCCATAGGTGTGTGTGGCTTTTTTGTGTTTTGTATGAGGTTATATACGTGCTACCATATATGATGGTATCACACATGGTAAATGGTCATAGTATTTAACTTGGGAGAAACTGGCTTAAGTACTCCAAAGGCAATTTAAACAAAATAAGTTTTATTAACCAGTTAACACTTCTCCTTTCCAAATGTGTTTTTTGCATCATTAGCTCCAAGAAAATGTTGCACAAATGCAGTCTGTCTGCTGTGGGCTGGAATTGTGCATTTTTGGGGCTCGGAAGGCAGTGGTTGGTGGGAAGTAAAGGAATTCCTTTAATTAGAACCCTGCAATGGTATCTTCTGTTGCTTAGAAATGGGAGACACATTTTATGTGGGAAATACACTCAATGTTGATATGTTCACTGGAGCCAATAATGAGTGTAGGAGAATATTACTACAGGTATACTGTTTCCAGTGAGGACCACGGGATGTATATGGGTTTGTGTATATATGCACGTGTAGTATTAACTGGGACTTACTGGACCCTGTGGAATCTCTCCCTGGCACTGTACTTCAGTAGGCCATCTGGCACAGATAGTTGCCTGTGACCAGGGAGGTATTTTGCACCCTGAATTTTCTTTTCCTAAAAGATAAACATGTGGGGTGTTCTTTGCTGAATAAATTTGCTGCCTTTTTTTTTTTTTCCAATTTAGTTTCTTTTCACTCTGTGCCCCTTGAACCATCATCTTTGCATCTAAGTAGTGATTGAGTGATAATACCTAACATTCTAGAAAATAAAAAGAGAGGAAAGCTTCAGTATTTATAAGAAAAAGACCTTATGTGAAGATGATAAAGTTGATTCATAGGAACATGCTGTGTTCAGATCCTTTCCCCAGACAACATATTTATACTATTTATTTTTTAACATAAACCCATTGCTGGGTTTTATGCAATTAACTTATTCCTAGTGGATTCTTTTTTTATTTTTGTTCACAGCATTTTGCCTCTATCCTTCCTACAGAGGTGCAGCATCTTGTAAAGGTTGTGAAGTTTCTTGTAACCTGCATGCTTCAGCTTTCAGTTCATTGTGGCTACAGTGGCACACTTAATTTTATCATAATTCATTTTCATACCCATCCTTTTTGTATTTTACTTCTAAATTTCAAATTAATAACTTTATGTAATAAAGTACACATGTACATTTTTTCCTGCTTTTTAGATATCAACTAAGTGCCTCTTACAGCTGAATTGATATGCTGCTGTACAGTCTTTATTTGCACCCAGAACTTTGGAGTAAAAAGAGAAACCAGTAACAAAAAAGCACAAACCAAACCCATTCAGATGATAAAAATGTGAGAGTTTGGCTTTCAGTTGTAATGGCTGTTGTGAAGAGATAGCAGTGATCCATCTTCGCCTGTTGCTCTGTGATAGTTTTGGGGTATCTTTTAATTTTTTTATATCTAAAATAAACATCTAACTGCTTTTGTTGTTTTTCTCTCTTGCTCCCCTTTTCTTACACTCTTAAAAATGTAGGAAGATGAGAGTGAAGAAGAACCTAAGCTGAAGTATGAACGGCTTTCTAATGGAGTGACTGAAATTCTCCAGAAAGATGCAGCCAGCTGCATGACAGTGCATGAAAAGGTATTATGTGACTTAGTGGCTGAGATGAAACTTCCACTTGGTTTTATATATTTAGCTATGCTTATAATGCATCAATATATTTCTGTGTACAAGTGATGCCAAATGTAGACTTGCAGTGCAAGACAACACTAACGTAAACAAAATTCACCATAAGCCTGTATTGAACAATCTCTGTTTTCTCAGTGATAAAATGAGTAGTTCACATGGTTCAATTAACAGCAGATCTCCCAGAATCAATTCCCTTCTTGTTTGTATCAAACATTTTCTCAGTGAGAAACACATTTTCTCAGTAAGAAAATGAGTGAGAATCCAAGATGCAATGATTTGTTAGGTGGGATGTGTACAGAAGCTACTGGAGGAATGCTCACTCAGTTTTAATTATGGACAGTATTATGAACTAGAATGGGAACACAATTCTAGCTTTCCTTTATTCTGAAAGAAAATTGGTATATACTGTGCTTATTTGTACTGCCTGAATCACCAAAGACAGACTTGATCATGCCAGGAACTGAGCATATATTCACTTGTGGAAGACAGCTGAGTTTATCTTAATAGTGTAGAAGAAACTAATTGCAGTATTTTTTGTTTGGGTTTTTTTTGAAAGGTATCATATTAACACTTCCCTGTTCCTCTTCTCTGATTCAATATATTAAAATCAAGGAGAGGAAAGGCACATGCTAAGATTTGTGAGGTACAAGAGAATTATAGGGAGAAAGTGATGGACCATGCAAAGTAAAGAAATTTTATGGAGAATTGCTCCTTTGTTCTTAAAAAGGAAGAAACTTTATGTGCTTCTTTAGTGTTTTTAACAATTGCTTTTGTATTTTATGAGTTTTCTTCTCTTTTATAAATATTGAAAAACATTTTAAAATATTGAGGCATGCTAAAGAGATCTGAAAGCATGAGTTAAGGATTTGTCAACTATTAGTATGTAAAACATAACAGCTATTTTCTGAATGTATAATTTTTCATAGCCAGTAATATATCCTTAACAGTTATTGTTGAGGGATCTATCTTTATTATATGGCTATATTTTTAGATTGACTTGTGCTATGTTTCTTTCCCTCAGAGGACTGTTGCCATGGCTCAAGAGGCTCTTAAGATGAAGCTTGTATTTTAACTGTGTGAATGAAAACAATAAGTCTTCTTAAAATGTTTTTGATGACTTAGAATTACACGGATATTTGGAAAATTGGCAAGCATTTCCTCCTAGTCTGTGGCCTTTTTCTGTTACCTTTTATTCCTGAGTCTCAGGGAAATTTTGAAAGCTGAGGGTTGAACAGGATTTTTCTGTACAGTTATGCACAGAGACAGCTTTTGCCATAGTGTCACAAAACATGACAATACAGGAAAACTGTTGAAGTATCCCAGCTCTTTCAGTTTTCCAGTAAACTGGATACACTATTTATGAGAAAGATCAATATTGTTAGAAGCCAGGTACTGCAGTCTTTTAGGAATAGGTTTCTTGCAACAGAGCGCTTAAAAATGAAGCCTAGTTAGAGGTTTTGCAAAGGTATTTCTGTTTCGTTTTTTGTCGGGTTTTTTGTTTTTTTTTTGTGTTGGTTTTTTTTTCCCCTGGAAGAGTGGTAAAAGCCTTGATAAATTGTCATCATTAGCAAAATTATACAGTAATATGTCTCTTATTAAAGCAGTTTAACTTTGCTGGGAATCCTGAAAGCTGGCTTCTGTGTTCAGACTAATTTCCCTGCAGAATTATTTTTTTTCTTTTTGCTGCTAAAGCATCATATTTTCACCAGGCTTGCTGTCTGCACTGGATGACTAATCGTCATGGCACCTGGTGCATTCAAGCAGGCCTGTGCAGTGGAATAGTCATACCTAGTTATGTCTGCACACCTGATGTTTTATTAACCAGTATTGATTTTTTTACCCGGGGGACTTTTTTCTTCCTGAAAAAAGGCAACCTTGCAGGAGTGAAAGGCATTGCAGGGAATGAATTTCTAATGAACCCCTTCTTTCCCTTTCTTGACTCCTTTTAATGTAGCTTCATATTTTAAGTGCCTGAACTGAAATTTCATTTTAAGCAATTCCATTTTGATAAATCCTTTTAAACCTTGACTTTCTGTAAGGTTATTTTTTAAAGATTGTGCTGCCTGACTGACACGCTTAGCAGTGCCTGTAAATTTGAGCATTTCATTATAGGTTGCAATGAAGCATGCTCACATGCAGTGAAATACAGAGAATTGAGTAGCCTAGACTATTTGAGTAATGCTGAAAGTGGGATGAGGAGAGGGCAAATAAAAGAAACCTCTGTCATAAATCAAGTAGTACCAAAGTTCTTCCTTTTCTGTTTAGGCGTAGTTCACATGGTTCAATTAGCAGCACATCTCAGAATCGATTCCCTTCTTGTTTATATCAAAATAAGTTTGTGATAGCATGCATTTTGTAGACATTATTTTGCTGTAATTTTTTAGAATGAAACTCTTGTGGAAAACTGTATTTGTCTGGAGACTATTCAATTTAGGAGTGCTACTATGTGAAGGAGAGCAAACCCAGTGGTTATCTGTGTGCCTAAATGCGCTGTCAGAGACCTTCTATAATTCAGCTGTATTTTACCAGTGGCTTACTGGTAGCCTTTTGCTGTGTTTGAATGCTTTGTTTTCAGATTAATAATGAAGGAGAATTAAAAATAAAGCTCAAATGAAACCATTATGATGGAAACAAAGCTGCAAAAGGATCTAGGAACTATTTCAGATCTCTGTTGGTCCTTGCTCTCACACTGCATTTTTAATTTGCTGCCACAGTCCATCAGCCAGTGTGTACAGACTGCAGACACACCATTAGTTGTCACTGGATGAGGGTCCCCATGACTCATTCTGACAGCTCACTTGCACTATCACAGTAATATGGGCTTGAAGCCCTGTTTTATTCTTTAGGTATAATTAAAATAACCTTTCTCTGTGGAAAGTGGTGGGCTTTTTTCTTTTCCACAGTGTTGCTAATCATTAATCTGCTAAACGTCCTGGAGTTCATTTAGCATTGTTGTAGTACTTTGTTATAGTGTCTTTGTGTTTATGTAATCGGTGTCTTTCTTTTGCAGTTTTTGGCACTGGGAACACATTATGGCAAAGTTTATTTACTGGATGTCCAGGGGAACATCACACAGAAGTTTGATGTTGTAAGTATGACATTATTCAGAACACATTCACTGGGATGTAAAAATGCTGCAATGCACTAAGAAGTGAGTAAGTTAACACTCTTGTTACTCCTGAAATTGCACTGATGCATTCCACAGCACAAGAAGCACTGTATGGTCCTTGCAAAAAGAAGTTATGCCGGATGGTTTTGTGATGAGCACATCTCAATTTACATATAATAAACTTCTTCATGAAACAGAAGAGGAAATACATATTTATGATTGTAAGTGGCTGTTATTAAAACTATAACCCAGAAACTCATGACTTCCATAAAGCGTGACCCTGTTCGTTAGGTGAGCATTGTCACTTACTGCTGTGTGCACCATCATCTTACTTGGTTGCCACAAGTAATTGAAAATTGATTGGTTACCTTGCTGGTTCAGTTTATCTGTTGCAAATATATAATGCTAATATTTTATGTAAATGTTTTGAAACTTGAATTCTTATGAGATTGTATTGATTGAAGGAAAAAAAGCAGACTTCTCCCTCATGGTCATTCGTCGTAGTAGAAGATTAGTAAAATGCTGAATCTAAAGCTTTTTACTAGAGTATTACATGTTTCTTTTAATTGTGGGTATTTGCTGTTTATTTTCAAATTCCCTCTCTTCCTTGGGAAGTGGGTGGAAGAGAATTAGCAATTTTTTTTCTCCTGACTCTGTCACAAAATCTAGTAGCCAAGCATTGGTTTTTGGTAGCAGTTAAGCACTGGTCAGAGAAATCATCACAAGATGTGGATGTGTTTGCAAAGAGAACGTATGTTCTAAAGCTGACACAGCTTCATGGGAGGGGTGAAAGGATTTGTTTGTATTTTTGAAAAATCTAATTATGAATTGTGCAGGGGAGTAGGGGAGTATCAACTCCAAGGCACAGCTTTTGGAGGAAATTTTAGGTTGAATATTGGTCAGATTGACAATGACCTTATTGGGTATTAATTAAAGTCAAGCTAATTACATTCTTCTATTTCTCATAATTTTGTACATTCACCAGCCCTGCAGATGAGATGCTGACTGCATTTCCAAAGGGGAGAAGCTTTTGGTGTCTCTGTTACAGTTCTGATTACTTTACCTGTATGTTACTTGATAGAGTTTCTCTGTGAAGTACGAGAAACCGTGTTTGGGGCAGATCAGATTAAAGTGGACCTGAATTCTCTTCTGTCACTGCAGTAGAAGACTGACTTAGGCTCACTCAAATGAAGAGTAGATTTGCTGTTGAGTCCAGCACTAAATGTCTAGACTCGTATTTCTTCCAGTCTGTGTAAGGTGTTTGGAAAAGTTCATTTGTAGAACTACCTTTTTTTTTCTCCCTTATGTGAACCAGCAATGCCTTCTTCTCCCACTGGTTCCAAGAGATTAAATCCTCTTTTTGTAAAGGCTTATGGCACCTCCTACCTGTAGAGCACGGAACAGGGGGACCTGTGGGCTGCTAAAGACTGTAAAGCAAAATCCCTGCATCCTCCCAAATCTTCTATTCTTTCCTTTTCCTTATAAAAAGTCCTATCACTGCCTGCTGGGGGAGTGGTTTCTTAGGATGAAGTTAAGATTGTATAATCTACTTTCTGCTCTAAAAGTGCTTACTTTTCCAAACTTAACCTACTTCAGGATGAAGATTTTTGTACCGTGTCTCCTGGTAGAGACGGCAGTGATTTCTTTTTAAAACCATTGTTTGAGTACAAACTACTTTTTGAACTGGAGACTAGGAAAAATAAATGTTTCTTGGATTTTATTCTTGATGTTTATGTCTCTTTTTGTAATGTACATCTCTCCGGTGCAACAGATTATATCATGGATTAGCTGGAAATGCTGTTTCTTTTTTTTCTTTTTTTCTAATTTGAAGAAGAAGTATTTTTTTCCTAGGGCCACTTGTCTTTAAAGGAAAAGTTTTTCAAGGAACTGGTAAGTGTTGTAGAACAGAACAGGCTGCCTGTGTGAGAAGCAAGCAGCTCTGTGACATACACGGCTGTTTAAACTGAAGTTTTCTGAATCAGTACTGTTGGCTACTGAACCTGTAGACAGGTTATTCTGAACTGGCTGCTCAATGTCAAAATATTTTCCTTCAAACCTGAACTTTTGAAGATGTTGGACTGCAAACTAGAGGCATCACTATCAAAACATTCAGTGGGGTCTTCCTTCTGTTTTCTCCTACCAATGCCTGCTCACTGTCTTTCCTCCTGGGGAATTTGAATTAGAGTATTGCCATGTAGTAAATCCCAAATAAAACCTGACCCTCTCTTGAGAAGAGAATGAATTACTTCCTGAAATCGTATAAGGATAAAGCATTCCTTGTAAATGTGCTGGGGCAAAGAGTGTTTTCTCTAGTGGTATTTTTGCTGGTTATTTGTTTTCTCTGGTCCAAAATGAACACATTCCTTCTGATAATCTTTCTGATTGGTGCACTGGCAGATATGGTTTTACTTTGAAGTTGTTAATAGGGAAAGTATCTGTTGTAACTGATTATAGGAAATTGGTGGTCTATAAAAGTTGTTTGGAGTAAATAAAATGACAGTATTACCACTGAAATATTTTCATTGTTTGCAGTAAACAGTGTACCTGGGGAACTGACTTTTCCATATTTTTCTTTCTGAAAGGATCTTTTTAGCAGATGTTTTCTGTCCTATGACATGGCAGAAGTTAATATGTGAAGCCCTTTGCAAGATATCAGTTATGTAATTCAAGGAATTGTTCTGCATTTGGGTCTTCATTTTTCAGGGTTTTGGTTGTTTGGATGTTTTTTAAAAGCGAAGTTGGGGGATAAAAAGATTAATTACTTTTCTTTACATCTGTTAAATGTGTAATTAGCAAAACCAAACCATACATGGGAAACTTTAAAAGCCACTAGGTCTGAAGTACTGTCAATATGTGAAATAGAACAGAATGGAGAGAGCGGTTTTTATTTTAATCCTTTTTAAAAATTCATTTTAGTATCAAGTTCATATGAAATATATGTAGAAAATGCCATTACTTGATTTTTATTTTTCTTCCTTTATTCCAGTTAACCATGTTCAAAACTATAAATGGGCTTGGAAATTGATGAAATAAGAATATTGCTTCTATTAAATCCTTTCTTTTCCATATCAATTCACATCTGCATTTGAGCCAAATTGTAAAACATGAATCTCAGAATTTGCAGCAAAATTAGGGGAACAACTACCCAGTATGTCACCTAAGTTCCAAAATGGCAAAGTTTTGAATGGTGACATTCCTGTTGAAGACTGAATGCATTTGGCATTTTAAGTTGAGCTAAAAACAGCTGTGAGATACACTAAAATGTAAAGCTTGGCATCCCTAGAAGTTCCACTTTTGTAACACAGGTTTTTGTTTGTTGTTTAGAAAATGCCTTTTACAACTGCACTCCATAATGTCCACAGCAGCAAATCAATGTGGGTACCCTGGATTAAAAATACTGGCCCTAGTGCTACAAAGACTTAATTGTCTGTTCAACTTCGACCCATAAATATTCACAGAGGCTTCTGTGAAACTGAACAACTAAAAAGTATTTTTAGAATAAAGTCTTCAAATACCTGGTGCTGACTCCTGTGCCAAAGGGATGGCAAGTTTTTTCAGGTTTGCAGCTCCTCTTGTCAGCAGCAGTGGAAATGTGTGATTGGAAATTGTTATGAGAGACGTGGTTTGGGAGGAATTGTGGCAGGAATCTGGGGCTTTGGCCTTGGGTGGTGCTGGGTATCTCAGCAGCCATACCTGCGCTCTTGTGATCCCTCTCCTCCTTGCCTAGTGTGGTTTTAGCTCCTGCCAGTGTGGCTGTCTTTGACGGTGTCAGCCTCCTGAGATTAACTGGTATGCATCCTCAAATAACGTATGTTTGACAAACTGGTGTTCTCTTGTATTAGGGTTCAGTGCATTGAGTGAGATGAAATGTGTCAAATGCACTGAAAATTATTACTACAAGGCAACAAGAAGGGGGGAAAAAACCCCTGCTAATGCCACTGACAAAGGATGATGCAGGACTGATTCACAGCACGTTAATTCCAAATGTCTCACCATCTTTCTTTTCTTCTTAGACTGTCTACAATTTATTAATATAATTATTGCCTCAACTGACATCTTGTGGATTAAGGACTTGTAGATATGAAGAAAGCTGTACAAACATGTTTAGTTAAGTAACAAATCAAAAATCTTTCAAAGGGTAAGAAAACCTGTCCCCATTCTGGTCTTCTAATAAACATCAAGCTTAAAGCAAGAGTGGTAGGATAGTGATAGTCTGTGAGATGGGGAAAGGTTACCTATTTCGTAAGTAGCAGGGATTTAAATGTTTAATGCACTGAAGGTGTTTGAGGTGATGCATGATTCTAAAAATCAATGTAAGTAGTGTTTTAAAGCTTCTGTTAGTGGAAAGAAGTGGAAGTTCTTTCAGCATGCAACATTGGTGAGCTATTCAAGACTGCTGGAGTTTCAGAAATAACAAATCTTCTCACAGCATTCGTTTTTACCATGAATTCCTTTTCTGGCCTCACCTTTTTTCCCTGATTGCCTCCTACTGTGTAGCACTATTTATTTGTTAGTTTTTTTAATTGGAGTGGTAGAAATCCAAAATCAGCAGGTTATCTCTTGAAAAATTCAGAGGGAGTTCTTCCTGTGGTGGTATTGTTGTCCTTGAGTGCAGTAAAGTTACAGCACTCACCAACCTCTGGAGCAAGACCTTGCTTGAAGGTCAGTATGTGGCCTCTTGATTTTGCTGATAGTCCAGCAGGTTACAAACAAAATGTCAGAGATTTCAGTTGTCTTAATGTCTCTTGGCAAGAGTTTAATTGTTAACAAGAGAAAAAGTAATTCTAACAAAGAAATGGATGAGTTAAGCACTAAATGCCCAAAGTCATGCAGAACCTACTAACTGCTATGAGAGGTAATGCTGCATCTTTCAAAGGGGAAGGGAACTTTCAGCTTTTGATTGTATAATGAAGTTGCTTTGGATGGAACTTTGTATGAGAGTTTGAGACTAAGATGATACAAATGTCACTTTGACAGGCTGCTTAAAATTCTCTATTACTTTTAACTGCATCATTTTAGTTGTCACTGTCAGACTATGAAAGAAAACTGAGTTGGGAAATGAAGTGAAGCAACACAACTTAAAGATCTGGGTAGCTGTGTGTTAGTATTTGCAGGGTGTCACTGTGCCTGTTAGATTTGAAGCTGAATGTTGTGTTTTGTACAAAACCAAGCAGACTACTATAAGTGTAGGTTCTAAAACCCCAAAAGAGAAATTAAGATTTTGATAGAAGTAAATGTCTACACAAGGGACAGGTTTCCTTGCCCTCCATGGGACCTCCTACCTGAATGCATTCTTATGTCTTAAATGCTTTAAGCTAACCCCTAGCTCTTCCAAATAGAAAAAAAAAAGCAACCAGATAAAAGTGCCATCTATTGGGATTTTGCTCTTTGGACTTTAATGTCTACACCAAATTTAATAGCACTTCTGCTTCTCTCTACCTGTCCTTTCATTTTAACTGCAGATGTTGGAAATCCAAAGGTTTTTACAGTAGTTGTGGGAATAACGCAGATGGCCTTTTGAGTCTGGCTTTTTGGATGTTATAAAGCCTTGGAAAGTACATCTTATGATGTTTGTTCTGGTACTGCGCTTATTAGGTTGTTTGTGACCTGGAGTGTTTCCAATGGAAACTGTGGAGCTATTGAAGATTAGGAACCCTCTTAGACCCGAATCACGGTGTACCTGCCGTACTTTGCCTAAACCAGCAAGAGTTGTGGTGTCACGGCTGTTATTTCATAGGTCTGGAAAAGTTTCTTGTCTGACGAGAAGAAACGACCTCTCATGCATGTTTTGCACATCATCTTTGTCCCACTGTATCTGGCTTTACTTTTAAGGGAGTGTTGCTTAAATTTTTCGTTAACCAAAGGTGGATGTGGAAGGCATTTGTTATTACTAGAAATGTTGCTTGGAGTATGGCTGAAATGTGGGAGTTTCAAACAATTTTAGGATCACGTATGATTAATTTCTATAAGCTCAAAACTGAGGCAAGCGTGACCGTTTCATTCAATTATTCTGTCAAGCTTGTAGCCTCAATAACTGTAGCTTAGTAGAGAATAATGTAAAAAGTTTAATTGGAAGCATGGGGTCAGCTGCAGAAGGGCTTCTGTGGCCTGGGCATTTATTTCTTGAATGCTCTTAGCTCGTACAAGTCAAATTGTGAAGTAGCACCCAGTAACATGTTCACTGTGGGTCTAATTTATTTCAAATAAAGTATAAAGCCTATGTACTTTATCAGCTACTTCTGGGTTGGCAGTTGTTTCTGCCATCTCTTTTGAACTCTTCACTAGGAGCTACATTAGCCATGTGCTTTCTTTTGGAAAGGCTGTCAGCCCCATCCTTAGACTGAATGATCCTTCTACAACCTCATTACCCTAAAATGCATATTGTTTTCCTCTCTTTTTTGAGAGAGGAAAGAAAATAAAAACATAGGAAGAAGTTTCCTTTTTTTGTTCTCCAGTACCAAATCACTCTTCTACAGAGTAGGTATCCTATTGTCTGTCAGTTGCATTTTATGACCAACTCTAAATGTACCGTAGCAGGTACCTTGGCAGCCCTCTTTAATGTCACTGATTTCAGTGGAAGTCTGTTAATGTCACCATTTAATGAGATAAAGGGCTGTGACTGAATACTGTTTTGTCACAAGAATCTAGATATATAAAACAGTTCACTTTCTCTTGACTTGGTAGGGTGCTATCATATTCTACCTGTTTTCCCAAAAACCCTAAAGTGCTGAATATTCTAGGGGGAAAATATTTCACCAGGAGAGAATGCTAAACATGAAGGACATTACTGCTGTAGTATTTATTACAGCATTGTTGATCAATAAAAGGGCAAAGTTTCCAAAATTTCCTTTTTTCACCAGACTTGGTTGACTCTTATTTTTGTGAAAGGTCGAGAGATTCTTACTGTAATCCTGCAAAATGAATTTACTTGTGTCGCTTCCAAACATTTTTGAAAAAAATTTTTGTGACATTAAGATATATCAAAATCATCAAATCAAGTTTTTCCCTTTCTAACTCTTTCACCATCCAGATTTAGTAACACTTGCTGTTTTAATGTATACCAGATCTTATAACTGTTTAGAAAACAATTTGTATTTGCAATGTTTATTGACCATTTCTCTAAAAAATTGCCGTATGCACCATAATTTGGCAACTATATTAGGCAACAAAGTTTATTTTCTTTTAAGAAAAATAGAGAAACATGGTTTCTAATGTCAAGGACATGCTACCCATGCTTTTTTTTCAACTCTTAATTTAAGCAAAAATTTTCTAGATTATGGTTGGCTCCTAAGATTTCAAGAGACAACCAACAGATTTCAAACAACATACTTTTCTGTGCCTTCCAGAGGCTTAATCCCTGGCAAGAAGGACTAGATTCTGCTTGGTTGCTCCATCTTTTACTGGTTTTTGGTATTTGAAGAACCACAGGTTTTCACCATCAGGGATGTGTCAGTCTTGCTGGGAACTTTGTGGTTTGACCAGGTGTTGTGGACTGACATAAACCATATATTGAGTGGTTCACTGCTTCCTCTTCCCAGTCATCTCAGCAGCATATGGTGTCACATTTCTATCAACTCACCCTAAATGCTCTTTGCTGGTACATGGCTGGACCCCTGTGCCAAGTTTTATTGGCAGCAGTGAAACAGCTGCTTTCAGCCAGCACAGATTAAATATTTTCATAGAAGACTGATAAATCAGATGTGTATTTTCTAAACCCTAACTACCTTTAAAAGCACAGGGAGGATTTGGCAAGGTTTGATTCCTAAGGAGCTAGTATCTTGTTGTTTCCTAGGGCTGTTTTCCTTTCAAGGGATATTATCCCTGGATGACATTTTTGTCTATAGGGAACACAGGCACTTATGTTCATATATAGAATAATGGCAGTTTGCCTGTCAAAATTATTAAGACTTCTGGCATTAATAAAATATTATTTGCACTAGAAAATGTTTTCTTATTTGGAAAGAAGGAGTTCTGGAGGACAATGTTTTTTATGCAAGTTGACATTAATGATAGAGCTACAGCCCCTTGTTTCCATTAATAATAAAAATACAGCACTATTAAAAATATGTAATGACATAACAGGGGCATAATATAAACAAAACATGAAGGCAAAACTTGGTATTTTCTCCCATGGGGGAAGATATTGATAATGAACTTAATAAATCTGATAAAGGTTCCTTTCTGAAGGATGAGACTTATTTGTTTTAAAAGACATGATAGTATGGATAGCACTTTGTTTGCCCCAATCCTGGTGGGATGCTAAAGGTGGCCAGTCCAGATTTGACCAGTCTCAAGTGGTAATGCCCTCAGAGTGGCTGCTGAGAGAAGTGGCTGCTGTCAAGCTGTCCATCTGCATGGTGGTGCTGCTGAGGAAGTTAGTTTCACTCAGTGCCCTGTGACAAAGGGAAATAATAGCAGGAGGAATGCCAGAAATTGGTATTTCGGTCTTGGAAGGTTCACCACCGTAACCCTAAACTGGCTGCTATTTGAAGTCTGGTTGCTGGAGGTCTTGGCAGTTTTATGGATAGGAGCTGTGAAATGTGAGCAATCTAAAGAGGGAGGAGCAAGTGAATCTGTTTGCTTTTTTGATCTACTTTAAATAAAGGTTATGATATGCAATCAAGTCTATGCTTCCCTGGTATTGAAATAGAGCCTCTTTGTATGTAAATGCATTGAGCAACTTGCACAGGAGCAATTCATCTTCACATTTAGCTTTCCCTATCTTACTGTCACAGTGAGGATATGACATGGAATATGCTGCTTACAGTAAGTTACAGGGCACTTCATGATGCAGAGTTTCTACTTGTGTAAGTACTTCCCTCTCCCTCCAGTTTGGTTTGCATATGTTTTTAGGATCCCATCAAGAATCAGACACCCAGCACTGACTGTTGTGGAGCATCTCTGGTGGACTTGTGAGATTTTCCCAGATGTTATAATTGCAAATAAAGGAAGTTCCACAGTTGGTGTCCAAAGAGAACATAATGCTTTGAGTAATCAGAAAAAAAGTATTTATTATTACCAATAGGTCTGAGATATGCCAGTCTAGAGCAGTGTTGATAACTGAATGTTTGCATGGAAAATGACACTAGCTGCAGCTATTGGCTGAACTTTAGCACTGATCAACCAGTGTGATATTTAACTATGCCAGGAGTATGACTACTTACATCGTTTTCATCCAGGAGAGGGAATTCATTCCCTTATAATGTTTCTGCATCTGTCTGATTCCATCAGAGAGACATCTTTTCACTGATTTCAGTAGCCATTGGGTTCAGATTGTTGTCTGTAGTGGAGTGGTTTGACAAGTGAAAATAACTGGAAAAAGTACTTACTGCAGTTTTTCATTTCAGGAGCTTATAAAAAACCCCAAAAAACAACTATGTATTTATGAAGAAAATACTGGCAATGTATGGAATGCATGGAGAAATAGGGTTGCTAGGCTTCATGTGGTGATGTCTTCTGTTTCATGTTAGGTCAGAGGGCAGGATGAACATCATGGCTGTTGTGAAAACCTTCCTGGAAATGGTGTTGGCAGAACACTGCCTGACCCTTGAGAAGAATAATCAAGAGCTCTTTTTGCTTCTTTAAAAGTTGTTTGGTTGAAGCACCAATATAATAATCTCTGAAAATAAAACCTGTCCTGACAAGAACTTGCACTGTATGACCTGGTTGGCCTTTTCATCAGTCATGTCTCTGAAATTTGGCTTATTGAGAAATGGAGTTAAATCTCATACTTTCCACTTGGAGGGTGGAATTCTACAAAATCCTGTTAAATGCATTAATGTCAGTGATGGTGGTATTCTGTTAGAAACAAGCTGTGAAAGTTGTTGAACCCCTTGCAGTTGCACAAAGGATCATAAAGGGGGCCTGGGAAGAGAAGGAAATGGGAGTAGTTTGTTTACTCTGGCACAGAGCTCCCCCGAGGGTATCTCCTCACCACACCAGTGTTTTAATAGAAAAGAGATTCTACTTTGGATCCATCAGGAATGAGCTAACAGTTAAACTCTGCTAGGAAGTAGTGTAGGCTTTCAATATAGGTTTGTTTTTGGCAGTAGTTCCATCTTTCCTAGACAAGTATTCTGATTATTTAGCAACTACTACAGATTTAGGGAGATCCCTTGTTATTTTTTTCCCATGAACATTTTTTCCTTTTTTTTCTTAGTACCTGCAGTTGACAAACAAGATTAAGAGATTCACTGATGTGGAAAATACTGAAATCACTGTAGGCTTTTTGGTCTTTCTCACTGTCTGAGACTATATATGAGGGATTTCTTGTCCTTGTATTCCCTTAGTTTTAGACAAGCTTTTGAGATCTTTGTTTTTGTAGGCAAGGTCTGCCTTCCCACAGACAAAATAAAAAGTTAATGTTGTTATTGTTCTGTGTCCCAGACCTTTGTCGCTCTCCCAGCCTTCCCCCCCTCCTTTTTCTTCTAACCAATATAATCTCCCATTTTTCGTTTGGAGAGTGACAGATTCAAGAGTGTTATCGGAAATGAAATGGAGCAGGAATCCTCACCAGAATTTTGCTGCTGGTATTGTTGAACTCTTGGTGTGGATATTAGCAAATTCTCATCAAATGAAAGTTTTAAATTCAGAGTATACTACTTCCATAGCAGGCAGTGGTGAACAGCTTTTTCTGTAACTTTTACAGATGCCTTTTCAATTTAAACCTTTGTGTTACTATGCTTTGTTTCTCAGCTGTGTATAAACTTATAGGTATGTGTGTACTTTCGCCTTTTTATAGGTAAATCATGACAGAGCATCAGAATTTTGCTTCTGAGTTTCTTTTCCCTCTGTTATATCAATGAAACTCTACAAATATGGCAAATACATGTAAATCGGTGCAACACTGCAGCATCTGGGGCAAGAAAAGTGCATGGGTTCAATTTTTTTTTAAATATAGTTCCTCAGTAGGAGAGATCTCTGGGTGTCAATGTTTGGAAGTTCAAACAGATGGGGCAACAAACAACATGGAATGCACTTGTGCTTAGCTGTTCCTTGAGATTTGAGGTGCTATTCAAGGCAAGCTCTTCATCCTCCCTGGAGAAAGACTTGCATTTTGCAAGGATCTGAGCTTAGCTGGGACAATAACTGAGGTGGTTTCTGTTTGTAAATCAGTGCTTTGCATTTGGATACCTCCACTGTGGTGTTAGTAACACAAACACAAAAGTGGTTGTCCCTGCCCCGGGTGGGCTGACACCTAAAACAGTGAGCTGTACATTGGAGCTTTACATGTTTGTATATGTGAATGCCATGCAGCTGAAACATAGGAATAAATGAAAAACAGGCACTTGTGGGAGACAGGTTTTTATTACAATTCAACTGTGTACATACAGTTTGCCCTACTATGGGGAGCAGCTACATAATCATCCTGCAGATCCAGATTGATATTAATGTAGCAGAAAAGACCTATAGGTGTTTCTCTTCTTTAGGTATGTGTATACATAGATAAATAACAATACTTGATTTAGGAAAAGTTTCTGAAAATTGTTTTTAAAGAATGGATGAAAGTGCTTATTAAGGAGCTTACATAAATGGTGGGAACCTCTTGAAGTGAAATGAGCTTTGCTGTAAGTATGATTGGACACTGCTTTGCTTTTCACACTCCTAACATCAGTGTTGCTTGCCAGCTAACCGTGGCTAAAAGGCATGAAGTCACAGGCAACCATTAAAACGTTTAGATTCCTACCTTGTAAATATTGCATTTCTCACAGAATTGGAGTGAACACCAGTCTTATGTTTCGTGTTCCTCCAGTTCATATCCATTGGGATGCGGCATTTGTGAAAGAATCAATTATCCATTTGTTAGTCAGGGGAGCTTTACAAATTATACATTAGCAGATTGATTTCTCAGGTTCACCATTGGGGGACTGATTGTATAAGGTGGGTTGATGATGAGTGTCAGGGGAGAAGGAGTTGCCACAAAGAACACAATTAAAAGAAGCTCTCTGAGTGGCGGTGAATTTACTCCTAATTGAAGAGCTGACATAATCCATACTAAGAGCATTTATTTCAGGCATTTTACATTAGGTAATTGATTATCACGTGAGGCACATTTGCTGCTAGATACTTGATTTTCCTTTCCTTTAAATTTTGGATTTTGCAAAAGCTATATTTAGATCTTTATGTGCAAGGTGTCTGATAGCTTTCTCTCCTACTCCCTAAACTTCCCTTTCATCCATTAAGGTAACATTTTTTTTTGTTCTGTAGTGTCAGCTTGACATTATTGATTTTGAACAGTCAAACTTACTTATGTTGTCCGGAATTCCAAACATGTCTCAATCAGAAAGAAAACTGCAGCTAATGGAAATTCAGCTGAGGGCATTCCTTCCTTCTTTGCCAGTACTTCCACAGTGTATGAAATTCTGAAGCTGGTCTCAGGCTAATCATCTAAGTGTATTTCCATTCCTAACAGGATCCTCCTTATTGCCAGATTTCAGTTACGTTTTTGAGAAATACAGTGTGTATTATTAAAATCTATACAGTATTGAAAGTATTGTGTGTTTTTACTTGATTGGTCTAATGTTAGGGGTCCTGATTAGGTATATTAACACCCAAAATAGTGCTAATAAAATAATAGCAGTTTCCTCAATATTTTATAGGCATCTGCCTGTGATTTTATGACATGGAGTTTAAGATAAGATTATTTTTTAACTGAGTAGTATTTACATGGATTATATGTTGCTAATCTTGAGATTCTTTTACATTTGACAGTTTCTTTCAACACTTATTTAAAATACCTTTAAAACAGTCAGTTGAGCAAACCCCAGTGCATATCCTGGTTCCAGCTGTGTCAAATGATCAGTCCTTCAAATGATGATGAGTTAGTGAATACCTGTGTCCTCTCTAACCTTGAGTGATTCTTCAGCTTTCGTCGACCTGTAAAGGTAGATCCTGCAGGAGGGGCATTTATTCTCTGTCCTGTAAAAGCCAAAGCCTATTTTCTTTTGCCAGGCAAATAAACTCTTCAATGGGTTCACTGGAATAAGCTTTAAAAAAACCAACAAGGGAAGGGCAGTTATAAATCCATGCCTAAGTTGATAACATTTAATAAAAACCCAAAAACAACAAAAATGAAAAGCAGGGTGAGTGAGAATAACCCACAATATTATCTGTGCTCCTCCTTTCTGAAATACCAAAATTATCCACAAGGCATTGGTAGTCTATAAATGCAGTTATATTGAAATGGTAAGTAGCTTTGATGACTGGGACAGAAGTATATTTATACAAATAATTGATATGAGGTGATGTATTGGAGCTGATTCTAGAAGAAACACTTCAGTTTAGATAGCATATGTCCTCATTTTATCTGTGGTCTTTTATTCCTGATTTCCTGGATAGTTTGAGTTTATAAGCAAATCTTAAACATCTTTTCAGTGGAACATAGCTCTGGAAATGGTAGGCTTGACTGTCACGCAGCTCTGAACAAGAAGATCCTGGCATTAGCAATTCTTCCTGAAAAGTTATTTTAAAATACATGTAATATTCATCCAGGACTATTCATGGTCTATCATCATGTCATGGGTTTCTGTAGCTGAATTTTAGTAGAAAGTAGAAGTACTTTAGTAGAAGTAGAATTTAGTAGAAGCTGCTAGAAGTTTCTCCTGTCCTGTTGAGCTAATTAAAATTATAGTTACGCCTCTGTGATACATATTCAAGAATTGGAGTGTTTGTGCAGTTGAAAATTCCAGCTTTGAGATAACAAGGCAGACAGACAGAGACCAAGGTCAGAAGAGCAGGAGGAGGCGAAGGAAGAACCCCATGCTGGAGGAGGGTAGGGGGGAAGGACTGAAAGCTATTCCCCCCCCCACCCTCAAGCCCGTGGAGATCTTTCGGGGTTTGGAGACTCCCTGCAGCCCCTGGAGGAGCAGGGGGATGCCTGAAGGAGCTGTTGCCCTGTGGGAGACCCAGGATGGAGTGAGATCCTGGAAGAGACTTGCAGCCATGACTCCTGGAGAAGGAGACGCACCTGGAACAGGTTTTTTCCCCCGGTAGAAGTGTTGCCCGGAGGGTGGACTCGTGATGGAGAAGTTTGAGGACTATGTCCCATGGGAGGGACCCCATAGGAGCAGGGGAAAGATTAAGAACTGCGGCCCCCCTGCAGACTGATGGAGAAGTTTGAGGACTATCTCCCATGGGAGGGACCCCACGGGAGCAGGGGAAGGACTCAGAGCTGTGACCCCCTTGCAGTCTGTGGTGAAGACCGTGGTGGAGCAGGTTGTCCCAACTGCAGCCCACAGAGCCCATCGGGGTGCAGAGACCTGACTGTACCCCATGGAGTGACCCACAGGACGAGACCAATGCCAGCAGCACGACCACCGCCTGCGAAACTCCCATTCCCTGCTCTCTCGAACTGCTGGAGGGAGGGAGGAGTGGGGGGAGTGTTCTTAAGACTGATTTATTTCTTACTTTTTAGTTTTAGTGCTTCTAATTTTAGTTTTTATCTTGTTAGTAATAAATTTAAGTATTTAGCTACTCTGAGTTTGTTTTGCCATTATCTCTCAGCTGTTTTTTGCCCTTTTTTTTTTTCTTTCCTTTTTTCCCTTTCCCTCTGGGAAAGGGTGCGGGGGGAGCCTGGAGGTTTGGGTGGACACTGGGTGAAAACCACAACACATCACTTTCTGGGTGCCACAGAAAGTTCTGAGTTGTAAAGTCAGTGAACAGGCTAATAGTCAGTGTGCCAGTTCGACTTGAGTGCTGAATAAAATTACTCTTCACTTGCTTTGCCTTGTGTACATCATCTAGAATAGCATCTCCTGTTGGAACTTAGCAGGAGGTTTGTGTAAGTGAACAGGTCTGCTTTTAGTTGAGTTTAGTTGTTGTCACTGTTTGTCAGCTGTGTATGGTGCAGACAAAAGGGAAAATAAACACTAGGAGAAGGGAAAAGCTAAAAGCAGCTGATAGAGGCATTGGGCATGCAGAAGGTTTGTAACAAATTGCCATTTATCTCTACTATATATGAAATATTGTATCATCCATCAAATTTTTATTCAACAAACAGTTATGAAGTATTGTGTGCAATTTTGAATGTGGAAAAAATGCAAATAGTGTGGAATCACCTTTTTGCCCACTGACATCAATCCTAGAATCATAGAATGTTAGGGGATGGAACGGACTTTAAGGATTATCTAATCCCAAACCCCCTTGCCATGGGCAGAGGCACTCCCAGTAGACCATGTTGCTCAGGGCTTTATCCAGCCTGGCTTTGAACACTGCCAGGTTTGGGGCATCCACAACTTCCTTGGGCAACTATTTCAGTGTCTCACCACCCTTACAGTAAAAAATTTCTTCCTAGTATCCAACCTAAATTTCTTCTCTTTCAGTTTGTACCCATTATTCCTTGTCCTAGCAGTACAGTTCCTGACAAAATGTCCCACTCCAGCTTTCCTGTAGGCTCTCTTCAGATACTGGAAGATTGCCATGAGGCCTCCACGCAGCCTTCTCTTCTCCTGGCTGAACTGCCTCAACTTTCTCAGCCTGTCCTCATAGGAGAGGTGCTTCAGTCGTCATCTTCATGGCCCTCCTCTGGACTTGCTCCAACAGTTCCATGTCGTTCTATTGTTAGGGACACCAGAACTGGTCACAGTGCTCCGGGTGGGGTCTCACAAGAGCAGAGTAAAGTGGGAACATCATCTCCTTTGACCTGCTGACCTTGTTCCTTTTGATGCAGTCCAGGATTCTATTGGCTTGCACATATATGAAGGATTTTGCCTGTACCTTATAATAAGACTCTGTGCCAAGACAGGGTTATTCAAGATGGACTTTTTGTTCTTTACAGTTGCAAAGTAATAAACAAAGAAACTTCATGAAAAAGTTGTGACAATGGCAACTTAGATACAGCCCAGGACAAAAAAAAGCATGTCATTTCCATGATGAACTCAGCTGAACTTTCTGTGCTTGTCCTTTCAGAGGGCCAGAGTTGTTTCTGATTGTAGAGGGAATGGTGTAGACATGTTGCCTTTTCCACCACCACCACCTCAAGACAGAGGCAAAATGTTTCCTTGCACCTTGATGAATGAAATAGAAGTTTAGAAAGGCATTTTTCAAGACAAAGCAGGAATAAAAGTGCATTCTGGTTATGAAGCTTCTAGGTCAGACTGACAGCCGATATATCTTTCCTTACCATCCTCCAGTCCTGGAATTAGCCAACCCTGTGTGTAACTTCTGAGAGTAGAGCTTTTACAAGGATGTTGACTACACCATCAGGTTGATGGGCTTGAGCTGTACTCCTCTGCTGACACCCCCCAAAATGTGTCAGGAGAGCACAGCCGGGGAATATGCGCCTGCTGCCTGCACTGCCAGTCATGCATTCGAGTCTCAGCTTGGAATGTAGCAATTCAACATAACACTCTGGGGCAAATGAAAATACTTCTGGAGCACATCAGAAAAATTGGTTTCACTTCCCTCTTGGCAGTGAACTTCTTGGACAACAACACACAGTGGAAAGACCCCTTTGTGATGGGTGGTAATTGTGATATTTCCAGGTCCTATTTTGTGGTGACACAAAGTGAGAAGACTGGAGTCTTCAGCATGCAAGGAAGCAGGAAAGCAAAAGGGTAGCATCATTTTGCCAACTCCTCATGGAGCTGCTGCAGTGCAAGACTCTTCAACCTTGATTAGTAAGAAGATTCTAGAAAATAAAATGTGATTGGGCATATATTGTTTTCAAAGTGGAAGAGAGAAAAGCTTACTTTCTCTGAGTTGAGATTTTTCTTATGTGTGAAAGACTATGGAGAAAAACGTTCCAAAGGGGCTGAGAAAACCTCAGTTTATCTCCTGTAGATTGTCCATCTGGACAGAATGTTTTTATATAACTTTTTAATATGTACTTTTATTGTAATTCCAACTGCCATAGCATATATATGGACCTGTGATAGTTCATACACAGTTGTGTAACATCTAATGTGACCCTACAACTCCAATGCTCTTCCAGTGACACTTTATTTTTACACAAACATGTGATGTATTTCTTTTATCGTGCTCAGAACCACAGAATTTACTGAATTTGTTGTTCAATCCATTCAAAATTTTATGAAAGTAAGAGAAGTTGTTCTTAAAAATGTAAGAGAGACTTACCTGTATGAAGGTCCTTCAGTGATGCTTGAAATCATGATCTCTTTGTTACAGAGGGTGAAATTAGCATCATGATACATAAGAAGGTTCTTGGTGCTTGAATATAGTTGGATTTGGTTTTGTATGCAAGAGGATAAGCATCAGGTTTGCCATATTGTGTTTTAAGTTAGTTCTCTGCACTCAGGGGAGAGGGAGCTGTTCAAGAAAAGTAGACAGTAACAGATGCTCTCTAACCCCGTAGGTTAGAACCAAAAGTATGTCTGGATGGGTAAAGGAAAATTTACTAAACTGGGGCATGTTTCAGGCATTTCTCAGTATTTGTCTAAGAACAAATATACCTATGTTGCACTTCAATAGCTTCTAATTCTTCTGAGAACAGTATTAGAGCCAAAAAGGAAAGCAAGAGAAGGAATTTGGAGAAAGAAGTAATTGCCAGTATAGCCACCAGAACAAAAGAGAGGAATTTTCAGTTGCCTTGATGGTGGTGTGGTCACTGTATTTTATCCTGAGTTTTGATACCAGGAGTTAATAGTTGTACTACACAGGCACAGATGCTTTAGTCCTGGGAGCCTGGCACTTCATGAGAGCTCCAGAGCCCTTAGCCTGGTAACTGCAAAAAGAAAGTCAATTTTTTGGGGTTAGGAGAAAGGCTGGAAAGAAGGATGTCCTTTGGCTTTGTCATAGAATTACCTATTCTGTGTGGTTTTTTATTCATGCAGCTAAACATACTCTACCGTTAACACTTAAGTCTTGTGGAGTGTGAGGAATGTTAAAGCATGTCACTGGTGATGAAACTTTAAAAGTATTTTTTCTTTATTCTCTTTCTCTAGAGCCCAGTGAAGATAAATCAAATCAGCTTGGATGAAAGTGGAGAACACATGGGTGTTTGCTCAGAAGATGGCAAGGTACAACAAATCCGTTTATATATTTACTGAGGTAGTAGATAGTCCTCAGCATTACACTTGAGATAATTGTGATACCTGTGGAGTTAATTCCTGCATTTAGCACCACTGCTTTGACCATACATTTTGAGAGCTGAACTCACCTTTGAATACTCAAAATTAAAGTCAAATATATTTACACAAATGTGCCGTAGGAAAAGTAATTACAAGAATGTCAATAATGTAACTGGTATTAAGCTGATTAACAGCTGTGGCAAGAGGACCTGTCACCTTAATCATTACTGCTGTGCCAGTTATACTTCAGTGACTACTCTGCTGTTCCTGCAAGACAGTAGTTTAATGCCTTTCTGCTATAAATCCACAAAATTGGATTTTGTGGGCATGATTTCTGTGGGCTGGTGGTTTTCATTTTCACACACTTTATGAATGTTTCTCTTGAATTATAGAATCTTTTGATAAGCAATCACAGTTTATCAGAAGAATAAAGTGTCTTACAACAGCCACATTAAATAAATGTAAAATCAATATATGTACAGTTTCCTAAAAAACTGGCACCTACTTCCTTGACTGGGGATATATATCATTTGTGCAGTGTATAACTAACAATTATCAGTGCTTCTCTGGAATGTTGAACTGTGACATTTAGTGGTTTTGGTGATTGATTTTCCACTTATAAGAATGTCTTTTTTGTTTTTTCAGGCAATGGCATTCTTTTCTAATGTTGGTTTGCAATGATAAAATTCTAATGCACAGGGTGTGTTTAAGCTTCTAGTTTAGTATTATGCTCATATACAAATACAGTGCATTAAAAATCATTTAAATAATTTCACAGTATTCATCCGAGTTAAAGAGGAGAACATTTCTTACACAGCAGACTTGAGGCGAGGAAGAAAGTTGGTAATCCGAATAGTAGCATCCCATGCAGTAGAAGTTCTTTAAATTAAAAATAAAATCAGATTTTGCAGGAGGCAAGATGGGGAGACAACCCCTTAAGGCTGTATGCATTTGGGTCTTTTCATTTCAAATACATAGGTTTTTTCCTCAACAGGCAGGCAGCCAGTTTGTGTACCCAGGCCTTTTGTTTCTGAGAGATACCTTGATGTCAGTATCTTGACACAGTAATTGGGATCCTAGTGCCTATCAAAGTGGGTTGTAGAGTTTTACAACCTGTGAGAAACAGCACAAGAGTGTCCTAATTGTCTGCACAAGATAAGGCAAGGGTCAGTAATTGTTCAAGGTAATAAAAATGTTGAGCTGGCATTGTTGGTGTAGGTGCTTTCTGTGGTGTTGGGAGCAGGCACTTGCTCTCGCTGTAAGGGCTCCTCAGATGTGACTGGATTACTGACTCAAAATACCTAGGCTGCAGTTGAGACTGTGAGCCATGCACATTTTTCATATATTCATATGAAATAAATTTATTTGATCTGAGAAATATTAAAAAAATCCATAATTCCTACTCTGGTGTGGCTGTATTTGAAAAGACTTCAATGGTTTAAATGGTGAGTGCATCTTCATTCAGGGAAACAGCTGTTGCAGATCCAGTGTGTGACATTATGTGCAAGGCAGTCTCAGCCACAGTCCCAATCCAGGGCTGGGAATGTTTTTGACACAGGGCAGGAGTGTCACAGGTACAGTATGCAACATATTTATATTCATGGAGCCCAGAGACATTGATGCTTCACCATGTTCCACGCTGAAAAACACACCGGGAGATTTGAAGGATCTGGGTGTTTTAGAAGTTAGATTTCCACATAACAAACCTTTGCCAGAAAGGATTGGATCTGTGAAAAAATCCCCCCCACTTAAACTGGTTAAAATGCATACTGGTGTGTTTTGCAACTCTGTAAGAAAATGGTAGATTTCTGGCCAGATAATGTAGCATCTTTAGGTTCCAGGTTATAACAGAAGTGTAGCTTTACACTCCTTATAGCCCTTTCCTTACTACAGTGAGAGTGTTGATATTGTAAGAAGTTGAAACACCTGTACAAGTTGCAAAGTCTATATCAACTTGGTTAAATAAGTAAAAATAGTGAAATCCTTTTCTAAAGAAAACAAGGAAAAAAGACACTGTGAAACAACTTAGTTTTCTTGTATCAGTTTTAAACCAAAAAATAGAGGACTATAATACAAAGGCCTGTGAATTTTGAGCTATCTGGATTAATACAAGAGTTTTCTAGCAATTAATGAAGATACGTTCTCTTTTACAATGGACAGAGTGCATATCCAGTATGATAGAGATGGAAACCCTTTGTCTTCTTGAGGGAAGGCCTTAGGATGAAAATCTCCTCCTCATATCCATTCTGATGTCTGATATATTTTATTTTACTGCTGTTCTGGTTGTAGTAGCCAGGATCAGTTTGTCCCTGTGTGGGTGTGTATTCTAAACCTTGTATGTCATTTTCTCATGAACTGCCCACCATGGACCATTGGCAGCAGCTGCCCAGGGCACACCCCACCCCTCAGGGTACGGAGGGTGTTTAGGAACTTCTGTGAGATAAGGAAGCGTTCCTGTCTTCACGCCTATGACTCAGGTGTGATAAATCCCCTCTGGGGAGCCACCAGCACCTTCATACCCATGGGGGGGTCATGTCTGCTTATGGGCCATCAGGGATGCCAAAAATATGCCATTATTCACCTCACAGAGTAAATCACCCACCGTGGAACTCTCCACCCTGGGGGAGGGAGTGGGTATTCCCATCTGAGCCCAGGCAGAGATAAGCTTGGGGTTTTGGGACTGGGATCTCTTACCAGATCCAGAGGAGGACCAGAGTCTCGACCAGACTGAGACTGCCACCAGACTGCAACCATCACTTTCACCAGCAGGTTTCTTCCTTTCTTCTTACTTTGGACTCAGTGAGAGCCACGTGGTGTTCAGCACAGGGGTTGATGAGTTCCATCCTGCTCGTGCCCTGCTGGGCAGGGCTGCACATCTGTTTTTTGTGACACCAACGAATTTTTCCTTCTGTATCAGTGTATTTTGTGGTCTTTTATTGAATTCTTATTCTGACTTGCAATCTCATTCTGAGTTGGATCCATTTCTCATGCTGCTTTAACTCTAAACCAACAAAACTGCTTTACTAAATTTTTTTGACTCTCAAACTAGATATGATCTAGCTGTGTTGATTGGGAGGAGAGCACAGCAGTACAGCACTATTCTCTAACCCTCTTCTTGTCAGTCGACATCCAGACCTGATGTCAAAACCTGGCACCTGCAGGTCATGCATGTCCAACAAGTACTTGTGTATTGCACATTTGGTTTTTGGAGAAACTTCCTGTGTAATGGACTCAACTGCAGCTGATCACCATTGGCATGGAAAGGAACAGAAATCAAACCCAACACCAACCCTCTAGTCCAGCTGCTGAGTGTTGAAATGTTAGGGTATAAGAGAATTTTGGTGCTCAAATAAACAGAAAGGGAATCAGGCTTGCAGTTTCAGAACTGTGGTGATTTTTTACGTTAGTTTTTTTTGTGTTATTTTTATATGTAGTTAGTTGTTGTCTTGAAAAGCCTGGATCTGACTTCCACTTTTGCTAAATTCTCATGTCATTATGTAAGGGCAGTGTAATTTGTACCCTTATTCTGGCTTGTAACTTTTTGTATATGAAGAAATATAGATTGTATTGAAAACCCATGTGATTGCATGTTTTAGTGTCATCTTTAATGCCTGTAACAACATTGACGTTAAGAATATCCATGAAGTGTTACATTGGTCATTTTTCAAGAAATGTGACTGGTAGATACAATGCTTTTGTTTACCTGCCTATTGATCACTGAAGGTTAGTTGCTTTTCCACATGTGGAAGCAAAGAAACAGCTAAATCTGGATGCACAGCAGTGGTGGGCTCTGGATATTTAAAATTGGGCAGGACTAGCAAAATGTAGTGGAATCACAAAATCCTTTCTCAAGCTACCTACGAGCATCATGAGCAGAGGAGACATGGAAAGTAGAAACACTTAAATCCAATATAGGTTTGTAATATCAAAAGAATCACTTTCTTTCTGAAGAATATGAGACATTAAGAAGTAATAAACCATTATATGATGTCCCTAGAGTAAACATAACACGTATTTTATGCCTGGTTATTTTTTCTTCTTAAGTCACTCTATTTTGTTTTCATACTCTTAAAAAAATGCCATATTGCCATGGCCAGGGAACTATTAGGAAATGCTGAAGGCACTGTTGCTAATTTTGATTAATTAATTTTAATTTGAGAGGGCTGTTTTGTCATTTCTGAGGGTTCTGCTTCCACAGAGTTTGCAGTGTTATGTTTTAAACATATATTTTCTTTTTTTTCCCCTTACTTCTTTCTTCTCCCAACCTTACTTCCTCTTTCCTCTCTTACTTATTTTGTGTAGGCTGCTGCATTGGAGATGCTGTGCCAACTGATGAAAACAAAAACCCAGAAAGCAAAATCCTCTAGATATCAACCCAGAGGTTTCCTAGGCTTACAGCCAATCCCAACTTAAACACAACCCTTTGGTTGGCTTACATAATCACAGCTTTGTGATACATCTCACAGTCTTCAAATATTGATTTTTCTAATCCTTTGGAGCAGTAGCTCAACCCTGCACAGTGCATGTGGAAGTGTTTTTAAAGCATGTTGTTAGAGGCAGTATATTTGCTAATGAGTAATGGACTGAGCTGATAATGCTGCTTAGGAGATGTATCCAGGAGACAAACTTGAAAGGGAGGTGAGATGGTTTGAGATGTTTTTAACTTCACTGAGACTGCTGAACTTTGAGCCACTCTGAGGATGGCTTAGTTCCTCTTGTAGTTTAGCAGAAGTTTAATATATTTACTCTGTCTCCTTGGCACACTGAAGGAATTTTGGGGGTTCCTGTCCTCTGAACGGATCTTTTTAGAGCCAGTAAGCCTCACTTTTTCTGACCCATTTACTGGCATTTACTGACTTTGTTCTGCAGGTCTTTTTCTGGGGGAATTTATGTTCTTTCTTTGCCTTCCCCCCCCCCGCCCCCCCCCCGAAGGAATCATGATTGGGAAGGAGAGAAAGAAATAAGGTTAAAAGATCTTTTAGGATATTTTCCAGAAAATAAAGAGATCTTGTCTGAGAGCCTTGTGAAGTAGATTGTAGTCTGATGCAGTTTTCCTGCTGGTCACTCCTTCGAAAGCTCATTTTCCTCCCTTCTTCCACCAGTGGTGTCCATCCCTCTTGGGATGATTCTGTTTCAACAGCTTCTGACATCAGGTGGAAACCTCTTAAGATCATTAAAAAAAGCAACCTAGTTACTATTCTTTGTGGAAATCATAATTTGTAAATCAATTGCTAATTCTCGACCATAAGTCTTTAGCCCTGTTTTAAGTTCTGCAGGAACCGGATTGTCACTCTGAGAATTGGGGAAGGGAACATTGTGTATTGAATGAAGAGACACAAGTCCAAAAGAAGGTTGTACTTAGAAAATTTTTGAGAACCCCTATTCTGTAGTCATACCCTCTAAATGTAGTAGTATTTCATACTACTTGATACTTCGTAGTTATTCTGTAACTGAAGGCAAGAAAACATTTTTAAAATCTGTTTATTTCTCTTGATAGTGGAAACAATTTTTTTTAAATTTAATATTGAGTCTTCCTCAGATGGATTAATGCTGATAGACATTCTGATTGCCTATGGTTACAGTTCAGGTGCTGGTTGTTAAATGTACTGATATATAACATAAATGAGAAGGAAGGATTCGTCAGAGAAAGACCTTACCACTGGTCATGGACGTAACAGTGAATGCACATGAGAGGACGAGAGGATGCCAAGAAATATATTGTACTTGCATCTCAGGCTTGTTTAGCTTTATTGGCACAAATATTTTTTTTTAATGTAAACTCTGTATTGCTTGGAGGGGAAGAAAAACCAACCCTACCATTCTTTCTCAGAAATGAAGAATTTTTAATTTATCTTCTCATGAATGTTGCTCGTACCATGCTTAGGTTACTGTCTGCTAAACAGATTTCATCAGCTGAAAACAAGAGGAACTTGTGGTTTTTACTGTGTTTGTAACAGAAAAAAACCCAACCAATAACCCAAAACAAAACAAACACAAAACACACAAAAAATTAAGGAAAAATATTCAGAAGAGTACTTTTGCACTACTGCAAATATTTAGACATGTATTCCACAGTAGAAGAGCAAACTGTATCAATTAGCTCTGAATTGTTAATTGTGACTTCTTTTCCATTAGGGAAAAAAGATGTAACTGTTAGCATTCAAATTTATCTTGTAGCTGTTAGATTCTTACATTCAGTGTTAATTGTCAAATAGCTATTAGGTAAATATTTTTGGTTTTTCAATGTTCTTTTCAGGTGCAAGTGTTTGGATTGTATTCAGCAGAAGAGTTCCATGAAACATTTGACTGTCCTATTAAAGTAAGTGCTTGTTTTAATCTTTAGTAATTCTGGTGGTGTTGTCTTTTAATAACAGAAAGGTCACATTCTGTCTGAATGAGAGAGAGGAATACCCCTTCCTTGCAATGTTATCCAAGTCACTAGGAAATAGTTTTCTATCTCAATATTAAAGCTTTTGATGTGGTTAGGTAGGAAGAAAGCCCATCGTGGTTTTGTAAGGAGTATTATTGAGTTTTTCAAATACAAAAGGCAAAGCGAGAGAGAAATTGTCCTGTTTCAGGTGTTGCCTGTCTCAACATACTTCTTTCATCATAGACTTCTGATACAAATTCTGAGGGTTCTGCTAACTGTGAGGGCCATATTTTGCAGCCAGTTCACATCTATTAAATCTACCCCAGGATGAGGCAATGGGTGGTGATGCTGATGACCCTTCTGAAGAGAAGACTTGAGTTTTACCCTGCTTTAGAGGTGCATCTGCCTGGCTGCTGAAAAAGGGAACATTTAGTGCTTTTTAGCAAAAAATATTTCCATGTAACATGAAGAATTCTCTTCTAGGAAAAACAAGCAGAAATGTTGAAACAACTAGGCTTTACCTCAGAGAAAGAATACAGCTGTAATACTTGATAATTGGCAAGGGGTTGTCTAGTTTAAAAAGTGATGTTGTTCTTCACGTAAACTCTTATTTAAGCCACAATCCTGTCTTTCCCCCTCGCCCCCAGATTGTTGCTGTTCATCCTCAGTTTGTAAGATCTCACTTCAAGCAGTTTGTAACAGGAGGAAAAAAGGTAAGCAGTCCTAGTGTACTGAACTTTGGCTGTCTTTAAATAGCTTTTTGAAATGGCTCAGAAGTCTGGGTATGTGATTTTTAGAACCTAGAGCAAAGACTTCTGTTTTTTCCTATTATTTATCCATTGTATTGCAAAGCATTCTTACTTAATTAAGACTAATTCCAGGAGAAGGGAAAGTACACTTTTTGTATAAAAACATGTTGCAACAAGCTGAACTTCAGAGTGGAAATGCTTCTGTCTATATAACCTGAAAAAAAAGTCATTCATATTTCCTAGTTCAGATTTTTTCCATTTCAATTTGTTAAAGTGAAAGCAGAAGTTAGTCCTTAATACTGATCTTTTACAAAGCACGTTGATCTTGGTGTTTGGGATGTTTCTTTTGCTTTACCTCTGGATGACTTTTTGGGGTGGGATTTTCTTTGTTTTAGGGTTTTATTTTAAGGAAACAAACCCAAGTATCTTCATCAGTTCTTATTCATGATGTGGGTTTTTTGCTTGTTTGTTTTTAAAGGAATTCAGGGGAGCTTTTGGTAGGGTAGAGCTCACAGCATCCAAAGTACTTGTATCTCTCTAGGTAGTCTTCTGTTTGGATCAGCTCGTATTTTAAATGTGTATCAGGTGTCTTATTAGTGTAGGGTACAGTTCTGACTTTCAGATTACAGTTGCTTCCAAGTCCTACAAGTATCTTATATCACGTTGCACATTTTCAGTCAAAACATATGAAGTTTTATTTAGAACAGTTTCTTGAATTCATGGACTTTTCTGTTGCCCTCTCTTAGGAATTGAGTATGAACAAGCCTCGCTTACAGATGCATCAAACCAAATGCCATGGTTCTCCCTTGCCAGCGTATAAAAAATACAGACTCCTGGTGCTGAGTGAAACTTAATTTTCATTAGCAGTTGAATCTATTTCAAACCATAGTTGTGCTTTATTTATTAAAGTGGCATGTGTGTTTGACAGCTTTTTCTGGCTGGTCGAAGTTGGTGTTGTCCTTAAAATAATGCACAGTCAGTGTATGTCTGTGTCAACCACCAGTTTGTGAAGCTTTTTTGTGCTGATAAAAGGGGCATGGAAAGAGAGAAGCAAGGAATTAATAGAACAGGGCTCCATCAAGTGGGAAGAGAGTTTGCATTCACCTGATGCTGAACAGAAAAAAAACATCAGGGAGTTAACACATTCTCTTTGGTTATCTTTGATTACTTGACAGGTTGTTTTATATTCTGTACCCTGGGGAATGGTATACTCATTCTTAATACATTCATTTTTTGCTGAGGAACTTTCTCCTTCAGAAAAACTTTAATTGACATCTTAACATAAGGTATTTAGCATTGAAATGAATGTCCCTTGACACCTGTAATTTGATTTTATTGGTGCATAAAACCAACAAATAAAAACTTCAGCCTTGCAGTAGAAACCTTTCCCCTTTTCTCCTTTCCTTCAAAGGGAGCAATGTGTGCCTTTATAAAACAACAAAATGCTCTTTGAAAATTTAGAAAGTTAAATTCTACCTGCTAAGATATGTATGATTTTTTTTCTCTGAGCATTTACACTTCTCCTTAACTGTGAAGCCAATGAGTAGTTGGGGGCAGCAGACAGTGGGGAGGCTGAAGCACACAACCTGAGGCTGTGGACCTCCCCTCTTTTGGCTGGTATCTGGAGATGGTGCTGTTGGGACAGCTCCTTCAGGAAGGGGGACAGGATCTCCTGTGGCTCCTGACATCTCTGTGCTTTTGGCACAGACACAGTGACTTCATCCCTGGTGTCTGGCCATGGTGAGAAACATGCTGCCTGTCTGCCCCACATGCACCAGGGCAGGGATAGCAATAAGAGTATCCTCATTTTGGGTCAAGTTTAAGAGAAAAGCTTTGTTTAAAGCTCTCATGCTATCACAGAATCCCAAAACATGCTGTTGGACTCATTGAGTCCAACTCTTAGTCCTGCACAAGACCAGGTGTTGCACCATGTGCCCAAGAGCATCATCCAAACCTTTCCTGAGCTCTGGCAGCCTTGGTGCTGTGCCCACTGCCCTGGGGAACCTGTTCAGTGCCCACCACCCACTGGGGCAAGAACCTTTTCCTGAGATCCAACCTAACCCTGCCTTGACACAACTCCAGGCCATTCCCTGAGTGCTGTCCCTGGTCCCCATCGAGCAGAGATCAGTGCCTGCCCCTTTTCTGCCCTCCTGAGAGAGTTGTCCCTGCAATGAGGTCTCCCTCAGTCTCCTCCAGATGAACACATCAAGTGCCCTCAGTGTCCTCACATGCTTCCCCTGCAGGCTCTTCCTCATCTTCGTTGCCCTCCTTTGGACACTCTCTAATGGCTCAATATCTTCCTCGTATCGTGGTGCCCCAAACTGCCCCAATGTTGCAGGTGGGGCTGCCCCAGTGCAGAGAAGAGTGGGACAATCCTCTCCCTCTCCTGGTGATCCCAGAACAGGGATGTCCCTCCTGGCTCCAGGGCACTGCTGACTCATGGCCAGCTGGCCACCAACCAGTACCCTCTGGTCCCTTTACATGGCACTGCTTTCCAGCATCTCATTCCCCAGTCTGTCTGTCCATCCAGGGTTGCCCCATCCCGGGGGGACAATCCAGCACTTCCCTTTGTTGAGCTTCCCATGGTTGGTGATTTCCAGCCCTCTGAGGTGAATTAAAAAAGCACAGTGTGTATTGTGTGAACTCTTCATCCTAGGTGTTGCAGGGTCTATCTTTGGTTTAGTTGTTCTGGGAGATGGTGACACAATGTATTTTAGCATTTTAAAAGTTGAGTGAAGTTTTCTTTAACTGTTTGCTAAGATAATTTGAGCAGATAAAAGGATCCAGAATGAAATTTTGTCTATTTCTGAAACCCCTCTAGTTCCATTACAAACGTTGTCTCAGAATAGGAAGAGGGTATTCTTGATTTCCTACTTGAATTTCATACTGATTTTGGTTTACAAGGAAACAAAACAAAGCCAGACCACACAAGAGCACACAGGAAACAAGAACTTGACCCCCTGACCTTAACACTCTGTTTTGTCTCATCTCAAAAAACACTTCAAGATCTGCATAAATTTTTTAAATTTATTAATTTTATAGCTGAACATCTGCCTCAGTAGAAGCCATAACGATTGGGAGAAAGCTATAACTGTAAATTACCAGCTCCTTAATTTTTTGAGAAATATACCATTCTTCATAACAATCTAAAATGTGTAAAAAATACCCTTTTCAGTTCAAAGACCCACTGCACTTCATCCTAGAAACATTCAGGTGAGGCAGAGGGGGAAAAAGCCCTAAGAAACATGCTTCAGGGGTGTGCAGTGCAGGTCCTCAGGTCCCAGTACAGGTGATGTCTGGAACTTGGGTGAATTGTTGTGCAATACTGAGATTTGCCCCAGCTTAGCTCAGCCTGACCTAGGGCTGACTCAGGAGTGGTGCTCACTGGAGTAACTGTTTAAACCATTGTGGGGTGTTGTAATCTTAACTCTTCCATGCATATGTTTATACTGTTGCTTAACTAGGTAGGTACTGTAAGAGAGTATTTTCTCTAAATTTTATTGAGAACTAATTACCTGGTTTGAATTGTTTGCTTACTACAGTGCTAGTTTTTAAAAGTAAAGAACTTCCATTAAGCTTGAGATAATATCACTGCCTTCTATTTTGGGTTGGAAAAGTTTATTTCACCCCCTTAGTTTAGTGAATGAATGTTATCTCTACCTAGAAATAAGACAGGTACTGTGGAAACATTGACACTGTCAGAAGCAGTAGGTATCATACTAAAAAGAGTTGCTTCCTCCTCCCCTCCTCCTTATCTCTGCAATTAACCACAGCACCATTGTGCTGACTTGGCAGATGATGGTAACCCTGAAGTAATAATATTGTGTATTGCAAATAACAGGGCATGTCTGTCCAGAACAGACAGCAGAGCTTCAAAGCAGGAGAAAAGACAAATACTGTGCTATTGAAGGCCATAACCTTCTACCTTTTAAAAAAGGGTCTAATCTCAAAAAATAACAGGGTGAAAGCCAACTAAGTGAGGGTGGTAAAGCTGAAAACAAGGTGTTCTTGATTTAACTGTTGGAGTGCTGGTCTTTCCTGACACACCAACTAAATGAACATTCTTGTAAAGTCCAAGGATCCATTATGTCCTGAGAGTTAAAGAGACAGAACTAACAAAGAAAGACAACTGAGGAATATTTCAGTTGCAAAGTTCAGGTATCAGCTACTGCACCTTAGGAAAAGGTGGCTTAGGAGAGCAGGACAACTTGAGGTTCCTCTCTAAGCAGAGGCATCAGTGAGACTCCCCATTTCATGTTTTAATTAACATCAGTAGCTAGACACATAGGCTTTTATAGGAAAATTCCTAGGAGAGTGGGTTCTCTGGAGTGATTGAGTCACTCAGCTGAATATATGCTAATGAAGGAGCTTTCTGGAGGTCTCTACCCAGCATGGCAGTGGGGACCCAGCACAAGTGAAGCAAATGAAGCCAGTATGGGAGCAGCATATGCAGTATCTTAAAGGACTGGGTCTCCTCATTTGCCTGGGACATGCATTTTGCGTAAGAAGTATTGATTTGCATATGTAAGGTGAAACATTTTTAAGGATAGGGAGCCAAGATAAAACTGCAGATTTACTCTATGACTGTCAGCAATCTCATCTTTAAATCTGTCTGTGTCTATGTCTACATAATGTACTTTATTTTATATATATATATGGTGCAAATATTTATAAAATCATTTTAATAGTGTCTGGAGATGATACACCATCAGTACTGGTTTTCAAATACAGATGTGTCTTATCTTGTTTGACCCCTTTATCCTCCCAGAATTAACATTTGAAAACGTCAATACTTGCACTTAAACATTTTTTTCCTTTGTCTGTTAAAAAAGCAGAGAGAATTTAGTGTTACTTGAGGCAAATTTCTCACTGAAAAAAAAAAAAAAAAAAGAAGTGTTTTAGTGTCAGAATTATGGCCTGGACCAATGTTGACTCATGCCTGGATGCAAAACAAGACAATCTGAATTCCTTCCCACTCCAGGTGTAGCAACAACATACATAGAGAAAGGATGGTGACTGAATACTGCACAGATGGGAAGAGAAGTAGCATTCTTGGGGGTCTGTGACTGCTCTTAGGGCTTGTGGAATTTGTATGTTAAAGTCAAGTCTGCCAAGGAATGTCTCAGATTTCTTTTTTAATTGTCTGCTTTTTAGTGTCAGCAGATGGACTTTGCTTGGTGAGTCAGTAAATGACCTTTACCTCTGAACCCTATGATATGTTCTTCATAATAACTGGACTACTTTGACAAATTATTAAATTGTCAGGATGCTGTTTGCAGCACAGTCCATTTTTAGAAAGCAGATAGTCAGCTGTTTGGCATTATGTTGGGTAGAAGAGTACCAGACAAGAAAGGCATATTGCTTTGTAAGCTATAAAATGTCAGTCAGTAAATACTCAAAGGTCTGATTTAAGTGAAAAAAGAGTAAATGCTATGGCAATTTCTGTCCATGCATTGGCTAGTTTACCATAAGTAGGAAACAAGCTGTAGCAGCAAGTAAGCCACAATAATATTAGTTTGTGATTTCCTTGCTGCAATGGATAATGCCCAGATGTATCCCGTACTATTGAGCAGATGAGACTTTGCACATACAGTTTGTGCTGTTCACGTAATAAACTTTTTTTCTGGCTTACATTTCTTGTTTATGATTATTTGGTTGTGCAGTTCTTCTTTATCACTAAAACAAAACATTCTCCTTGTGCTGTAATAAATTTGGTTTGTGCAAAGGGAATGGTTCATAGTCCTATGTGCATGTAATCTATAGTTGTGTGTTTTGCAAATGTCTGTGTAAAACACTTTTTTCATTGCCTGAGGTGGCAAGCAAAGGGGATCTAAATATATGAAATGTGTCTCTCTGCCTACAAGACTGCAGGATTTGCTTTCCAAGGTGTTAATTCTGTAGCTCTTTGTGAATAGGCGACACTTGGAATCTGGCAGTTGAGTTATTAAAAGTACGGCCTAATAAAAGTCCTATGGCATTTGTTTGTATTAAACATCTCAAAATTGCTGCCTTCTCTGACCATGAACTGCAGCAGTAGCTCCTGTTTCATCTCATTGTTGCCATCACATACCTCCCAATGCTGCTGTCTGCCTCTGCCTCCTTGCTTGATTTCCCCTGACTGCACCTACTGCTCTCCTCTCTGTTCACACCCCAGCTCCTTGGACAACATTTGAAATTTTGAAAGCTCATCTTTAGTTGAAATCTGGAGGTTTACATTATTCTCTGCCTCGTTTGAGCTCATCCAGTCCATCAGCTGTTCCAAGCAGAAATGATAATTTTTTTTATTGTTGCTATATGTTTTCCTAGGGATGCACTAGGAAACAGTAAGTCTTCATGCAGGTTCTGTGTTACTCTCTGGTATCTGTTAATCTTGACTGTGCCCATAAATGTTGTTTTTATGCTGAAAACAATAAATAAGTGTAATGATCACTTGCAACCATGGAAGTAGCATTTTAGGTTTTTGTGGTCTTGCCTAGCTGAGTTGGTGACACAGGTGACAAAACACGGAGCAAACACCACACATAGGCTCATTTTCCCACTTAGACAGAGGACCATGACAAGGACATTGCAGGGACTTGTTCCCTAATTTTTATTTTATGCAATAAAAACTAATCAAACACTTCTGCAATAAGGAAGGGAAAAGTGGCTCTTCAGTTATAAATTGAAATCTCAAGCCTTTCCTTCTTGTAAAAGTCCTTCAGGTCCTTACAGAGAAGGTGTTATGTTAAAACAAGGTACTGATGCTGATGCTTCACTAAAAGTGTGTTGCCTTTGAAAGCTCTGTGAGTACAGATGTCTTTTAGTTCAGTATTTTGAAGGCAGTAATTGGTAGTCAGATGAAATTGAATTGAATTACCTCACTGTGTTGATACTACCAAAGCTGCAGTCATTGGCCTCTTTGTTCAGAGGATTGGGAATTCCTGTACATAGTTTAAAGACTGGGATTACATGTAATTAGTGTTAATGCTAATTGCATGACAGGCTCCGTTAAAGCCAAGCACTCGTCTATTCTCTTTAGCAGACGCACTCTAAAACACAGTTTTGAGCTCTTTTTGGAGTAGGTTAATCTCCTGTTAGGGAAAAGCACAGAGAGATGTAACCATTAATCCACTTGTTTTTAAAACCAAGAAGTGTCCCTCTCCATCCTCTTGTCTCATACATTTCAGAATGTCCTTTTTCTTAATGAGCCAGTGGACAAACATAAACAGTTAAGAAGATTCACAAAATAATGAGTGAGCTCTCAGAAGATTGCAGTTGAAGCAGTGTGAGTGGGGACCCTTGGAGTCAAAGTTTGTTTTATTTTAACTGTACTATCAAATTGCAGTGCATGCAAGATACACTGACAGTGTGTTCTAAGCACTGCTGTACTGGATGTAGCAAAGGACTAGAAAGTTTTACAAGAGGAAATGAAAAAAGGGGCAAACATAAACTCTATTGCGGAGAATTCAAGAAAGTGGGATTTTGGCTGCTCTTGAAATGTAAGTACTGGGAATGCTGACTGCCATAATCTGGGATTTATGGGGAATAAAGCCCCAAAAGATTTTTCCCCTACCAAAAAGAGAGGGAAGGTGGTAGGAGGAACCCCTTCAGAAAATGTGGAATGTTTTGTTATGTATCTAGCTTCTTGAAGTTTTAAATTATTTTCTGGTATGATAAAGACTTATGTGGAGACAGAAAGAAAACTAAGAAATAAAGTAGTTTGCCTATTTTGAGAGGGATGCATTCAGTAGGTAACAGTCCCAAAACACAGAGGGAAGTTCTGGGCTCACTAATTCAGTTCCAGGTGTCATTGCTCTAAATACACTTGATTTATTTATCACATTAAAGAAATATCAATAAAATAAATCACAAGTGTATCAATAGGATGCAGATAATTGCATTGAAGATAAATTAGTCAAGCATATTTTGAGATTCCTTTTGTTTTTTTAAGCCACAATGTTGTGTCCTTTGGCCTCAGTGTTGGCCCTATTGCACTTGCTGATATGAAACTGGGAATTCAGGGTGTTGCAGTGATTGATTCACTTTCCATCTTTATTATAGGCTATACCAGCCTGTTGTCTTCTCCTACCTTGTTCTGAACATTTAATTAAGCATGTGCTTACAGCTGAGCATAGACTGAAATGGGGTTTTTCAAATTTTTTCTCTTCCCCAGTTTTTTCTCAGAAAACTTAACTTTCTTTGCAGTTTGTTACTCACAGTTAGGAAAAAGCATAATGTTCATAAACCACAAACAGTAACAAAAAAGGTCATACCAAGTTTCCTCTTGAATGTAATAAAAAAACATAAATCCTGATTCAGTCACAAGCAGAAAAGATTCAAAGTTCAATGAATAAAATTTACAGCAGCCAGTTTTAACCTTTCACGTCATCCTCGTCAGTTTTGCAGCATTGTCCAGTAAGTTGCAATAAAAATAACCATGTGTTTTGCTGTTGTCTGTGTTGGTGCTATTGAAAGAGGATCTGAGCAAAAATGCTTTTTCTGTTGAGCTTCTCCTTGGGGAAAACCAGGAAAAAAGTATTTGGCAAGTCTGGATGTGCACAGCTCTTAGTCTTTGTTGACATCCTTAGCTTCCAAATGGAGATAGTTAGTTTGGGCTGAGAGCTCCTGTGCTTCACATCCATCTGCCACCCTTCTGATTGCAGTCCTTCTGGCTTATGGGCATAGATGTTACCCCTGCTTTCAAGGGGTAACTGGCTGCTGTAAAATAGCAAATACTGTAAGAGTAACTGAGCAGCCTTTTCAAACATTGAAAAAAAAATACCTGCGCTGTGTAAAAGGTGGGCCTTCCTATGGGTTGTGTAAAGGACACGAAGTCATTTTGCTGGAATGAGCAGTTTGATGCCTGCAGCACACTTTACACACAAGGTTCTCAACAGACTGTCCGACCTGGTGACGGCTCTAAACTGATCGAGCAATACTTGTCTTCTGGTGCCATCTCGTGGCTTTAGGAGAGAGTGGCAGTCTGTGCAACTGCCCTTAAATGTGCTAGATCTTATTTGAACAACTAGTGTCCTAGCACTTGACATATTTATCTTGGTATAAGTGGCAGGAAACAACATATAGAGAAGCATCTACAGCTGGGTTTAGATAGGAAATATTAGCAAGATGAGTACTCCATTTAAGTTTTTGCTTTGCAGGTAGCAATTTCACACCTTCCAGTGTGAGAAGTGAGCTTGGGTTCAGGTTGTGCATGTTTGTATGGGGATGTACTCATGAAAAGTTGGCAGGACTGGTACCTTAAAGTATGATCTTCTTAGATGCTTCAGCTTCTTACTTTGGTACCCCTCCAAGTGCTGCACTTTGCATTTGTGATTCCTTGTAATACTATTAAATAACTTTCTGAGACATACAGGAACCAGTATGGACTTTCAGACTGTCGTGCAAACTGTCTGCATCTAGTTTGTAGTTGGGTTTTATTTAATGCTGCAAAGCATCTGATAACATCTCCTATGCATTTAGATATTCTGAAATGCCTTCCTTATTTGCATAACCTGGGATTAACAATCACACAAGTTTTACAACCAGCAGCACTTGTGGTATGGTGCAGTTTGCACATGGACTGAAAAACAGCATCTCTAGAGCCCTGTGGAAGGCTGTGTAGATCCACATGGAGCCAAGCAGAAGGTCTCAGGCTTGGGAATCTTGGATAACTTCCTTTGACTGCCTGGCTTGTGGAAGGAAGAAGGAGCCTGTGGTGACATTGGTGGATAGGTGTGAGGTGGCCTGGTTTCCTTACCAACTTTCTGAAGTGCCATCACTAGTGCTGTAGGCTTAGGTTCTGGAATGTCTTAATGTCTTTATCTTTAAAATGTATGTAATTATACTTATCTGTCCTCTGGAGAAACTCAATGGAAGGCCTTCCTATTAATATTATTAAAGTTTAACTGGTATTCTGTAGTATCCAAGGTTCTCAGTGTATATGTGCTGTATGAAAATGTCTGATTGCATTTGCTTTTGTTTCATGATGGGTGTGTATTTTTCAATGACCTTAAATTAAAAAATAAAAAAAAAAGTAAGGTTTAGGAGAAAAAATACCTCCTGTTTGCATACAACACTGTGTCACAGAAATATTTATTGTTGCACTTCTTCCTAGCTGCTGTTATATGAGAGAGGCTGGATGAATAGATGGAAGCCTTCGGTTTTACATGAAGGGGAAGGAAATATAAGAAATGTGAAATGGAGAGGGCACTTAATTGCTTGGGCCAATAATATGGTAAGTATTTGTCACCACCATGAAATGAAGAAAAATATCCCTGTGTTACACTGATTATTGAAAGTTTTCAATGTTTATTTCCAAAGTATTCCATTGGAAAATGTTACATTTGAAGAGTCGAGTGTAAAAGGCATTGAAGGACAATGGTTTAGATGCCATTTCTTTGTAGACATTTCTTCCAGCATTTCCTGCTGACCAGTTAGTGTTCTCCAGTATGACTGCTGAAGGAATCAGGAAAAGTAGCTCTCCATCCCACTGTTGGGAATGGTCATTACTGTATAGTTCACGTGCACTTCAATTTTGCAGATTATTCAAAAATTCAAAATAGTAATAATTTCTCATTTTGTTAGGCCACTAGAAAAGGCTTAGGAGAAAATAGACCCCTTTTTTATTTCTAAGTGTAATTTATATTTTAAAGGAAACCATTGCATTCATTCTGAGTGTTGCATTTCACCTATCACTGTATATCTAATTGATGGGTCATGGTCTATGTTTTAAAGCTCAGCAGTGAGAAATATGTTTTTAAGTGTGTATCATATCTAAATTCCAAAGTATTGTTTTAAGTGTGGTGAAAGTACTTCTGAAACACTAGCTTTTTTCCCTTCTATTATTATTCCATCCTAAAGGCATTTATTAAAATATTTTAAAACCATTGTTGTTTTTTATACCTTTGGTATTTTTTTTTATCTTTGTTATCAAATTGTAGAGGTGGACTTCTGTTTATTTGCTCCCCTTTAATAAGTCTATTAGAATGGAAGCTTCATTGAGGGTTTGATTGATATAGCATTAGCTTTTTTGAAGGTTTTGTTCTTTTCAGAACCATACAATTAAAATATATATTCTATGTGAATCTGCTGGGGATGGATAGGACAGTTGAGGAGAGCTATCCCTAGAGATAATGTGCCACATCAGAACACAGAATACTAATAAAACGTTGAGAGCCATCTGTCAGAGACAAAAAGCCATGGTCAGGGCCTATCTTTCAAGGAAAAATGAAATGACACTTGCCCTCCAAAAGATTAATAGATTTGGTTATTGGCCTTTCCCTTCCCCTTTGCCTTTTTAAAATTTTCTCTACCAAGGTTTTGGGGTATACTTTTTTCTTTCAAATCAGAGAAAATCTTTTATAGCCTTGTTTCTTACCGTCTGTGTGTGTCTACCTATTTTTTGTTTTCTTTAGCCCTTTCCTTTTTTTGAAGGGGGCACACTGTATGAGAGCTTTTTAGACATTGGATGTACAGAGATTATTTAGGCAAAGTCTAATTCTGCTTGTCAAATGCTCAGGTAACCCATGTTGTTTCCTGCTGTGACCTCTTCTCCTTCCTCCCTGACAAACAGTGTAAGTTTCACAAACTGAGACATCTGAGGAGCAAATCTTAGAGCCATTTGGCTGCCTGACTCCCATTTGAACAGGTTTTGGGCTCCTTCAGGATAGGAAGTTGACTTTGGAAGCCCTTTCAGTTCATGATGCAAATGGGATAGTCACTGCTAAAGGAGAAGCCACTGCCCACCTTCTCACACCGTTCGAGGAGTCACACACACCCCCTTAACTGCAGGTTAAATCCCCTCACAGTGGACACCTCCAGAGAGGCAGCAGATGCCCCTTTGGACACTTTGCTCTCTCCTTGTGCACCTGCTCACTGGCAGAGCATGGGAAATGGAAAAGTCCTTGATTTAGAGTAAGCACTGCATAGCAACAACTAAACCACCAATGTGTTAACAACATTATTCTCATACTAAATCTAAAACACAGCAGTGTACCAGATAATAAGAAAATGAATTAATAATTAATTCCCAACCAAAAGTGTATCTAGGTATAAATTCACTGCTTGCAGCCTAAGACTTTAGAAAAACCCAGCTACTCATCCTAAGCAAGTAAATCTAAGCAAACAGCATACTACGTCACACAGTATTATAATTCTAAATAACTCCCTCTTTTTCAAAACTAATTACAGTAAATAACTAGTGTCTCTCAACACCTGTAACTGTAGAGGGTCTTACAATATTGGTTGCAAAGTCACTTTAAACTTAAGATAGTCTATCTCATATAAGATGTGTGGAAAAACAAAAGTTGTGGTATGGGTCACTTTTTCCTGAAAATCATCCTTGAAGACACAGTAGTAAGATTTATAAAAGGTAACTTTATTAAAATGCATTTCAAGCAAGATTGCAAATTTTGTCAAATAAATATAGAAAACACAAAGCATAAGCAGTTTGTTTGTTTGTTTACCCAAGGGTCTGGGCTCTGAACTTTGCAGGTGGGATGTGCAAGTTGTTGTTGTTTGATTTGAACCCTTGATGACTGCCAACTGAAGAGAAGTCAAAAAAAGTGTGTTCCATGCTCACAGTTCTTCAGTGGCAAAGATCGCTGAAAAGAACCCATTCACCCACCCTCATAGCACTCACTGCTCCTTGTGATTTAAAAGAAAAAAAGGAGATAAAACCTGGCTTACACATGACTGTGACTGTCAACACACGTGTTGATTCTGGCTTTCAAAATTGTGTCTGTACAGCTGGGGACAGAGAAACTCATGGTGCAGGGAACAGAACCAGGCAAGGGAATCTTTTACTTCACTTTTGTCACTAGAAAAATCCCAACATAGCATGGCATCCTGGACACTGACCTTTCAAGGTCCTTTCCATTCTGTTTTCTGTGATTCTGAGAGTTGTTCTTTAAGCTCAGTGAGCAGAAGAGAAGTACCTACTAAAATACTTTATTTTGTGGATTTTTGTTTTAAATTGCTAAGAACAAGTCATTACTTAATATGAAATTAATCTCCATTTTGCTGTTGGAAAGGTTATAGCTCACCTTGTCAAAATGGCATAGAAAAATCTGATTAATGGCTCTTTTTTTTCTCTATCTCTCAAATGACTTTAATCTTTCTTTTTTAAAACATTTTTTTTCCCTGTTAGTTTAGGAGATTCCGTGAGGAGGTGGTGAAAAATCACAATGTACAAAACCAAGCTTTGTTTAAATATGCTTGCTTTTCTATTTTAATGTAAGAGTAGAAATGCATTTCCTGAGAAGTTCAGGTTGGATTAATTTATCTTAATGAGCTGTTACTTCACATCTTTTCTTTTTTCCAAGGTGGAAATTTCTGCATCTCTACTGGGGCTGTTGTGGAAAAGCTGGAATTTGTTTTGTTTCTCCAGGAATAGTACCAGCCCAATAAACTGGTACATGACTGGAGCTGCTAATCTGCCACTCATTCACTTATTATGTCATTTCACTTGGCATGTAAATTTAAAATATCTAAATTACTCTGATCCCTTTGCTCTTTTTGTCACCTCTTGGGTTAGACGGGTCTTTGTCTCAACAGTTTTTTCTGTCAGCACACTTGGCCCTACCCTGAAATTTATGCTGTAAACCTCTCTAAGCGCCTTAGCATACAACATGGTGAGTAGGAGTTTGCCATACTGAATAAAGTTCTCTTGCATTTAAACTTTCAGGGCGTGAAGATACTTGATATGATCTCCAAACAAAGAATTACCAATGTGCCTCGAGATGACATAAGCCTTCGCCCAGATATGTATCCCTGCAGCCTCTGCTGGAAGGATAATTTAACGCTGATTATTGGCTGGGGAAATTCAGTAAAGGTGCAATTACCTGTCTTTGTAATAAATGCTTGCTGTTATCACAGACAAACAGAGGATTATTTCTGAAAAGCAAAGACAATCGAAAAAAATAGAATTTGGTTTGACTACAGTGTTCAGAACTCCTGCTGCCTTAGAAATGTCATTGGACTGACCCTTGTGAGGAGGAGTGACAGACACCCAGCGGTCAGACAGATCCCTGTGTGTAAGCATGCAGAGAATGTAATCCTCAGGGACATCTCACTCCCCTGTGCCTTGGAGAGATTTCCTCTTTTGAGAGCTTTTAGTGTGCTGTTGAATTCATTTCTTTTGATTAGCATTAAGAAGAACAACAACTTACCGTGAGGTATTTTTGGAGAGGAGTGCTTTGGGGGCGGAGGAGGTTGTGTCTGCTGAAACAGCCACATGATTTTGGTCAACCATGGGAAGAAAAAAGGGGCGGGGTGGGAGGACAGGCTGCCCTGGGCTTTGTTCTCTTTCAGCAGGAAACTGGCACTTCGAACTTGTGTGCTGGAGACTGACTATGATTTGCTCAAAGCAGCACCTGACATGAGTTTGTCACAATCCTGTTAGCTGTTTTCTAATAACAGACTGCAGGATCACTGCACAGTGGGAAATTAAAAGTACTTGGTATGAAGAGATGGAAAGGGAGGGTAAAGTGGGGTGGGTGATGTGTAAAAAGCTTTTGGAGCATTAAACTTAAGAGTTTTTCAAATGAGGAGGTTTGTCCTGAGTTTGGCATCTGTCTTCCCACTTGTGTTTGTGGTGCTTCACAGCATTTTGGTTATTTGCATTTCTTTATATGCTCATACTCTCCTTCTATTACTGGGAGTAGCAATAGCAAATTCATAATGAAATTATAAGGTAATGAGATGCAAGGTATGAGAAGACACCAAACCCAAACTCGCATACCTGAATCTGTGAAGAAATAGTAGTGGACAGGTATTTTCAGATTTCTCTTGTGTGGTCCATCATCTTCTCCTCTCCCAGCATATGTACAAGGCTGTGAACTACAGCCACAACTTTCCCATGTGTTTTTTTTCTTCAGTGATGCATCACAACTCAGTGATGTTTCACATCTTGTGTTTATCAAAATAAAGAAATGCATGTCAACAAATTCCCAGAAATTCCCTTTTGTACTGAGGCAAAGTTAGTACCATTTTAGGAATTGGGGTTTGTTCATTGTAATGGTCCAAATCTCTTGTTTCCCAGATTTGCTCCGTGAAAGAACGGCATGCCAGTGAAATGCGTGACCTTCCCAACCGCTACGTGGAAATAGGTATGTGTCTATGAGTGCTCTCTTTTTCAAAATCAGATAAGCTTTAAAGGTCTGCTTCCACATTCTTGCCTGAAGAAACTGTTACAGTTTGAAGGCAACTTGTAGTTGTAACATAAATGTCACCGCATTTTTAGTTGATGAGGTTGTCATGTGGCCTCTTGCATAGCTGTGAGGTTTTTTGGTTTCATAGAGAGCCTTAAGTTCTGTGATCATCTGAAATCAGAAATACTTGTGTGAACAGTGGATGCATTAACTTTCCCTTCATACAGATTCCTTCAGAGAACTTGGTGATGGTTGGTGTGGTAGTAAGGAGAAAATAGATACTACTTGATTTGATTATGTGTTGTTTGACTACACTGGTAATTGTTTCACTGTTTTCTTCTTCTTAAAGCCTCTGATATAGTTCTAGGAAATTGAATTTATTTTTGTATCCTTTTTTGGCTACTGAGTTTTGTAGTCTTCTTTGCTTTCTCATTTGTCTAGCTAATATGTGAATAAATTTCATTATTGTTGATCAGTGGAAAAGATCTTGACAAAATGTGTTTATTAAGTAAAGTAAAATTCAAAGAAAATTTGGAAGGGAAGTGGGGATGTAAAAAAGTCACAACTGTCCCCAGAGGCTCTATTGGGGAAAGGAAATACCTATGAACTGATAGTACTGCGAAGATAAACAGGCCCCCGGGACTGCAGATCAGAGTGGGCAACAGTTTGTAAACTTTGGTACTCCCTGAACTGTAATAACATGAGATTGTAGATAGTTGTGTTCAAACAAGATCCTGACTGTGTCCGATTGGAATGGTGCATGGTGTGGGTGTGCGTATACTCTGGTTTCTGATTTCAGGAAAGGACCATTCTGAAATAGCTTCTAAATCAACCAGGAGACTTGCTGAACACTGTGAGGACTGTGGATCCTGAGGGAGGGTGGCATGTCTGACAGATACCCGAGACCTGAAAGCTCTTTGTTGTTTAGGATTACGGAGTCCAAACAGATTATTTAACAGTAGGATTCTAGAATATTGGAGAGAATTTTATCAAGAAAAAGTTCAATCCTGAACCTCAGATCATGTATGTAGTGTTTTCTGTATCTGTAAGTATCTTTTAGAAAATAACTAAATGGGATTGTTTACGTAGAGGACAAGTGGACAGAGGTAACTTCTGCTACAGCCATAATGTGGTTGTGTGGAGGGTGCTAGTCTTACATCACTGTCTATTGAAACTTCATTTAAAAATATAAAAAACTGTCATCGGGATCTTTAGGTTCACATATGAGGGAAGAGATTTTCATGGAAGTATCTTTTTCATCTTAAAACTTTTAGTCTGCAGTCTTTGTGCTCTTGAGGAGTGGAGCTTTAGATCACTTGACCTGTTAATGGTGCACTTGAGGTTTTTCTTTCTGGTTTCAGGTCAAAGCACTGAAGTTCTACCAAATGCTGTCAGCAACACTCATTGGAATTTGGGTATTACGTTGGGAGGGGAAAGAGAGAGGCATTATTTATTCAAGTCTCAGTATAAGTTAAAATAGCCTCTGATATAGTCATATAGAAGGTCTTCTTGACAGCAACATGTCATGACATAACATCTGTTTTTATTTCATTTCAACTTCACTTTTCAAAGGTCTGGTATTATACCAGATCAGCAACCTCGGTAGTTTTTTTGCAAGACCACAAATATCCTGAGTAAGTAAGTTGCTACTCTTTTGTAAGGAACTTATACAGGGCAAGAATATCCTTCAGTAGTAGGGTAACTGAGTATCCTTCAGGTATTTTGACACATAACATTTTGTCAACATACTTATTAAGCCCCTAACACAGTACAACTTTTGTTGTGTTTAGTGGTCTGGGGATTTTTTGTTGTTTTTTTTTTTTCTTCCATGCTTTTACAATTTTGCACCTGGAATGAAAACCAGAAGTGGAGTAGGAAATTTCATCGTTCCTTCTCTGCTCATTAGGGTAATTCATGGGAAGTCTGTCACATCATAGTGTTTTCTCATGTCTCAACAGTTTCAGATTTATGCTGTTTTAGAGCCATTCTGAGTGCCTCAAAATACCATAGTGGTATTGTAACTAAGATAGCATTAGATCATAAATGTTTCTTCAGTAGTTTGCAGACTGATGAATAAGGAAAGAGGATTTCCTGCATTGCACATTAGGTGTGTAGGATCCTCTTTAACAAAGGACCCTCTCATTTTCCATTTCTGTCTTAAGAAATAACTGCACTTATTCTAAAGAGGGAAATAATTATGGTAGCTACTGTGATGCTAAACCAGACAATCCATAATGTGGGAAAGTTACACCACTGAACTGTTCTGGCTGCCTTCTTTTAAAGAGGATAATACTGTGATTATAAGAAAAAACAGATGAATTATATGGGTCTCATGCACTGAGATCTGTGTGACATTGCTAATTTTATTTACATCTTTCAGTATATTAATGGTGCTTTTCTTCAGTAGTCTTTTCCACTGTCTCTGCTACAGTTCGCTGCCTCTCTATGTCTTCATTCATTGTCAAAGATCAACTCCAGTGACTGTTTCCATTTTAAATGTATGTTAGCTGAGCAGATCCTATCAGTTTAGCTCTGTTAGCTACTGCTGGGAAGTTGTGTATTGATTAGAAAGTATTGGTATTGAATTACAGGCTTAACGTGGACTAAATGCTGTAGTGATCCTTCTTAAAGACTGCTTGACTTCTGTGGTCACTCCTGAAGTGTGTACCAAAGCTGTAATGCTGCACAACTTCTAGTCCAAACAGGGACCCCTTCCTCACCTGGGGTCCCCTTCCTCAACTGCTTAATAAGTAGCTAATTAGCACTTTTCATTTCGTACTATGCCTTCAAAGGGAAATGGATCATCTGGTCTTCCTTGCCTTGTCAGGATTTTTTATACTTTCATATGGAAAAGTACTTTATCTCTGCTTCAGATTGTTAATGATAGCAGAAAATAGAGATTAACACTGTAAGTCTGTAAAAGACTTCAAGTCGATTGGAGACTTCCTGTTCAGTTTATTTTTGCCCAAATTTTATCTGAGGAATCTCAGCTAAGTTCCATCAACCAGACAGCAATGTCTCTTGAGCACTCATCTCCCTTTGCATTTCCACCAAATTCCCCACAAAGCAGATTTCTGGTTTACAATTTACATGTTTTAAGGCCATGCTTGTAAACAGCACATCTGCATGTTCTGTGAGGAAGTAGCTACATAGCTGCATGGCAAGTTAGCATCACACGTTGAGATTGCACATATTAATCTGAAAAAAACCCCTGGGAATATTTATTTTCTTATTTATAAAGTGAGATACTGGGATCTACTGTACCAACATATGTCTCTTTCTGTAGGCACAACATAAAGCTTAATTGATGAATGTGATGATCAGGAAATTAACTTCATATGGTGATTTATGCAAACATTTCATTGAAGCAAGTCTGCTATCCTCTGAGAAGCCAAAAAAAAGAGAAAAATGAAGAAAAAACTCACACTAGTTATATAGTTCATTCTGCTTATACTGTTGTTCATCTATTTTGCCACAAGCCAAGCCTATAATTTATAAATTTTTCAATAAAATGAGTAAAAAGTCTTCAAGATTTTTGTTTTTCTTCAAATCTATGAATTTCTAAGCCCCAGAATTCTTCAAATCTGTAGGCTAACTAAGTTTCCTCAGTTCAATGGAAAAAGTTATTCAGAAAGTCAGCTTTGAAGCTTGAGTGTTACTTATGTGGGACCTTTTTCTTGTTCTCTGTTAGGAACTGAGTTCACATACCGTTGAAAAAGAAACAAAAGCTTTTAAATTTTTTATTTATTTATATTTTTTCCACATATTATATGGAATTTTTAAAAATAATCCTCATTGTTCTCCATACATTGATTGTCACGTTAATTCTCTGCATGCCAGTTCAGCTTTCTGCTTACTTTTCCAAAAGGCAGTGTTGAAACATTGTGCCCTTTGAAATCAAAGGCAAAACCCTCTAACTGTAATCAGAATTTTACTCTACAAATCTGCTGTGGAAAAGCAGGGGCTGCTTTTTGAGATTTGACTAAGCAAAACACAATCCCTTTAGTTTCAGTCCACGACATGCGGGGGGTCTTTAACTCCCAGAGGAAGTGGCTTTATAGAGTTTGGATAAATAATGTAGCACATTCTGTTCTATTTCTGTAGTTTGGGATATTTCATATATTTCATTTAATGAGCAACAGAAAAGATTTGTAGGTTTCTTCTTTTTGCTGCCTGGTAATGAGTTTGACAGCTGTACATAGATGCTGGAGGAGATCCACTGTCAGCGTATCTCCCATCTTCTCTTCTGACAGACGGAAACATAGATGACACTTGGCTATGTATGGGTCACTCCCATTTACTTCAATACTACCTTCATTTTAATTATTTTGAATCCTTTTCAAACTACCAACATTTCTGCAGTGACTTTGTGTTGGATTTTCTTCCCACCATTGATCATAACACAGTGTCCAGAGAGCAAGTCAGATTAACCTATCTGTGCAGCTGTAACTTCTATTTTTTTTTTTTTCAGTAAGGTTTTTTGATTAGCTGTATCAAAGGTTTTTATCAGGTCAAGAAGCACTGTCTATACCAGGTATTCTTTGTTCAAGGCTGTAGCAGCAGAACTAGAGTATTGTGTTTCAACAAGGCCTCTTGAGATGGATGAGCTGAGAGAAAGCTGAAAGTGAAACCAAGGAAACTATAAACTCCATTTAAAAACAAAAACTTGAAGTGGTGATTTTCATTTGTTTATTTTTGTTTCACAGAACAGTACTATAGTTTGATCTTAAATAACAGTTACATTGGACATTACAAGCATTTTCACTGCCAAAGGAACTAAAGTTCTAGTATAAGACAGAGAAACTCATGGATTTTTAGAACCATCTCCATAATCTTTATAAATGAAGCATTCATCATTCTACATTTGGAGTTTTCCTCTCCAAATACAAACCACAATATTTTATATGCCTTTGAGAGCCTTTTCTTGGCCCTTCCTTAAAGCTGAAGTTTCTGTACTGGTTCTTCAATAGTATTACAGATTTCACTTTGGTTTTTTCCCATGCTTTTCATCCTACCTTCCATATTATTTTAAAATGCTAAATACTAAATTGTAAACTGTGAATAAGATATATAGCTGTTTCTGATGTGGTTTGTTTAAAATCATCACTAAGAGCAGCATGTGACACAAAGTCATGTCATCAGTCTTGCAGGCTAGAACAAAATAATTATGTCCATGGCTACAGATGTGAACATGCTCTCTCCTAGAATGGACTGAGTGCTCTATCCTTGTGCTGTACTTTGGTACCCCATGTGATGTCAAAGTGTCAGCAGTCATTAGAAGGAAAACAGTATTTGCTTATGTCAAATATATACTTTCTTCACTGTATTTTTTTCTCCTTTAGCAGGAGGATGATTATTTTTTGTGTTCCTTCTTATTATCTTAGCTAAAGAAAATAAGCTACATTTTTAGTGTCATTACACTGCATTTTCTGTTTGGCTTGCTAAAATAATTAGTAGCATTAAATAAACAGTAGATATTAGTAATGTAGTGTGCTAAGCACTATGGAAGGAAACTTTTTTTCCTATTTATGCTCCTAAAGCTATGTTTTGGGAGACAATTATGAGGCATCTGCTATTTTTATAAAAGTTTATAGTTAAAAGATTTTCTAATATAAGCGTTTGGATGATTCCTGTTTTGGGCTGCATGAGAGAGGAGCCTGCAAAACAGGGAACATTGTGAATGCAGCAGAATCAAACTAAATAGCTATTTCTGTGGCAGAGATCTCATTTAGTGAGCCTTTCTGTAAATACAGCTCAGCACTCTCTCCTGAAATAGTCATCACTTAACTGTCTCGCTTTCAAGACAAATTTTTAGTTTTATTAACAAGAAAAGACACTATCAGCTGTGTGTTTTCTTTGTAATGAGGGTATCTGTAACTCTTTCTGTGATGTTTAAAGTGAGGATAAATAAATAATGATCCTTATGTTTTCATATTTTATACCAATAGATGTAGTAGGTGTGATCCTCTTATGGCCACGTGAACTTGCTACAAATATGCAAACCAATGTACTTGTCCTACTTACTGCTTATTTTATTGAGTTTGGTTTTGGATTTTCTTGTTTTTTCTATGTCATTACTGAAAATGAGGCTGAACATTCATTTCAAATGTTTCATCTCTAGCATATCCTGGAGCACAAACATTTCTTCTTGCAAGCTTTAATGTAATTTAGTCTGTTAAATGTAATTTTTCATCTGATCCAACTGGGAAATCTCTAGGTTTGTTGTATGTATTGAGTCTTCATTTCTCTGAAGTGCTGCTTCATGCTGCTGGTTGTCACTGAAAATCAGTGATGTGTTTTTCTTAGGGAGTAGTTCATATACATTGATTTTTTTAAGTCTGTTTTCTGTGTCATTTCAGTTTTCCAATTCGACACCGAGTTCTACATCAGTGGACTTGCCCCTCTCTGTGACCAGCTCGTTATACTTTCATATGTGAAGGAGATCTCCGAAAAAACGGTAACCTTTTTTTACCTCAGGGTTTCTTCACCGCATTAATGTGACTCATGAGTTGGGCCTGAAAGTAGCCACACAGATATGATCATCTGAGAAAAAATTTGTACTCTGCTGGCAGTGAAAACTGCTTGAAACTTCTCTGAGCTATCAAGCAAGGTTAGTGGAGGTGAAGTTGAAGACTAATGTACTTACCTTTCAGAAATCACGTTTGGGTTCACTTATTTCTTGCAGAAAGCAAAGAAAGTCTCTAGCTAGTCCTTCTCTCTCCTTTTTCCTTCCTTTCCCCCTCCCCTCCCTTTTTCCTTCCTTTCTCTCTTTCTTCTTGCTGTTTCTGCACCAGAAGAAATGAAGAATCTTGTTTAGGAGCTTGCTGACATTGCATCTCAGAAGAAATGATAGCAGTGGAGTTGGTCAACTCAAGCAATAAGTCACTGCGGGGTGGAATGCGTGATTGTGAGCGAGTGGCATCATTGTCTCCCTTCCCTCTAAGATCTTCAGTTGTGCACACCCAGATCTGTGTGGAGAGGTAGAAATTAGAATTCATGTCAGTCATTTTCCCTCCGTGCATGCGAGTGCCGCGTCTGTCTCTGGCATTTACTTCACATTGCCGAATAAAAGGCGAGACGGTGGAGGAAATCCTTGAAGTTGCAGCGTGAGAACGGCAGATGCTCTTGATCATCTCTTTGATAAGTGTGTCTGCGTTAGACAACCATCACCATAGTAACCTTAAGCAACTGGGCACACAAGTTGCTAGGCGATGAAATGCTGTAGGTTCAAACAGATGCCGGAGCCTGCTGAAATCAATAGGGTTGGCTTCCAGCTCTGCTTCGGGATGTCAGATTATTATTTCTTTATTTATATTAAGGAGAAAAATAATGTCACAGCAGTGTGTCCCGAGAGAGTCGGCACAGTTAGTCCTGCAGTGTGAGTCGGGGAAACAAAAGAAAGCAAACAAATGGGGTGAGGAAGGGGGAGGGAAAGGTGGCTTGAAATGCTAGGGAGAAAGGAAATTGGGAAGCCGCTGTTAATGGAAACGTAGCAGAGAAAAGGACCTAGTATAAAAAAGGTAGTGACTGATAAAGGTTAAAGTCATTTTAATTGCTTCAGGAAAGAAAGATGAAAAGGGAATTTCAGGTGGTATAATGGTAATAGAACACAGGAAAGAGGTTTTTTTCATGTATTTGCTTTTAATTAGCCTTTTAAACAAACTCCAGGAGCTGGACTTTGCTAACTTCTCTGGTCTCTGGGTAACTGTGGAAAGTCGTCCCTGACACCGTGTCTGTGCCCTGTTGTGGTGGGAGCTCCTTTGTCAGTGCCTTGGCTCCGTGGAGCCCGAGCTGCCTGAGCCTGCAGCTTACTACAGATGCTCTTGGGTTGTCAGAACGCTGGTCTTCCTACACTTGATTTCACAGCTTTCAAGTGACACCTTCCTACTTTTTACAAACTGGATCAGAACTGAACTCATGGCTTGCTTTGGAAGGTTATTTTTGTTTTGTTTGATTTTGGGATTTTTTTCATGGGACAGTTAAATTAAGGAAAGACTGAAGTGGTGCTGCTGCCATATGGGTAGGTTAGAGCTGTGTAAATCCACTTTCTGTGTGTTCTTTCCATGTGTCCTTGCTTTCATTCTGTATTTTGGTATAATTCACAGCCTGAAGTAGATAATACAGGGTTGTCTTGGACCTTGACTTAATTAAGCTTTGCAGCTTGTATGATTTACAGCTGAGAACACAGTGCAAAGTGCTGGATCTTCGTGACTGTTTGTAGCTGTTGAATTTCAGCCCTGTTTGCAGGTGACCTCAGCAAGTGGCATTGCTGAGGTAAATCCTGTGGGAGGCAACTAAGATATTGTAGTTTTTCTAGGAAATGGAGTGCTGTGCAAGGCCTAGGCTGGATATTGTACAACCCCTGCCTGAGTCCTGTGAGGAGATCTCTTCTGATGCACTGACAGTACGAGGATTTCAGGAAAATGAATGTCGAGATTATCATTTAGGTAGGTGTTCTCAAAAGTGGTTTTGGTTTTTTTCATACCATGTTTAAAAAAGGCTTGATTTGAGAGGACTTAGCCTCCATTTTCATTTTTATGTCATTTTTGTGTCATGTCCTTTGAATAACTGCAACTGCTTATGAAGTGTAGAGTGGAAATCCACAAGAACTGGCCACATAAAAGAAAACAAAAGTGTGTATTTAAACATCGTGATTTTTAATGCCATCTATTAAGTCAGACATACTTGGGAAGGCAGAAATATATACCTCATGTAATGGCCAGTATCATGGAAGGCAGTACCTTTGATGGAGTTTTATTCAACATGTGATACATCGGAGCTCTTTTTACACCAAGGCCTTCACGCAGTGTGTGAAAAAGCTGCTTTAGAGAGAAAGAGTGAATAAATGTCATTTCAGTAGTAAGATGTGCCTGGATTACCTTAAAAGGGCACACTGATGTTTAGCTTCCCAGTCCTGATAAAGCTGTGACTATGTAACAGACCCCAGAATGGGAAAATGGAGTGAGTAGAAACTGGATTTTGGCAAGTTCCACCTGGAAGATGGGTTTAATTATGTAACAGGTAGGGAAATTAAGCCCTGGCACAACATATGTTGTCTGTTAAAAATAGGATAGTTTTCTGATCTATGTGTTACAGATCTACTGATCTATGTGTTACCATGCACAGAAAAGTGCATGGTAAAGCTTATGCAGAATTCTTTGGTGAGGATTATTATAGCCTGAGTTACACAGAAACATTCCTTCTGGCTTTTAAAATCCATGAATCTGAATTTTCAGCATCTTCTCTGGCAGCGTGCTTCAAATCATAGACTTGACAGACCTCTCTGTGTACATCTATGCCCCTAAGCCACTATACCTCCTGACCTCAAAAACATCTGTGCTGCTAGAAATAGAATTGGGATTTCTTTATACCTGTCTTGAGGCAGAGCATTGATGTCCACAGTTGTACTTTTATGCTTTATGAATATTCTAGTTCATCTGACAAGCCTAACTGTTCTGGATGGCTTTAAGACAAGTATTATTTTGTGTATTACTGATCACTTCAGGAGTGTATTTCTGTGTTTGTAGCGATACAGATGAAGGGGGATGGTTTCCTTTCCTGGGCCTACAAAATGTTGTTGTTTCTTCAGGGGTTCTGTGGAAATAATAACTATTCAGAGCAGTTATCTTCTGTGTTTGATTTTACCTTTTAGTACCTTTTCTTTGAGCTTACTCAAAAATAAAGGCTTATGGTATAAGAAAATGCATTATACATATAACCTTAACTTATAGCATTGCAAATGCATTGCTGTAATGATGTGCTGTGTCCCCAGGGGTTATGGCATCTATCATTTATGCTTTTGATGGCCTTGACCTTGATGGGAAGGATAAGTTTATTGGAGGCTGTGTAGTGTAATACTCCTCTAAAAGTATAATAATGGGTTCTAAACCATCATAAAGTTTACACATAGTGGATGAATCAGAATTTCCAATAAGCTGTAGTGATTTTTTTTGAAAGATATTTTGCCATTTAAACCAGATTTAATTTATTGGAGAATACAGTTTCCAAAATAAGCATGTTCTGCAGGAGTAGCCTTGCTGTCTTCCCTGCATCTCCTCTTTTTAAATTCCCCTCAAGGGTGTACTAAAAAACAGAGCTTTACTTAAGGAAAATATAATAAAACTGTGTATGCATTTGCAGAGTATTCGGAAGGTGAATCGCTTTTTTACATTATCAGCCCAAGGGACGTGGTTGTGGCTAAAGAGCGGGACCAGGATGACCACATCGACTGGCTTCTTGAAAAGAAGAAATACGAAGTAATTTTAGCAGTGTTCTTTCCCTCCATCCCTCCTGGTTTGGAAATTTGAGTGGGGTGATGGACTTTGTTGGGTTGTTTGGGTTGGATGGTTTCTGTTCCTACAGTCATCAGCTGAATGCTTGTGAAGGGTGGGAGTTATCCCTCCATCTCTATAAAGTTGGTCTTCTCCTGATACAGAATTGCAGCCAAGTGAGACAGCTGAACTAGATGCTGTGAATGCTGCTCTCGTCATCAGATATGAACTGTGTTAGCTGTCACTGAAAATTAGTAAGGCTGGGTTTTGGATTGGAAGCAGCAGAACAGTGGGCATTTTTTCTAGGTCTATCCCAACTAAAGAGGGAAGAGAAATGGTCCTGGCTGGGCAAGATGATATTTTTCCTGTTCCATAGTGCTTCACTATGGACCAAAGTGGTTATGGTGGAGTATTGGGCATTGTCCCTTGTTACTTACCTAGAGTATTCAAGCTATTAAAACCAAAATACTATGGGCTCCTACAATAGCTATTCATGCTGAAAGTAGTGTTGCTCACAAAAAAAGGAGAGCAAATATTAAAAGACAACGGGTGGACAGCTCCCTTGATAAAAAACAGCTCAGTATTTTGCTGCAGAAGTATTGGTGTGTTTAAGTGTGTACTTAAATTCTTACACACCATATCAACACAGATCCGATGTTCTGAATTCTACTGTCCTGCACTTATTAACTTAGAACACTTGTTACAATGTATAGCTTGCAAATTTTGATTTATGTGTTATTTGTTCGGTGCCCATTACAAGAAAAAAAAAGCATAGGCAAGCCATTCAGCACATATTCCTTTTGTTAATACAGTCATTATATTTCTCATTCAGATTTTTTTAAGTCCATGTGGATGCTTTTGCATCTGAATAGCAAACTGGCATGATGAGTGCAGTTTTGCAATTTATGTAAATCACAGCATTTGGTCCCTGAAGACTCCAGTAATTTGTGAGTGACAGATATGCATGTGCCTTTATGAAGGCCATTCAAGGTAGTGGATCGTCATGCGTTATGGTGTGTCTTAAAGGTTTCATTTTGAGTTATAAAAGTGCCAGCTTTGTTTCTGTCCATTCCAAAGAAGTAGGAGAGCAACAAATGACACTATTTAAGTCATAAATCATTCTGACTGGGGAAGTTTGGGCTGAGGAACTGGAAGGCAGCCTTCCCCACCCCCAGTCCTGTTGATTTTTTTTCACTTGTAGTGAAGGAGTCTCGATTGAAAATGATCCAATGTGATTGCGTTCTCTGTTGTGTTGTAATCTTGCCATTGGATCCTAATATAGTAATGTGGAGTGAACCCAGATGGAAACAAAAGTAGTTTTCTCTTTGCTTGCCTGCTTTTGTTTTGAGTATGAATTCAAAGCTGTTCATCCAACCATGGCATTAAAAATTCTAGGGCCTCAAACACCCTGCTCTGATAAACAGTTGATTTATACAGTTCTAGAACTTTCTGTATTGGAAGTTTGTGTATTTGGCTAATACCTCTGTTTACTCCCTTTTGATTATAGGAAGCTTTAATGGCTGCTGAGATCAGTCAGAAAACCATAAAAAAGCACAAGATTTTGGTAAGTCTCAAAATTTTTGTTCAAAACAGAATATCTACTTTCTTTTGGGATGCTGTGAGATGCAACATATACCCTGTTCTGTATGACACCAGGCAATCACTGTTAGGCACAGTCCAACTGGCATTTGATTTCTTGGGTTTAGCCGCAGAACAGGAATGTTAGTCTGTGAAACATGGAAAGATCTGGATTTTATAAAGATGCTATTGACATTAAAAAAAAGAGAATTCCATTTCTGATGGAGTTTTTGTTTGCATTTTTGTATTAAATTGCTGTTGTTTCAAGTAACACACAGGACTGCACTATTAGAGATTGTGAGGGAAGTGGCACATTTCTCTTTACCATTTCCCTGGTACGTATGACAGGGTTTTGTCAAGAGTTTGAGAGGTTCAACTGAAAGATGTTTTAAATACTATTGAAATCCAGTAGCAATTCAACACCTAGGCCTCTCACTGTGCTTTCCAATTCTCATTATTTTACATAGTTAAGCTCCTTTTCTCATGTATAGTTATTTCTGGTATTTATAGTCCCTTTCACAGAGTAACAAAGGGTATGGATGTTTAAGACAAGAGGGGAGATAGTGTAATAGCCACAAAAGCATTACGGATTTTAGCTTTTGGTTGGTTGTTTTTGTTTAAATTTACCTCAGTGTGAACACATTGGCCTTTCATTAGTACTGCTACTGCTTTAAATTGGAGTTTGTTCAAAGTGTTAGAAGATGTGTTTAGTTTCTGGTCAGATTACTGATACAATATGCATGCTGGACATCGGTATGTCTTAAAAAAACTTTTATTCTTGTATAGTCCAGAAGCTGAATCAAGATGGCATGTCATCACCTATCACAGAGTTTGCACTTATCACACCTGCTCTGTGACCCTTGCAAAAAATATAAAGAATTGTTGAAGGAGATCCTGACAATACATTAGGAGGGAAAAAAAACAAACCCAAATGAACTAAAACCAAAATCCCCACAGCTTTTGTTTTGGTTTGCAGAAGTTTGCTCTGCAAAATGTGGTAAAATTCAGCAAAATACAAGTAGTTTTTGAGAGCTTGGTCTCTAATCAAAAGCCAGTGGAATGTGAAGGGGATAAAATGCTGACATTAAGCCCTAAGTGAAGGATTAGTGGTATACTGGTTTAAAATAACTCATGATCTCACTGCCAAGTGCCACCACACTCACAGCATCTGAACCACCTGACAAACCAGATGGCCCTGGGGATTTTTTAGGTTGCAGTGGTTATCACTGCTCCTCTGCCCCTCCTGAGCAGAATGCAAAGGTCCTCAAGAACCAGACCCACAGCTCCTTTACTTACATGTCTTCTATGCTCACTGGGGAGCTGGTCCACAGGAGAAAGAGGCTGGCGCAAATCTTCGTTCCTGAGAATTGTAAAGTTGAAAATACAAAGGTGGTTCCTATTGTGGAATGAAATCCTAAAATCGCGTGTGTGTGCATTTTTTTTCTGACTTTTTAGTAGATTGACCAGTTGAAGTTGTTGCATCCCTCTGTTCATATTCTGCTCTGGTCAGTACTATCCTTCATCAAAAAAGTATTGCGCCTCAGAAGACCCAAACATTTTTTTTGTAAGAAATGAGAACTTCTTTTTCATTGTTCAGCTTTGTTTTTTCTCTTTCCGTTTTTTCTGTTTTCTTGTTTCTTTTTTTCCTAGAAACAATATACTTTTACTGATATGATTCTTAAGTTATGCAATGAATACACTGGGTTGTGTCAACATGGACACAAGTGTTGAGAACACAGCTGAAGACCCATGCCTAAATTTTAAATTATCTTAGCTGCCTACCAGAAAGATTTTACAACTGTAATGTGTGATGAACTCTCAAGAAATAATACCTCATTATCTTGCTAAGTTCTCAGTAATTGCTGGACTTTATTGAGCAGCACTTGAGTTTATATTCTCAACCAAATTTTTTGCCCTTCTCTGCCAACTTTGTGTTGGAAAAGAGCATGCCTTATGCTGGTGGTTTTCTTTTTGAACTAACTAATGCAAGCACTGAAGTTGTGTGTTTTGGACAATCCTTAATAAGGAGAGGTGGCACAGTCTTCTCAGCATGAATGAGGTTATGAGAATTACTTAAAAGAGCACCTTAGTATGAGCTTGGGAGCAGTCTACACAAGTATTTTATGTTGACTGTTCTGTGGGCCCTACTTATAAAGGAGAATCAGGGCATCCATTTAGAGGCTCGTGTTTGACTTTTCGGCTTTATGCACTGCTGTTATAGTAGTTTTTCCAAACTTTTATAACTAATTCTTCATTTTGATTCCATTTAGGACATTGGTTTGGCCTATGTAAATCACCTGATGGAGAAAGGAGAATATGACCTGGCTGCTCGGTAACCTAACATTAAAGATCCCTTTGCTGGCTGAAATGTGTCTGTGCATGGGGAAAAAGGAAAAACAAATTATTGATCCTGAACTATATTTGGGGATGTTGATTTTCTGTGTGTTCTGAAGTTTCTGCAGTTTCAAAGCTTGGAGGTGTATTTATTGTGCCCTATATTTCCTTGCCTGTAGTGACCTATAAGTTATTGTAAATTTTAATTGGAGTTGAGACATACATATTTTTGAAAGTTTTTGATTTTTCAAAGTCACACTAAATTTTCAAAGCTGAGATTTCTTTGGATTTTGATAAACTAAGTTTATTAGTGTGTTATTGCATATAAGACCATCAGAAAGTAATTTGGGTTTACATGGGTGTAAACAAAGACATCAAATATGGGTATCTAAAGTAAATGAGAAATTACCCAAGATTAGTGTTTTTATATATGTGTAAGCATAAGCATATCTTGTTAAGTGCTCAGTTTTTCTCAGCTGAGATTTGAAAAATTTGCTCATAAAGCTGTTTGAGAGGATGGCATCCCTGCCCATGGCATGGGGGTTAGAACTGGGTGATGTTTGAGCTCCTTTCCAACCCAAACTATTCTATGATGATATGAAAGTTATTATGGCCCTGCTCACTAAGGATGAATGCATAATAAGCAGTTAGTTGTCTTGGATGCAACAAAATTTTAAGATCTGTAAGGAGGAGAATACTCTGCTGAAAGCAATGGTTCCCAGAATAAGTGACTTGTGTAATTGTGATGACAGGGTGAAGAAGAAAGGAATTCTTGCAGTAAAGCTGTCACGTTTGTATTATCCTCTCTACCTATTTTTATTCTCTCTCTTTTCATCTTTCTTCCAGAAAGTGCCAGAAAATTATTGGCAAAAACATAGAACTCTGGGAATTTGAAGTTTACAAGTTTAAAGAAATAGGTCAGCTTAAGGTAAGTTCATTTCTGTGTCTGCACTTCAGTAGTTTGCATGCTGTATTTACTGCATGTTTTCACCAAGTATCTAAAGCATCACATTTAATACTGTGGTATTGTCCCAGGTCTCTCACTGTGTCTAGACAGTTGTCTTTCAGATTGATGTGTATGTGGTAACATGCCTTAAAACAGGAGTGGAGGCATAGCATATCTAGATACTCAACTGTGTATTTTTATTAACCCTCTCCAAGTGAAAGATCTACCCCCAAGGCTTTTACTTACAAAGATGCTCACAATTAAATATATCTTTCTCATTTACTTTTCTTTCATTTCCAGTATGTCTTGAAAATCCTCCCACAATCATAAGGAAAAGAGTCTCTGTGGGTGCCAATCATTTGAGAAAATCCAGGTCCCTTGCAACAGATACAGAACTTTAAGTGTCAAAGACCTGTGCTGTGTGCTAGAAATGGTGGAAAGAAAGAGGAGCAGTCTGCCTTGTCTGGTGTTTTCCCTTGTCACAAGCCAGCTACTGTAGCATACCCATTTAATGTGAGATTCTCAGTTAATAAATTGCCCAAGACATAAGGCTATAGTACTGTCACTACTAAACCAGTAGAAAACATTATGCGCATTGCCTTTGGTAACACATGTACATTTACTTCAGAATTTTATGTCTTCCTATTCAAACTCAATGAGCCAAAAAGGACATATTATTAAGATCTCACAGCGCACAGTCCCTTGCTGGCTTTGAGCTATTTAATTCTGTTCAAAGACCAAAAGTGTTTCAGCAGTATGAATTTCAGAAATGTCTGACTTCTGTTTTAGAGCCAGTCCAATGCAAGAACAGCCTTGCTTTTTGTGTGGCTTCTTAGTGGTTTGGCGCATTCTTTGCCACCGTGAAAGATGAAATCCCATGTTTCTGTTTCTTTATTTCAGTCCAGTAAAGGCTCTGAGTTCAGATACAGGTGAAATTTTGATACATTGCTTCCTAGTCCTTTTGGTGGTTTTTTTAGATGTAAGTGTCGGGAAGGGATGTTTGTCTTGTCTCCAATTATGTCACCCAGCAGACTGTAAAATATAAAAATATTTGCAGGTTTGCTGCAAAGCATCTCTGCTCAATTACTGCCTTTCTAAACAGTTGGTTGTTTTCAGCCTTGAGAATGTCTTCTTTTTCTTCTTAGGGCTTAGGCCCAAGAATTCTCAGACTTTGAAAAACAAAAGATGCTGTCCATTACATTATTCAGTTTCAGGTTGCAGTTTTAGAAAATTCCTGCTTTATTTTACTATTTCAATCCCATATAACCTTTCCTAAATATCTGAGTATCATAAAGGATGAACTAAGTTAAGCTGAATCTAAACGAAGGAGTTCTTGTAATGCTTGGGATCACTTGTGTTATTTGGAATTTTGACAATTACCTAACCAGCAGATATTACACACCATGTTGTAACTGGGTTATAATGACTTTAAGCCCTGCTGAGGAGACTACTTGAGATTTGGAGGAAGAGTTTATTTCAAAACAGAATTTTCTTAAAAGAATTTGCACTGCATATAAGTGATCGCCTGAAATATGAAGTTTCCAGTCCAGGATGATTTGCCAATAACTAAGGTGGCAGTAAAACTGAAGCTTTAGACTTTTATTCTTGCACAGGCTTTAGTTGTACCCCAATGTCAGAGCCTGTGGGATGAGTGTCTTGTTTGTTTGCATGTGGCTTAAGGACATTTTTGAGTGTCCTGCTTGGCTACTAAGGGTTGCATTTTGATTCTTGGCATCTCATGCCTTCAGTGAATATTCTCTAGCAAGCCTTGTTGTGGCAGTTTCAAGATTTTAGAGCCTTGCAATGATCTGTTCCTCTCCTCCTCCAGCAGTGGTGGCTTGAGGGAATTAGATGCTTGTGGTCCAGTCATTTCAGTATCAAATACAATGTCTGGGCTCAAACAGCTGAGAAGGGTGGATGGATTCAAAGGAAGGTGCCAAACTCTGTGAGTGCTGGCTGTTGCAGCATGAGGGATATGCTTCATTCTCTTGGCTCGGCTGTGACAGCAGTGACTTTCAGCAGGGGTGCAGGATGATCAGCTAACAGCAGCAATGCTCTAATAATCAAAACATTGGCTAGAGGACACTTGAAAGACTTCACCTGCCTCTAGTGGGCATAGCAGAGAGCAGCACTATCCAGGCAGCGCTTTTCATCTCATAGGTATCCTTTGAGCAATCAATAATTGTGGTTTGGGCTTATTGGTGAGCTGCTTTAGGCTATCTCATGTCTGCTTTTATAGGGCTTTTCTTGTGTATACCTCATCCTTATACCTACTGATGAAAAATCTCTAAGCAGCTCTTAAGAAGAAACAAAGGAAGAAAATATTTCTGTGTACAGTATCCCTTTAATATATAAAGTGACTTTCACCATGTGGTTCAAGAATTTATACAAAGGTGTTCTGATTCAGGAGCTCTTTTGTTGGACCTCACTCCTTAACTGCAGCTTAAGAATGAAACAGGAAGGGTTTGTAACCTCCATCATGGGTCTTACCTCACCTTTGTGTCAAGGCTTAGAAATACCTTGCATGCTTAGTCTTTGCTGAGCCTGGTGGCCAGACTGCAGGCGGTGGCTGTGCTTTTCTTTTGAGGCCTTGAGACTTGGGGCAGGAGAGACTTCCTTTCCTACACAGCCTGGCCCCCCACACCACGGGGCAGCTACTCCTCTCCACAGCTCCCTTGTGCCCCAACCACAGCCAGGTGAGGCAGCTGTCTCTTGGGGTTGTTGGTTGTTGGGTGTTCATTTAGGAGGTGAGAGGAAGGTGGAAAGTGGGAATGAAAACAGCTGGTTTAGATTGTCCTCTGCCTTGGAGTCTCCAGCTGCTGTCCAGGTTGCTTTATGGCCAGAAGATACTTTTTCTGAGGTGGTCAGGACATGATTCCCCAGGGCAGCTGGCAAGACTGTACCCTGAGTTAGCTGATAAACTCTGTGACAGATGGTGGGAGCTGGTGTTGACAGCACCGCATTTCAAAGGCTGGCCAAGCTCAAACAGCACAGGGAGAGAAGAGGTCTCCTGTGAGCAATGAACTGCTAATTTCTGCGGAGTCATTACCAATGCTGTTTTTATTGATCTTGTATTTGTACTTCCTCTCTCACCACAGATGCTTTAGTGCAATATATAACTTAGGCAATTTTTTTGATTTAAATACTTGGAGAATTTGTTGTGAATAGCCACTGCTGTCTATAACACTGAAAAAAACCCAAACCTGTACTGGGATGCTATTTCTCCTGATTTGTTTAAGCAACTTCATTAACAAAATGTTACTATACCACGTGCCAATAGTGAGCAGCAGGCTACAATTTCTGAGTGGTTGGAGGAATTTCATCAGTGATGATCCCTCAGCTACAAACCCCAAAGTCCCCACACAGCTGGTAGCAGTAGGATTTATTTTGGCATGTGGTAATAATTTTGACCTCTATTTGCATGGAATAATAGTGCTAATAAGAGGATGTGCTGAAATTCCAGGGTATGATCTGATTTATTCTGGCAGGTTCTTGTCTCCTGTCTGCTGGAATGCAAGTCCTTATCACTTCCTATATAGCAGCAGATCACATGCCTTCACCCTTTCCATGAAGGAGTATATTCTCAAATTAATTTTCATTTGGATATGTAAAAATAGGTGGCAAAGCATAACTCGTCATAAAATAGAGTGACCCCACGGTAGGTCATAAATCAGAAGTACACATTTTTCAACTAATGAATTCTTATACCTTTTACAAGGCCAAGACTTAAAAAAGTAAATTTTGAAAACATTCCCCATCTGGGGGATCTTTTATGGCTTTTATTTTCTAACTGACTAGCAGTAAATATTCAGACTTCTCTAAGGGCAGTGGCTCATTCTCCCATTGTAACTTTCTTTCAAATAAGAAATTCCAATGTGTGTCATTCCAAAGTAAATTACTTCAGAGTACTGCTTACAAATATGAGTATGTAGGCTTCAAGTGATTACCAAGGACCACGTTCTGTGCATAGTTTTGTTTTGTTTCCCAGCAATTCTTTTTTCCTCTCATCAGTGTACCAGGCTGTTCCATGTCACTCCCCTTCTGGCACTTTCTTCTCTTTGTTCCTGTAGGCAATTAGTCCTTACTTACCTAGACGGGATCCAGTTTTGAAACCTCTGATCTATGAAATGGTCCTGCATGAGTTTTTGGAGAGCGACTACGAGGTACTGCAATCTGATGTGTCTACATGGGATAGTTACTGCCAGCCAAACACCCTCAGCAGTGTAGCAATCTGACAGCAAATGCTCTGTGTTCGAGCTGACTCTCAGTGGACAGTTACACCGTATTTAAAAGCTGGATTTAGATTTTGTTTTTAAGAGAATAATCAGAATGTTCTTAAGAGTATGTAAATACTGTGAGATTATTTATTAGAGTTCCTGTTATTTTTGGTTTGTCGAATGCAGCATAAGTGGCTGAGGTGATGCACAAAACCTGCAGCACCTGAAAGAGACTCAGCTTCATGAATCTTAATAACATTCCTCTGAGAAGGAAAGCTCAGTGTTCTGCACTGTGCATGTCTGTGGACATGTGCAAGTTGCTTAACGGTGAAGCACAACAGGGATCATCTCACAGGCTTAGCTGAGGCTTTGATTTTTCAAAATGTTCCATAGACCATTCTTTCTATTTCTGTTACAATCTCTTATACTTTTAGGGGTTTTCAACCCTTATTAAAGAGTGGCCTGGAGACCTGTACAACAATGCAATCATAGTTCAAGCTGTAGTGGATCACCTGAAGAAAGATCCACAGAACAGGACTTTGCTACGAACACTTGCAGAATTGTGAGTACAGTTTTAAATTCCTCTTACCAAAAGTACACTTGAAAGAGTTCATTGTAGTTTATTAATATTTGCTTAACTCTCTTAACAGACATATTCTTTGCTTCAGTCTACAGAGTATTGGCNCCTCTCCTCTCCTCTCCTCTCTGCTGATTGCACAGCTTAGCAATTCTTTTCCCTTCCTTATAAAAGTTTGCATCATATATGAAAGCAAATTGTTAAGCATGAGATTGGCTTTCCTACTCCTCTTTCCAGAGTAAATGGCTAGCACTCCTCTTTATGCTGTCAGAGGAAACCTCCTTAGTGAGGTGTGCATTTCAGAATTACCTACAGGAAAATAAAATGGTGGGGTTATTGCCCACTATTTGAGGAGAAGTTACTGCATGGCTGGAAATATGTGACTGGAAAATGTGCCAAAACTGATCCGTCCCGGGCCGCTTTGTACAGGGTGAAGCTCTTTGATTTTTCTCAGCCTGATCACCCTGTTAAATTATTTTTGTTCTGCTTCTTTGAAGAAAGTAAAACTACTCTTTGTTACATTGTTACTGAAGTTTTTAGAGAACAATGTTTTCAGCTCTGAAGGGAGTTAGAGTTGGTTTCCAAAAATTGAAAAGCTAACATTTGGTGTGGTTCCCCTGCAGTATGAAAACAGAAGATGAAAATGCAGAAAACCACAGGTCAGAACACAAATGCAGTGGCCAATATAAACAGAGGTGAAATTAATGTTGCCAGGCCTTTATTTCTCTCTGACAAAAATGAATCACAGGGAGTGTATCCTAACAAGCTTTATATACTAGAGCATGTTTATATATTTTTCCTCCTGGGTGATTTTCCTGCACCTAGATATGTGAGATCACATGTATTATAACCCTGGTTTTTTCAGGTATACTTATGACCAGCGCTATGGCAGAGCCCTAGAAATCTACCTGACTCTGAGGCACAAAGACGTCTTCCAACTGATCCACAAGCACAACCTCTTCAGTTCTATCCGAGACAAAATTGTTCTGCTCATGGATTTTGATTCAGAGGTATGGTGATCTTAATGATTTTATATTCACTTTCCACTAGAGGTATTTTAACAGATTAAAAATAAATGAGCTGAAGGGGGTGTTGAGGCAGAGAGTGTTTGTCTGGATACATTATGAGGTAAGGAAGATTATGTTTGCCCAGACTGCAGAATAATTGACCCAAGAATTATTTTTTTTCCTTTGTATTTCCTTTCCATTTCCATTTGTCACTCACAGTGAGAAGAGTGCCAGATCCAAGGTCGTTGTGATTTTCAAGTCACAGCACTGAATATCATTGCATACAGAGTATCACTTCACCATATTTTTTCTGTATTTCTAATCAAATAATGCTATTAATAAGCCAAAGAAAGAAGACAGCAAATTAATTTAGGCACATATTAAATGTACTTCTCACATTTCTTTCATTACACTCAATCTGCTTTTGAAAGTTTGCATAACCTAAATTAAAAAAATCAGGAAGTGTTTATTTTGTGCTGAATTCTGTCTTCTTTCATTCCAGCTGGCTAAAAAACCTGAGCAAATGAGTTCTGGTATGATCCTTGGAGAAGATAACCAAGTAGATCTGCTCTTTTTTCAGTAGTTGTTTTAGCGCTGTAGTTAAAATATGGAGCCATTTGCAACACAGGCCATCATCTTTAGTATGCCCATTCTAAACTATCTGGAGGGGAAAAAAATCTGTAATTCCTTTCAATTAAATGGAATAAATTATGTCAAGAGTCTGTGGGTTTGTATTTTTTGAATGGGAAACAAAACTTTGCTCTTGTAAGAGGAAGCAGAGCCAGAACCCTGGTGGGCACTCGACTTGTGTGGTCTTGTTTGCTTGTGTTATGGTATTGGTGTGCAGGTAGTTTGGAAGAATCCAGTTGTAAGGCAGCTTGAGCTGTGTGCTCCTTCTGTAGTCATCACCCTCTGTTGCCCTTTTGCAAGGGGACGTCATTTGGCAGTGGCTTTCTGTGACCAATGATTGGTCAATGGACATACTTCATCTGCTATGTAAGTGCACATCACTGATTGCTGTCAGTGAGGAAACTTAGGAGAAGTATTCTGGAGGAATATGAGGTGTTCTCCTGTAATGCTATGGTGTGAGACTGCTCTCTGAATTACTGTTGCTGAAAAGAGTGGGTCTGCAATATCCATCTGCCACTCATGGCTTTTGATTCAGAGGAATTGCTTAATGACTATATTCACTTAACACTGGAGATAATTTAACAGATTAAAAATAAATGAGTTGGGCAGTCAGAAGTCCTCAGCAGCCAAGTTGGTGAGCAGGGAGCAGTGCCCAGAGCACTTGGGGCAGATTTAAAGGGCTCCAGGGAGCACAAGCAGGCAAACGGGCATGGCACAGCAGGGTGAGCAGGAAGGGCTCCTCTCTGACCAACCTAAGGCAGCCAAGATTGGCAGAAAATAGATTCAGTAGCTGGTTAGGAAGAGCAAAGACGTCCTTCCAACCCAGGCTTCGTGGTGTATTAGTGTAAGCTTCCTCAGTCATGGTGTTGATACACAGCAAAGCTCTGTCCCGTGTAGCTGACGAAGTCACTGTACCAACCGTGTCAGAGGCCTCCAGGAAGACAGACAGACCTGCTGATGGCAAATGCAGCTCTGCAGGTCACAGGTTGCCATGAGAGCTGGGGTCCTGGTTGGTGGCCAATTGGCCACGAGTGAGCAGTGCCCTGAAGCCAGGAGGGACATCCCTGTCCTGGGGAGCATCAGGCAAGGGAGAGGATTGTCCCGCTCTGCTCTGCACTGGGGCGGCCCCACCTGCAACATTGGGGCAGTTTGGGGGGACACCATGGAAGGGAGAGATTGAACCATTAGAGAGTGTCCAAAGGAGGGCTGTGAAGATGGGGAAGGGCCTGGAGTGGGAGAGTGTGAGGACTTGGTGTGTTCAGCCGGACAAGAGGAGACTGAGGGGAGACCTCGTTGCAGGGACAACTTCCTCAGGAGAGGCAGAGGAAGGGCAGGCACTGATCTCTGCTGCATGGGTACCAGGGACAGCACCCAGGGAATGGCTGGAGTTGTGTCAGGGCAGATTTAGGTTGGATATTAGAAATTAGAAAAAGTTCTTCCCCCAGAGAGTGATCAGGTACTGAACAGGCTCCCCAGGGCAGTGGGCACAGCACCAAGGCTGGCAGAGCTCCAGGGGTGTTTGGATAACACTCTCAGGATTGTGGTGTGACTCTTGGGGATGGCCTGTGCAGGGCCAGGAGTTTGACTCAATGATCTTTGTGGGTCCTTTCCAACTTGGCGTATTCTGTGATTCTGTGATCAGTGAATAAGCATAATACTGTATAGAATGTGAGACAATGTGTGTACCCATTTCTTACTTGAGTTCTCTTTCTTTGTTGTAGAAAGCAGTAGACATGCTTTTGGATAATGAAGATAAAATTTCTGTGAGTATAACAAGTTCATGGCATGGCAATCCAGTGCTACTTTGTATTGCCTGTCCTTCTTTCAGTCCTATAAATGTGCTGCTGACCACAGGTTTGTTTTCTTTCAGATTGACAGAGTCGTTGAAGAATTAGAAAACAGGCCTGAGTTACAGCACGTGGTGAGTATTTCTATATTCTGTTGATTTCAACTTGAGCTGAATAAACTCTTTGCTGGATATATCTTTTACAGATGTGTTTATCTTGTCAAAGTGCACGTGACACTGAAATGTCATAAATAATCAGAGCCAAAGTGGCTACTTCTTCAAATTCGCTCTGTAACATGGCCATAGCATCGTTAAAATAGTAACATGATTTTAAAATGAGTGCCTGTGAGAACTTGATAACGTACTGCTTGCTTACTAATATACCTTGAAGTCCTTCTTATAGCATTGCAGGCACTTGTATTCTGTGGTCAGCTACTTCTTGCTTGGATTCCTCCTTTTTCCCTACACAAAAATGCCACTTTAAGGAAGGGATGCATTGGTTTCAAAGTGTGAAGCCTGCTTCCACTGGAATAAATGACCCTCATTGTCAAGGCTTTTTTTCATGCTCATAGAGGGAGGAAGGAGCTTTGCCACAGTATCTAGACTTCAAGATCATTTGGTTAAAACATTTCATGCAGTAAGAACTTCTTCACCCATAGAAGGGTTGGGCACTGAACAGTCTCCCCAGGGAAGTGATCACAGCACCAAGGCTGAGAGAGTCCAGGAAGCTTCAAAACAATGCTCTTAGGCACATGGTGTGACTCTTGGGGCTGTCTGTGCAGGGCCAGCAGGTGGACTTTGATGACCTCCTTTCAACTCAGGAAATTCTATGATTCTATTGATAATCTTGTATAAGTGGGTTTGAGTTCTGATTCTTTTTTGACTCCTAGTATTTGCACAAGCTTTTCAAAAGAGACCACCATAAAGGCCAACGATACCATGAGAAACAGATCAGCCTTTATGCTGAATACGATCGGCCAAACTTACTGCCGTTCCTCAGAGACAGCACACACTGTCCACTGGAGAAGGTAAGGCCCCAAGATCTAAACATAGATTTTTACTGCTGGTATGTAACTTGTGGTGTTGTGAATGAATAACTGTGTCTGGTACTGCCCTCTGCTGCCACAATGAGGGATCCTTGGAGTTTGTGGCAATACCCTGCAGCAGTTTGATCTGCGTAGTGACAACAGCTGAGACTTTCTTCTCTCAGCTCTCAGGGCAGGAATTAGTGGATACTTTTATTGCACAACTTCTGAATTCACACTTGATGCATAGCTACAGCATGTCATCAGTGCCTGGCCTGACTGAACAGCAGGTTGTGGTTGCAAGAAATGGACAGTCATTTTGCCAAATGTAGGAGCTGTCAGTGTAAGAGCTTGAGAAATCAGTAGCTGTAACTGGAGTTGTTCTGCTTTTATATTCTATGCTCATGAGTTTCTTTTGGATAATATCCACAGTATATCAGTCACTGAACTAACAAAGCTAAAAGTATTTTGTCTGTGTACCTCAGCCAATAGACTTGGGATTTTACAGAGTACCAGGTTTCCACTTTCTTATTTCTTTATATTTCTTTTATATTTTTCTACCCTGCTCTTTCTTGACAAAAAAATGCATAGACGTAAGGCCAGTCTTGAGGTTTTTTACCCTGCTTGAATTAAAGTGAAATGAATGGAAATTCTAAGTTTTCTTCTTTAGGCGGGTCAGTATTTTATTATTTGTATTTTTTGCTGTTAATGGCTGTGCAGACCTGACCTTGTGAAAGGATGCCTATCTGTAGGCAACTATAATGATGACACCAGAGGTGCAGTTTTTAAGTGTAATATTGAATATTGCATTTTACATGGTTAACATTCCAAAGAGAACTTTATTGTTCCTGGCACGTCTCTTGTTTTGAGTGCTTTTGTCAACTTGCCTGTGCAACAGCAAGAAACAATGGAAAGTACTATCTTGGGATTGTAGACTTGGTCCGTGTTGAAATCATTACCTGAAACTGGATTTGGCTCAGTGATCTTTTTAGGCATGCGCCTGCAAGGTTTCCAGCCAGAGACTTCTGTCTACACTACTGATTTACTACTTTTTATCTTTTTGATTCCCTTAGTTTTTGCCTTATGTATTATTTGTTTGATCATGGTTTGATACACAAAACCTTACCTGCATTTTTTTTCTTTTGATGCAAATTAGTTTCAGTTCTTGCAGCCTCTTGTCTTCAATGATGGGTGGTGCAGAAAAGTGCTGTGTGAAACTGCTGCAAGCTCATTGCTGGCACTGCTTTGCTAAGCAGGAATAGGTCAGAGACTCATGAACTTCTGGAAGGTGCAAGAATCACCAAAGTGGGAGAAAAAGATGTTAGGAAAAAAGTGTCATTCTAACCTTCCTATGTTCCAGTAAGAACCTAAGGAAGAGAAAAAAAAAGATACCAACACTACATGAAACAGTTGACTTTACTGTCACTACTAATTCTGTAATTATGCTTCTTGCCACAAATGTCCCATAGAAATGCTTTTTGCCGCATGGAAATCTTTCTTGTAATGGAATAAAAATGGGACTAAGAATTTCCTGGTTGCCAGTATTTTCAGTTCCTGTTAAACAGGTTCCAGTATAGTGTAAAAATTGCAAAAAAAAAAGCAATTTCTATTTGAAAAAAGTCACTCATTATTGCTCTAATGAAATTATAAACCCAACAGGAAGACATAATTCTTGCTCTTTATAAGTAAGCCACTTCTATTCAAGTGCAGTTTAGCAAAGGCTTTATAAAATGCACTAAAAGTGAAGTAGGAGTGTTCCCTGATTTCCTCCAGAGGGAGCATGACAGGAAACGTGCAGCATCTAGAACTACTGAATACCTGGTGCTTTGTACTTTTAACTTCTACGTGGAGAGGAAATAAAAGCTGTTAGCTGTGTTTATAACTTATTAGTGCTATTCATACCTTCATTCACCTGAAGTATCTGCTTGGTAGTTCACTTACCACTAACCTAAAATTCATTGTCCAAATCTCTAATCTTTATAGTAACCCATCTGAAATAATGAGAATGGAAGGGAAAATTGATTCCTACCTACATCTGTAATTGTAGCTGCATTTTATGCAGTTATACTTTTGATCTCCTTTTTGATCTCTTTATTGGTAAACAGTTGTCTTTACAGAAATGCTTTGAATTTTGAGTTTGCTTTCTGTTTCCAATTACATTTCCATCATTAATTAACCCTGCCAATTTTCTGTTACTAAAAACTTAATTAGTGTGGTATTTTTGATAATTATGCTGGTTTTTACCTGTCCTGTCCCCAGATTTATTCAGTCTCAGAGATGAATTTTAAAAAGTGTCATGAAGTTTCTCTTCTTAATTAATGTGTGACTGAGCCTGTTAAGGGATCTGTGTTTCTGTCAAAATGAGTAATGTAACTTGGGGGGAAAATATCTTTAATCCTCTTGCATCATTTGAGAGCAATCAAATTTCATGTTACATGGTTTCCTGTGTTCTCTTCCCTTAAATTCAAGGCTCTTGAGATCTGCCAACAAAGGAACTTTGTAGAAGAGACAGTCTATCTTCTGAGTAAGTAGAGCTCAGTGTGATAAATTGCAACACACTTTTAATCTTGTAATAAAGCTTATGCTGTGAAAATATATTGTCTAATATTGTTTAACTTCCTCTTCCAGAGACAAAGTTAGTGTGCAGTCAGTACATCCAAATAACATTATTTAGAAAATAAAGCATTGGATGATTAATATGATGTCTTAACTCCATGTGTTGTGTTACAATGTTTCTGACTTGGTGTTTTTCTGGGGTTTTGGAAGAACGGTAATACTGTCAGTTTTGAAGAGAGAGGAGAAATAAAACGAAGGTTTTATTCTGAATAAATCACAGAAGCTTAGTATTATCTTTCGCAGAGATGGAAGATATGCTTATGTGGCTTCTATATTTTCTTCATTTTCATAAAATTGATTGTAAATTAACTCTTCCAGTTGGCCAACAATTCTACCTCTGAATGAGAGGCATTGTAAGACTTAAATATGTTTATGTATTAGTCATGAACAGAATAAAAACCAATTTTTTAAACAATCTCTATTCTATGGACCATTTGGGAGAAGAATAGGATTTACTCAGGAATTTATTTAAAGAATAGTTCATCATTTCTACTCCTTCTTCCTGTTCGCTCCTCTTGTTTTCTGTGGGTGTAAACTGTGCTATGCTTACTGCAAATTAAGAATGCTCATGTGAGCTTTTAAAAGGGCCCATAGCCCCATATCATAGTTTACATGTATGCACATGTACACACTGCCCCTCATGTTACATGCTGAGACCGTTCAGAACCCCTGATATGACCAAACACATCCTTGAGAAGGCCTCCAGGTCCCAGTCCAGCAAAGTGCTCCAAGCACTTCTTCAGATGAAACTGGTTGCTCTGGGATTTGCATTCCTACTTGTTATTAGGTTAGAGTTGGTCACAGTTGAATTAGTTTGAGTCAACTCCACACTTATTCATAATTGAAAGAGCTTCTTAAGGCACTGAGCTGTGATAAACACTCAGTGTTTGTGATCTCTTGACTTGTTTTGCCTCCTAGGCAGGATGGGTAACAGCCGCAGTGCCTTGAAGATGATAATGGAAGAATTACACGATGTAGATAAAGCCATTGAATTTGCCAAGGAACAAGACGATGGAGAACTTTGGGAAGACCTCATTTTGTACTCCATTGACAAACCACGTAAGTGGGATAGCTTCAGAGAAGCCTTACATGTGTATTTTTTTGTGGATTTCTGTTGCATTTAAAGGATTGAATTATTCATGTGTATGTTAGAGAAGGTGTTTATGTCTGACCAGGGAGGTGTTCTGGTTTGGGAAGCACAACACAGCTGTCAACTGTACATAAAAACTTGCAGTAAGCATGTGCTACAGGGTGAGTACTTGGAGATTCAGTGTTTGACTAAGATCTGCATAGTTATGTCCTTGATGACAGTCAAGGGAAGAGCAGTGCTTTTAATTGAGCAGAGTGAGACTTTATTTTTAGACAACCTCAAAACACAGTCTGCAGGCTTGATGAGGATTCTGTGTTTATTGCAACTGCTTCCCTTTCAAATACTGCAAATGAAGAACCTACACCTTTTTACCCCTCTGTAAAATAACTAATTTATTTTGTTTCAGTGTTACAAAGGTAAGATCTGTCATAATGAGTGCATTTTGCCTTTCATCCATTATATGAATAACTACTCCAAGTTAAAAGTTTAGGTGGAATCAAAACATAAGCAACATCAGTGTTGCTCAGGAGGCAGATTCGGAGAAGTTCAAAAGAATGAGAAAATAAATTTTTTTAACTATCTACTCCATTAGTTTTTACTACCTCTTCTGGGGCTCTAAATCAAGACTTTAAAGTCTCACTTGGGATCTCTTTTCTGGGGGATTGAAAGTCTTGTAGAATTTGTGTCAGAATTTGTACCTTTTCATCCCTCGGCGGCTGTTTCTGACAGGAAGAAGTGGCCAGAATCTGTTGGTCCTTTAGAAGAATGGCATTGTCAGAATTACCCATATTTAAATGCAGTCCACCTCTAAAAGTGATGCTACAGTCAGTGACATTTTTAGAGCAAAAGGGATTCAAAGCATATAGAATTCTTGCACTTCCATTTGCCTATATGCAGAGCAACTCCAGCCATATTCCTCAGTTTGAGGGGTTGAAGGAAAACCACGGCCTTGAGATTCATCCTTCTGGTATTTTGTTTAGCTGGAACCTCTGCAAAAAGCTAAAGACTTCTATTGTGTCACTCTCACCAATATTTAGAAACATGTTGAAATTAGGTTAGGTGCTTGAAAATTTGTTTTTAAACCCTGGAACTGGGAGTGGAATAGGCACAAAATGTAGATAATTTTATTACGCTGCTCGAGTGCCCTTGTTATTGAATCAAAATACATTATTTACTTGGGGGTTTGTGCTGGAGACACAGTTACCCCTTTTCTAAATACACTGGAAGTTCTGTGAATTGCCATTCTTTATCTTCCTCTCTTCCCCGAGGGCTTGTGTTCCAGTAATACAGCTGCAAGAAAGGCAACAAGACTGTGAAAGTCTTGGTGTTATTGATTGGTAGAGAACTGTCATGGGACCAGCCAAAGCCTGCAGCTTGTCACCAAAGCATCCTTTAATCAGGTATTTTGCAGGATTGGTTTTCTTAATTTCTCTGCCTCTTGGTTTTCACAGCTTTCATTACTGGTTTGTTGAACAACATTGGAACCCATGTTGATCCTATTCTTTTGATCCATCGCATTAAGGAAGGCATGGAGATTCCTAATTTGAGAGACTCACTGGTGAAAATTCTTCAGGACTACAACTTGCAGGTAAATGTTTTATTCTTCATGTGATACTCATTTTCAGAGAGACAGCAAAACCTCTTGTCACTGAATATCACAAGAAATGACTCTCATGAGTTGTTCAGTCATCTCTCATGAACACTGTGGGTTGGTGCAAAACAATGACAGAAATAGGAGAAATTTGTCAAGATCTCTTGATGACCTCTAGCTCTTCTAAATGTCTTTCATGCTGTCCTAAGCCTGGTAAGTAGAGCTAGCAGCGTCTTGGATGATTCAGACTGTTTTACACTGCCCAATTGTCCAGTACTGGAAGGTCTCATGACAGGTACTTTTCACTCTATTTCACATATGAGGATGCAGAATGCATCGTGCCCTCTACGAAGCTTTCACCAGGTATTAGAACCTGTATGTGTGAGGTGTCATACCAACTGAAGGAAGATGAACTTTTGAAATCAAATTCATATCTGTTGTGCAGAATGTGTTGGTGTCTATGCATTTAAAAAAAGGACTGCTCGTTGGATTATGGAATTTCTTATGCCATCTTATGTGCAGTTCCCTACGTGATGGATTTGTAAGTGTGTTTGTAAGAACTTCCAAGAAGTGTACCCTTCCATGTTCCCTGCAAGTAGCAACAGAGTGTTGCATTCAATACTTTAAATGCCCCTGTTCCGAAAGGAGTCCCAGACTGGAATTCTCTGTGATGCTGCCCTGCATCTCCCTGCTGAGAGCAGAAAGATACAGAGTAGTTTGAATGCCTCCAGTGTGACTGTGCAGAGTCCAAGAAAACATAGCCCTGTAGGCAGCTGAAACTCCAATTTTCAGAGCCTCAAGCATTTGTTCCCCATCTGCTATTAGTCTTTCAACATCTCAAGCAAATAGATGGGCTTGATGGTTGCAGTAAGGTCACAGGTGGTATCCTACAGGCCATGTAAGGCCTATAACTCCCTTCAGGGCAAGGTTTAAGGCTTTTCCATTATTTTATTTTTATATGGTCTTCAGATCATGGCTTTGGCTATTTCAAAGTAGTATTTTACATTTCTTCTTCTCCTGACACTTTTACTTTTATGTGTGAGGAACCTCCAGAGATAAACAGATGCATGTTTGCTTATAGTACATGTTGTAACATTACTTCTGCTTTTTAATTGACTTCATGAGTTACTGATATCCTTCAAAATGATACCAGCTGAATAGCTGCCTTTTGAGAGCTGCATGTTAATCTTGCTGCTGTCACTGCCACCACTGATCCTCCTGTTCCTGCATTTGCATGGCAGCAAAATGTGAATTTTGTTGTGTCTACAGGCAGACTGAGGAGGTGCTGTAAGCACAACTGCAGCTTTTCACATACACAAAATATACTGTGTGGCTTCAGACAAAACTGGAGACATCATTTGATCATATTTTGGGGAGGGAAGAGTAATTTTGTCTTCAAATACCTTAAAAAAATTACTTTTGCATTAAAATGATATATTTAACCTTCAGAGTGATATCTAAAATTATTTGCTGTTAGCATTGAAATGATTTCAAAATAATTCATTTTGAAGTAGAGATAGATAGCTCTAGGGCTAAAATTTAGATTCCATGGGAATAATAGAAATTAAGGAAGTTTAATGTAACTTATGCTTGGCTTACTTATACAATAGAAAACCATGTAGCCCAAAAAAAAAAAAAAAAAAAAGCTATATTTCTTTAGAGAAATGTAAGCTGTAGCTCAAAATAAAACTGTTCCTTAAGTTTTCCTGACAATGTAAAGTGCACAGTTTATGAACAGATGGTGTGTCTACATTGCAGTGTAGAAATGTTACCACAGCTCTTGCACACTCACCAAGGCAGCCAATTGACTGGCTCAGATTTTAGAGAAGGGCTGGCTCTGCATTCAGGACTCAGCTGGCACTTCAGGTGTCTGCAGAGCCCCTCATTGCTGAGGACACTTCTGCCCTCCCTCCATCATTACTGCTATCCCAGTTAGATGTCCTAAAGCTGGTCTTTGGTGTGTTTGTATGATACCTGATCACACCTCTGCACCACGGTGTGTAGGCTCATGGTGACAAGTCCATGACCTTTATTCTGGCCTGGCACAACTCTCATTTGTGGTAAAACCTTCCTGATATGCAGCACATAACATACCACACATTTCGAACTCATACAAACATAAAAATTTCATTGGCTAGGAATTTCTGTAACTTCAGCTCTCTGGACCTCAAGCTGTGGTATGGATTTAAGTTTGATTGTTCCCATTTTCAAAGGCAAAAGGAATCTTGGGCCACAGTCCACAAAGGAGGACTGCAGGTGAAATGAGAACCTACTGCTTGACTTGCAAGTCACTGCCCAACCCAAAAACTCCGCTGTTCTTTTCATAATGTTAGCTTCCCAAAAGGTGCTAAAGCTGTGCCATTAGATTATTTACTTGTTGGCTCCTTTTGCAAGCCCTGATAAGATTGGTTTGTGCTTACATAAGTATGCAAATACAAATATTGTATTATGATCTTCAATTTCCATACCAGGAAACTTTACATTAGATGTGATTTGAAATATGGGTAGGAGCTAAAAGCAGTGCCTTTGACAGACTTTGTCTTTTTGAAAACAATCCCTTACATCCCAGCAAAAGCAAGTAAATCAAGTCGAGTGGCTGCCAAAGCATGCCCTGTGTGACTTACAGTGTGCAGCAGAGAATCCAACAAGGAAGTCTAGTAATGCAGCAGAATTTGTATTGTTATTTTTTTTTTAGTCTGAGCTCTTCCTTTAATGATTTTTTACTAGTGTTGGCACATTGCAGACTGATTGCTTCACTCTTAACAAATTGCTGCCCACTAGAGGAACTGCTGCAATTGTTCTATGTGCTACTCTAAGCTCACTTCAGCTCTAAAGTGATGTGGTTGACCTGTGAAATCTGATCACTACCAACCAGCTAAGCTTGACACTAAGGCAGAATTGGATATTCTTTTGGGTAAAAGTAAACATAGGTTGTGTAAGACTTTTTTCTTCACCTACAACTTCAATTAAGTACTACTAATTTGCCTTTTGCTCTGACACTACAGCTCTGCTTTACAAGTAGGGGTCTATTAAACTGCCTTATAATTCTTCCAGTATACCCACTATTATTATTTTCCAACTTCAGGGAATGCAATTCTGCCATGAACTTAATTTCTCACCTTTTGTTAGAACAAAACTTCAAAAGATTCTGTGACTCTTTTCCCCCTAGTTTTAAAATCCAAAAGCAATTGCTTTAGAGGCAGTTTGTTATAGATTTTGTGCATTAGCCATTTTACTCAAACGCTGACTTACTGCTTTGCACTTCGATTGAACCCAACGGGTAACAGACATTCATCCATTCAGAGTTCACATCTGTCAATTCATTATGGGGTTTATGAACTCTTAGAAACCAATGATAACCTGATGAATGCTGCCTGAAGCAGCACCTGGAAAAATTGTTAGGTTGTGCTCCTGAACATGGCTAAAATGCTGTTCAGACACCTTGGAGGCACTAGAGGGCAGGTGGCAGCTTGCACAGGGGAACATCTGCCTTTTGCATGTAAAGACTAAAAATAATGTGCTTTTAATTGTGATAGCGATGCCATTTGGAAGAATTTGATTAACTGGCCGTGCAAAACTTGGACTTGTTTGGGTGCTAAGCTGAGTCAAGCCCAAATTTATTCCCAGAGCTTTGAGTGTATCCTTTCAAATTCACTGCATACTACAGTGTTTTCCTTTAAAGATAACGTTAGGCATTTGTGCATCAGGACTGTTTTAATTCAATAGAAGCGTTTATGACTTCTGCTTTTAATTATTCAGTAGCATCTTCCCTAATACAGCCAGAAAATGAACTATGATTCCTTTTTGCATCACATGTTTTGGTTTCAGCAGTTTTCATTAATTTGGTGCAAGGCATTATTTCTGCACAAAACTTTCTGGAGCTGCACAGTGCTGTCCTGCTTGTGCTTACAATGATGTGCTTTTAAGACATTAAAAAAAAAAAAAATCAGTTTCATCCTCTGAGTTCTGTTTCTACTTGGAGAGTGGTTTCATTACAGGTTTATGCCCCATGTCACTTTTAACTAGTTCAACATAATCTTAGGGTGCACAGTTACATATTTCTCCCCTCTTCTAATGAAACTCCTCTCTCTTGCCTTCAGTTTCCTTCTCCTGCTTTTCTTTCTGTAACTCTTAAGTTATCCATCTCATCTTTGAGGTTTTCTAATCTGTTTGTTCAGAAGTGTTCAGATTTACTACCTTGAGAATTGACATTTTACATTCTTCATTGTGACTTTCCCTTTTATATAATAATAGCTGCCTACTGTATTTCACTTCTGGCTAAATAAGGTGTACCAGTCACTGAATGTGGTATGGAAAAATCTTAGTAGTGTTTAAACAATGGGAGAAAGTGCATGTGTCTTATATGTTTTATCAGGTATTTCTGTTACTTCTGGGTTTTAAGGCATCAAACAGTATTGAGGTTTTCCAGTGACCTAATGATGTCTATTGTTTCCCCTCTTTATTTTTCTCTTTTTAATGATTCTTTCCTATTGGCACGCTGTATTTTAATTTGAAAATGCCAAGTCACGCTCCCATCTTCCCATTGTGTCTTTGTTCTGCTCCTTTCATTCAACATGGTCACAGCATCAAGGCTGTCTGAGTTCCAGAAGTGTTGAGACAACACTCTCAGGCACTTGGTGTGATTCTTGGGGCTGTCCTGTGCAGGGCCAGGAGTTGGACTTTGATGATTCTTGTGGGTCCCTTCCAACTCAGGACATTCTATGATTCTATGCTTGCTTTGCTCCTTTTAATTAAACATGGGGGGTTTTCATATGCCTGTGCTGAGTGCAGCTAGCAAAGACTCAGATATAGAGCCAAGATCCCCTCCAAGTTATTTACCTGTCTTGCATGTAATTTTTGATGGAAAATGCTTTCAATCAGGCAAGAACACTTTGTGAAAGATAGCCTCATTCAACTGTCCTTACCAAAAGTTTCTAGTATTTTTTCAAACTTAGGGATGTTTTTCCATATTCAAAACCGAATCTAACATTGTGTTGCCCTTGGATAAAGTTGAAAGGGGAAAGACATAGTTCCTGAGATTATCAACAGATAAAAATTAATAATTTTCTGTTTGTTAGAGCTTCATTCAGTTGCTGGTGCTCTGAAATGTTTTATAGTTCAATGTCTCTAATACTGGAAAGTGCCATTCACCCCCTGGTAGGCCAAATTTGAAATGTTCATTTCAATTTTTTTAATGTACTTCAGATTTGCAGTCTTATCTGCATATCATTCTTGCAGTGTGTCCTTATTACTTCACAAGGAGCATATGGGAAGATAGGTTTTGGACAGTGTCCACCTGGCTGTAAAATCTGTTACTATATTTCTTCTTAGGTGTTTGCAGTATCTGCATCTTGCAATATGTTAGAATGCTCAATGTCTCCTGTAATCCTGCAGATGATCAGGACAAAGGAATAGCATCTTAAGACCACTTTTTGGTAGCAATGTTCACTTTAGAACTGACTGAGTCTCTTTGGAAAGCACTTTTCAGAGGAATTGTTGTCTTGGAAAAAAAAAATGTCCAAACATCAGTTTGGGAGGAAGAATAAAACATTTAGGTTTGTCATGTTTTCGTACTTGTTTCATTAAGTATTGCAAAATAAGGCTCTCTATGATTTTTATGCCCTTGATTCCTCTGTGTTTCACAACAGTGTCAGGCAATGACATGTCAGTCTGATGGAAAATACCAAATAAATTGAAAGGGACCTGTGACTTTTGTTAAAGAGGAACAAACTCTGGACCTTTAGTTAGTTGTGTGGACATTTACTACTGCTACACCTCATCAGGAAATACATTTGAACAAAATGCATTCTGAATTTTTGTGTTTGCCAAGGCTTTATGATCATCAAATGTCTTTTCTGAAGAAGACGGGAAAGTGCAGTTTTGAAATGGTTTGGAAAATAATTCTGAAGGCCACTGTAAAAATTACTCTCCATTGTAATTTGTTAATACCATCTCACAGGAAGAAGGTCATAATTTATGATAATACTGTATTTATAAAGCATTTCATTGTTTTGTGTGCATTTTTTTATATTATGCATTTTTCATTTAGGTAGAAGTGATGGTAACAAGAGGTCCTCCTTTCACTCCTTTATAGTAGCTTGAAAAGACTTAACAATTCCCTGTGGTCCCCTTGGCAGCACACACACGGTGGAGCCTTGCCAAGGTAGTTGACATGCCCATCTCTTCAACCACCACTCTGCTTTTGTTTTTTGCCCCAACAGATCCTACTGAGGGAAGGTTGCAAAAAGATCCTTGTTGCTGATTCTCTTTCTCTGTTGAAGAAAATGCATCGCACTCAGATGAAGGGTGTTCTAGTAGATGGTGAGTGTGGAGGAAACATGATGACATTCAAGATTGTGAAGGCTTTTGCTTGGTTTATAGACCCCCTGACTGCTTTGGAAGCTGCCCTAAAGCCTGAATATTTTACATGATCTGTAGAGTGCAGTACAATACTTGCTGCTTTCCCCTTTTACTAAACAACACTTTTATGTCAAAAACTACAAGACCCAGCATGCAACTTTTTCGCTTGGTCAGTCTCTCTGTAGCCAGTAATGTTTTGTGTCCTGCAGTTTGTCCATAAAGTTAAAAATGCTGTTTAGTGCTAACATGGATAGTCAGATGATAATAATCTGCAACCAAAGCAATAGCCATGAGATGGCTGTCAGAAACAGCTGAAAACATTTTGCAAGGTGCTAATGATGCACATAAGCAGGGCTGTATATGCATATATATGATGCATATATAGTGATGCCTGTATAGCAGGGCTGTTGACGCCAGCTGAGTGTCAGTAGCAAGAGGCAGAAGCTGACAGGACAGAAGATCAGAGCTTCTGCCACAAAATTCTGCAAAGTCAACAGCAGCCACCTGATGCTTCTCGTTTTCAGTTTGCCTTTTGCTTCTGCAGTGCTGATCCTAAACAGCCTCACTGCTGTGGTTATACCATCGTCAGAATTAGAAGATTAAAATGCTTATCATGCTGTTATTAAAAAAAGCTACTTCAGTATTGCTCTTCAATTTTGAATAGATTCCATTAGATATCTTAAATAAATGCTTTAAGACTGTATATTTATCTGTAATAGCAGTATGTTCGTGCCTGCTTTATAAAAAAGTAGGAATAGAGTTTGTTAACAAAGCTGTTCTAAGTTTTCTCTTTTTTGCTTTTCCAGAGGAGAACATCTGTGAATCGTGTCTGTCTCCAATACTTCCCTCAGGTAGGATGCTTTTTGAGAAGAAAAGGAAGTTGTCAATTTTTTTTATTATTATTATAAGAGGAACTACTGTTTGCTTTTGTTCATAAAAATGTGTGGTAGTCTCCTTGGTGACCACTGTATAAATTTTAATCTCCTATGCAAAGCTTGCTTTAAAATTTTGACATGGGAATGGAGTCTACTTGGACTTATTCTGTTCGGTAAAGTCAGATATTCTTTCTTATTCAACTTTGACTTCCCTGTTTTCAGTTTTGAATACATAGAATTCAAGGCAGCTTTTAATTCCATCAACATGTTTCCTCAAAGATCATTAAACCACAAAACGAAGCTGCTACCAAATCTTGTCTGCTTCTCTTGAACAATTTAGACTGAATTTGTAGATCATAAAGTTTTATGGAATATACTTTTTGTCTGAGTGATGGAGAGCTTCAATCACTGATGCCATATATGAAACAACTTGGAATGGGCTGTAGTTTTGAAATACCTTCCAAAGTTAGTTTTGAAACTAGAAATTCAGGATGTTATTTTGGAGATGTACATTCTGCAAGACAACTATAGTTCCAAAATATCAATGTAGCCATTGAGCGTCTTAAGAAGAGGTAATTTTACTAGGAGAATATCTGTCATGGCATCTTCAAATGTCAGATGAAGCATGTGTATGGATGGGGATTTTTTGTTAGTTTGCTGAGTGTGGATAGCACAGTAGAATCACTTATAATTTTTTAATCTACTTTATACCATTTTTCACTCAAATAAGTACATAAAAACAGCTATACTATGATCACATACCCCAACATCCAGACCAGGAAAATCTAGCAGAGCTGAATGTGGCAGCACCTTGAGTTATGTGTGTTGAGGAAATGGAAGCCAAAGAGTACAAAGTGGATGATGTTCATGGGTGAGGTGGCTCTTCTTTGGATATATCCAAATCTAGCATGCAGCATATATTGTAGTGACGTGAAAAATTCCTGGTGAAAAAGCATTTAAGGCACAGAATAAAATTGTTTTGTAACTCCATCACTAGGGCACTTATCATCGCTCTCCATGGTTACTCTGAGACAGAATAATTTGGAAATTAATTTGAGAGATGTTAATTGAAGTTTCTCTGTGTATAACAGAATGTGGGCATATACTGCTGTAACCACTGAATCATTTGTTTCATTGCCCTGTTGAAATGAATTTACTTTTCTCTCTCCCAGATGCATCCAAATCCTTTAACGTGGTGGTGTTCCACTGCAGGCACATGTTTCACAAGGAGTGCCTCCCCATGTCTAACACAGTAAGGAACTGGCTTCATCTCTGCCTCCTTTGCCAAAGATAAAATGACAGTTACTTTTGTTAGCTGTGGCTCTATCAGGATTTATCTGATTACAATAATAACTTGTGGTGGTACCACATAGTAGTATGTGGCTATGGAAGGGGGTTTAGGGACACTGCAATGTTCATCCAATGTAGAAAGAAATCACTGCTGTTCCAGCAATGTTATATCACTTTCTGCAGTCTGAATGTGTCAGGCAGCTCTGACATATACAGGTAATGCAACCTGATTTTTTTAATTAATTCTCTTTCAATGCAGATTTCACTTTATTTAAACACTTAAAGACAAGAACTTTCTCAACTGAACCATTAAAGGATTTATCTGCTCCTTTCAGAGTGAATATTTAAATATCTTTGTAATCATCTTTATGGTCAGAACATGTTTTTCTTCATAAGTGTTTTTTTCCTTTATTCAATTAACACAAAAAAAGTAACTTCTAGATATAACAGGATTTGAATTCAGGAAGGAAAGCATTAGAATGGTAACAAAATCACACAAAAAACTAAATTTAAGCTTTTCTGATTCTGTATCTGGCTCTGAAAATTAACATCTAGTGAAAAAATAACTTTAATGAATCGCTTAATCTGGAAGTAACCAAAGTGCTTGTAGCCATATGGTACTGCATGTATACTTAAGTATGTCATGAAAATCTTCATATATCAGATCATTTGCATGAGAAAGCCCAAAAACTAGTAAATATTTATTCAAACATTATTTACCACTCATTTTATTGTGAGAAGTGATCTAAAATTTATCTAGCATTCTCAATTTTCTGGAACAAGTGAGTTGTTAGAAGGAATTTTTAAATGTGACATGTGTGTTCCAGGGTATCTAATCATGGATAATATGTATGAACACAAGTATCCGCATACAACTGAGCTAAATTTTCCCCTGCTATAGGATTTTGTGGTCTTAGGTCTTAGTTGTGTTACTGATACTTGGTTACTGGTGACATACTGAAAGGAATGTAATGCCTGCATAAAACAACGCAAGAGCTAAACACGTATTTGATATCAAATGACATTATATGGGCCCTGTTCTCAGCTGTTGGGAGTCTGTGGAGCGCTCTGCAGAGACAGTGCTGTGACTGAGTCATCCAGGGGTCCTTGGACCAGACCAAGTGACTTACTCCCTTCTTTTTCTGTGAAGATAATCAGTGATGTTTTTGACTATGCCTGCTTTCAGTTTTGTTGTGGAGGAAGTTTAACCCTCCTTGGGTAATGCCCTGGAAGTGAGTGGGGAGTTGTTTGTACTCCCCTCTGACCCCAAGGCAGGCTCCTTCCCTGGCCTGTGACTGTGTGCACAGGGAGCAGCCTGACCATGAGCAGTGATGCTCAGAAGGACACTTTCATTCATCCTCACATGTTCTAACATGGTTACATTTCTCTAAGAGATTCTTGTTTTCCTTTCTGATTTTTAGGTATCTTCTGTCCAGTTCTGCAACATTTGCAGTGCCAAACACCGAGGGCCAGGAAGTGCAATCCTGGACATGAAGAAATAGCAGTCACCTAGTTCTTCATGTCAGTCTGTGGCACAAAATCTCTTAGGACCATGCAGAGCCTCTGTATTTGTCTGCTAGATATCATTTCTGTATATAATTTTGATTGTGATTTAAAACTGGTTTCTGTAATTTATCCAGTTCATTGAATATTTTTGGGAAAGAGAAAATGTAAAAAGCTTTCCCTAGTAAGTCTTTGTTATGCAGGACGTATGTCAGCTTGTTCCTTCACTCTGAAGCAGAATAAAAAGAAATAAAATGGAAAGAAAAGAACACAGTTTGTAGATTTGTGTTTGCTGTGAGTTAATGGCCTTAACACTTTGGAGCTACATGGTTTGATATTGTAAAGAAAGACATATTGCCATGAGTTCAGCTCACCAAACTACTTTAGCATTGATTTAGTCTCCTGGTGACCTGTTTACCTGCAGACCTGTCGGAGTGCTTTCAGTGCAACTGCTTCAGGACTTGCAGCTCTCTGTGTGCTGACTTCATCCCTTCAGTTAACAAACTTGTTCATTTTTAATTCCAAACAGTGGCAGTGTATGCTGGTTGCACATGGTTTGTTATAAACTGGTTGATTTCTCAATTGATCTTCACAGTGCAATGGTTTAAAGCAGACTTTTCTTCCATTCCACTCATCCAGAAACTTTATATGTCAGCAGCTGGTCTTTGGACTTTTGTAAGTATGGTTGAAGTGTATGATTTCATGTAAGTAGGGGGAGGGGGGAAATGTATATGACCTTTCAGAGGTAAGATCTCAGAGGTTTTTTGGCCTTAGAATTTAACAGCTAAGTTAAATAAGTCAAGTGCTTATTAACAAAACCGTATTTTTAATCTCAATAGTGTTCTGTTTTATTGATCCAAAGGAGGTAACTCTTCAGAATGTCTTCACAGTAATGTAATCTGTTTACAATATTTGCTGATTAAATTCATTATAATCATCTTTTCCCTAAGAAAGGTAATTTTTCCAGAATTCCCAAGATATTTTTCTGCTTTTTAATAACTTGAGTTTGAAAGTAAAAATAGCATCAAATTGTAAGGTTTAAATAAGCAGTTAACATAGTAAGTTCTGAAACAATGGTATAGAGATTGTTTTTGTTGGCTGGACTTCGCGAATGAAGATCTTGGGATAAGCCTGCGCAATGGATTTTTTAGGTGAGGCACAGTGTGCGCGGAACTGGCCCCACCCCCTGGTATAGTGATACTGCAGTCTGTAAAACTAGAAAATACAATACCTCTAAATTCTTCTGTACCTTACTCCCGGGTAGATGCACCTTAAAATAATTTCTATTGTGGAAACTTGGATTTCTAATTTATGTAAATTCATTATACTCTTATAAAATCCTCTGGGCAGTTGGCTGAGCTGATTTAGCAATCTGAAGAGTGATTGTTGCTGTCCAGTGTGCACATATATATAATACTGGAATAAAATTTTGTGTTTAGAAATACTAGGATTTCCTCTGCATGGTTGAATTGACAAAATGAAAAACATATCAAAAACGTAGTAATCCTATTCTGTTGTGATAATACAGACAGCTGAAGAAAAATTAAATGGTGGAAATTATTTCTGGACATGGAGTAGGTGGAATAACAAGGATGGGAGGTTTGTGGTGCAGAGCATTCAGGTCAAGCCTCACCCTTAGGAATGAGTGCCTGGCTCTTCGTTCCCAGCAGTGCCAATTCTCAGGTACCTTGTTCAATTATCCAGTCTTACTGCACTGATAAGCTGCCTCAATTCCTAATAAGCAAAATGTTCCAGTGAGCTCAAGGGTTGTTTCACCATGATGCTGGAGTTGTTGCATGCCATACCTGTAGACATGCTTAAAAACTTTTTGAAAACCGTGTTCTTCAGTAGCTGTAAGCAGCTTTTCTATATTATACCCTAAGAATGCCATAAGCTGTCAGCTTACAGGAGTAAAAGCTCAAATTACTCCTATATATTTATATCAGAAAGTGTTCTGTAGAGTTATATGATAATTTCAAGCAGGCTTATTTTTTTTACTGCAGCTTGGCCTTAAATTCCCTGAAGCATTTGGGTGTTCTGTGAACTCAGTTTGCTCACTGTCCATCACTAGCAATCATTGCATTATACCCTGACATATTCTTTACATTATGCAAGTAGTTTTAAATCACTGTATGAAAATCTAATCAAAATCTTCTCTAAATTCAAAGCTTCTTTCATTTGGGCTTCAGGGACTACCCCTCTTCATGTTCCTGAATTCCAAATTTGCTCATTAAGATTCAGCAAGAAGTGTACGGGCCTGGCTTTGATTCACTCTTCTTCCTAAGAAGTCTTCACATCACAGAAGACATCTGAGGTTAGAGTCTAAAATATTCAGCTACCCAAGAGCTTTTCTTCTGGAGAAGAATTCTGCCTAAGAAGTAACCTTAAAGTTGCAGAGCCCTTCAGAGACATACAGACTAGGATTTGCCCAGTTTCACCTGTGCTTATTTAAGGATGTCAATCCATTTATCAAAGTTCTTGCGATTCTAAGGTAAACTTAAGATAAATACTAGTTTTTCTCTGATACATCCAGTTCTGTGTGAGTTCTTGACCAGTAAAGCTAATTGAAATGATTTGGGGTGGATCAAATACACACGTGTTGGCCTGTCATATCAAAAGAGACAAAACTATTTTGGCTAAAATAGGTCTTTGGATGATTTTTCTAATCTGTCTTTTTTGTTATTACTATTTTGAACCCACAATGCTGTGTGATAGGCTTGGTGACAAAGTTTGGCTACAGTGAAGATTTTGTGGGCCCAAAGCGGTGGGGAGCTGGAGGTGCTTGGTGAGCATGAGGTTATTTAGTCCTTCTGAGAACTCAGTTGAAATGACAGCATCAGGATAGGGGTTGACTTCTGCAAAAGGTGGTCCTGGGAGGGACCTGCCAGAGGGATCTAGCCAGCAGTTTGTGTGGCAGGTAGGAGGTGTCTGTTGCTCTTGTAACATATGAATTATTTATTGAGTGATTTTTTTATGTCTGAGAAACAATGTCTGAAAAGGACCAGAGCAGGCTCTCATGTGTTTACTGGCTGTTGTCTGTTTGAATCAGCTGTGTGTGGTGCTTGGGCAAGAGTGATCACCATTAGTGATTCAGTGGGATGGAACTGGGTTAATACTGCAAGGAGCATTTTACCAAGGTGTGTCCTCTGTCTGCAGCTGCACTGACAGCTGCTCACCTGCAGGAAGCCCTGAACACTTCAGGCGTTGTATGTTGGAACACACTAAATAACTTCAGTGCCTGTCACCCTCTGGTGCTACAGAGCAAGGGCAAAAACAAGTTGCTTTCCCATTTTTGGATCCATATCATATTCCTGTTTGGAATAAGTGTTTTCATGGACAGTTACTGCCAAGGACTTGACTTCAGATTTGTGAAGCACTACTGTAAAGCAGCTAACAAGAAATACCCAGTTGTCTGCTCTGCTTTGTGATGTGTTTTTAGTAGGAGACTGTGCTGTAACATCTTACTCTCAATTTTGACTGATAGTTGGGTAGAGGCTGACAGTGTTGAGTGTAGGCTGCACAGGTTGGCTTAGCAAGTTTTCATCTTAGGGAATTCAGTCACTTTCTATCTTAGGCTTAGTGTTTATTCAGCTAGACTCTTTTTAGCATGCACTGGTTTATTCTTTGCTGCTGAGTACACTGCCACCGTGGTGTCCTGCTTGGTGAGTAGGGTTCCTGTCTGCAATTCAAGGGAACTGGAATTACAAATTATCTCTTAAATGAAAACCTCATGCTGGATTTCCTGCTTCTGAAGTGTTATGATTTAGCATTCAAGTGTTGTATGTCTCCAGTCACCTTGGAAAATCCATTGTCATCTCTGCAGGTTGGTTGGACCAGTCCCTACCTGTGTTATTTGACAGTAGTTTGAAAAAATACTTGCTGGAAAATTCTTACCTAATGCTGAGCAAGGACTGCTACCTGACAGGAAAATCTCTCTGAGGGGCCAGTTTTCTCTCTCCTCTTGTACACTTCTGACTTCATATTCAGGCAGCATAACTTTTGCCTCTATTTGTGAATGCTAGACATAAAATCAGTGTCCCTTCTTCTCCAGAAGGGCTTCCTCCTCGAGTGGATCTTTGCCAAAGACTAGCTATAAATCAACTGCTGCACTCTCAAAACAGTTTAAAAAGACTTGTAAGAAATGAAGTACCACATTTAGAGAACGACTCTTTAATTATATACTTTTGGGACTGTCTTCTTACCCTACTGTGCCATGAAAGATTAATTTTCTCTTGGAATTAGAAATGTCCCTAGATGAGGTTTTTTCCTGTTCTTCAAGACAATGTGTGCTTTCTTTTCCTGTAATCAAATATTAAAGTATGCAGAAAACAGGACATCTAAAGTATCTGAGGCATCAAATGTGGAAGAGAATAGAGTGTTTGAGAAGTTCTAAGAGAATTCAATGAGTTATAGTGGGAATGACCTAAATTTAGTCTTAAAAGGCTTCCATAAGTGGGAATCATAATAAGCTTTTGCAATAGTGGTCTTAGAGGTTCTGCTGTGTTCAGGCTGTGACATCCCCCAAAAGTCTGCACTCTGGATGGACAAGGCTGCCAGTGGCTGTGCTTAGGACCAGTTGTGGTGCAGGAGTCAGGACTGTGCTGAGTGGATCTGGTACCCCTCCAGCCTGGAGGAGCTGCCAGAGGTAGTGTAATTAAGGGCTAGAAAGGGGCAGAAACTGCAGAGGGCAGTTCAGTTGTTGGTTGGGTTTTTATCCCCTTGCTCTTAGTCTGATCTCAGTAGGATTTAAGTACAATTAGGTATGAACTGTAAATGCCATTTAGCAAGATGTCAGCTGGATGGTGTGTTCCAAACAGTGTTCACACAGGGTGCAGATTTATCTGTGTGGTGACAGTGAGGGGTGAGAGCCACAGTAAATAGGCCAATAAGCCAAAAAAACAGCATAACAAAATGTTCTTAAAAATCAGCAATTGTCTCACATTTTATCATGTCTTGCCCACAATAGACTAGCAGCACTGGAAGGTGCAGATGACAATAGTTTTTTCAGTCTGTAGGACCCATTCAGTAGCAGCTATTTTTGCATCTGCTGGCACAAGAATCACTGAGGCACTCTTCAGTGTATCCAACTCTATTAAGTCTTCATCTGAAATTTCTGCAGAGTACTGAAGATCTTTAGCTAAGCAAAGCCAAAGTTGAGAAGCATTTTCCCTGTGTAATCTGTAAAGTTGAGCCAAGGATATATTTCTGGCATAACTCAGTTCTATGCTATGCAGATTTTCATTCTCTCTGCAGCATCAAAAAGCTTTCCAGTGACATGCTAAGGGGACTGTGTTCTGTTTACATTATTCCATACTCTTTCTCTCCTTCTCCTCTTCTCCCCTTTTCCACTCACCCACTCCAAATATGTATGTTGGATTGAGTACTTTATTTTGAACTGTGTGGTGATTTTCAGTCATTTTCTGCAAACACACTGTGCTGTGTATGTATTAAAATGGGGAGGATCAAAAGTACGTGCTTTGTATGTGCTGTGGAAGGTACCAGGGCTTTGGTCATCCTTAGTTCCTAGGGGAGTTCATTGCCTGGTCACAAGCTAAGGAAAACATTTTCCTTCAGAGGCAGACTCCAGAAAAAAATTTTCAGTGTTGCCAAGAGAATCACTGAGATAGGAAAGGACCTCTCAAGACCATCTAGTCTAATCCCCCTGCTCCAGTATTGGTTGCACCTTCCCAGGGATTGATTGAGTCTGGCAAGCCTGTGGTTCCCCAGGTCCTACTTCTTGCCCTTCTTAAAAGGTGGTAATACACCAGAGGATTGATTGACATGAGAACTAGGGCCTTGAAGAGTGAGATTTACTTTAACTCTTCAGGAACCTTTTCTGATTGACACGGCCTTTTAAAGATAAACAACAACATTTTCTTCATGCTGAAGGCTTTGTGCATGAGTATTTTGTAATGTTGCAGTCTAGCCCAGAGAGGAAGCCAATATAAACTACTGTTGAGTGAGATCACAGTCCCCGGCAAAGGAGGAGATACTCCTGAGTGCCTGGCTTGGCAAAAGTGTTACTCAGCCTTCACAATTGTTACTCCCAGAAACAGCACTGACTTAGCAGTGGTAAAAATGTTTCTGGCACACACGTTTTCCTTTGCTGCTTCTTTCTTTCACAGATAAGTGCTTCTCTTTTCTTGCTCATGCACAACCAAGAACTACCCTTGCAGCTCTCACTGCCTGAGAAGTGCAGTGGAAATCCTGTTCCCCATTGTCTGTGCCAAGAGCCACGTCAAGGTGTTTTAAAGCTGTTGATCTTGCAGCAGCAAAATGGGCAGATGAAAACCCTTTTCATTCCTGATAATGAAGGAGGAAACTGGACACTTGTTTGTGTGTAAGCACTGAGGAAGAACAAATGAAAATACATTGCATGAGGTAGGAAGAGGTAAAAATGGCAGGCCCTTTTTGAGGGAAGGTAGGGAGAAATTTTAGTTCTTTAGCAGGATCAGTATAGAGGATTTTATTTATATGAAGAAGAATTTGGGGATTTTTTTTGTAAATTATGCATGAAGCAGACTTGTGATGCCTATGGCAGAGATCAGAGGCGATGGACTCGAGCATCAGCACATACAGAATCATCTGCAGTGAAAGTTCTGCTTTTACAGGGTGTGTTTTATCTCCTGTCATTCTCCTGGGTTGACTTTTCATGATGGGCCTCTCTGTTACCAGCCTGAAGAGCAGGTGGGCTGGATGTGCATCTCCTCCATGCCTGGCAGCCACACGTACCTGTAGGTTCAGCAGCTCAGCAGTCACGGGCTCCAAGGCTGCAAACTGATGGCAGGAGGACCTTTGATAGCTGAGGGCTGTGCTGGAGCTCTGGAAACACGAGACAGGTTTTATTCCTACTGAAACTGATGACAAATTTGACTCAGCTTAGATGAGGAACAGCATTTGGCCCTCCTTGGGTAGTAGATTGTATTATGAATAAATACTATCAAATCAAATTGACGAGGAATTTTTTCCTTCTGAGGTGGGCGAGATAGTCTGTAATTGTTGTTGCAATGATGCAAGCAGTACAAAATTACTTTAATAGTGGGAATTGGTGGTTGTGAGAAACGGAGTCTCAGACCCAAATGGGTTTTAGAATAAGAGTTTATTATATGGTGAAAGCAAACAGCATGCTGGATGTGGTGGGAGTCCTCGCTCCCCAAAACCTCATATTAAACACAGTGCAGGTTGGGGGTTTTTCCAGTTAATTCATACATATTCATTACATTGTATGTTGAACTGTCTTCAACATTTTTTTCCTTTTTCTGTCAGTTCTGTCCACTATAATTCATGCATTATTCGGGGCAATTAAACAGTTAGACCATAATTCAACTACTTCCTTGATATGGAAACAGAGAAACTAACCAGTTCTATCGTAATTCATATTACCTTAATAAGGAAGATAAACTAAACAGTTCTACTATAATTCACATCACCTTGATAAAGAAGAGAAACTAAACCATTCTACCATAACTCACATTAGCTTGATAAATAAGAGAAATTAATCAGTTTTACCATAATTCACAGCACCTCTGTAGTAACGACAACTTGTTCCCTTTATGGTGCTGCAGTTACCCATTTGGCTTTCACTGACAGGGATCATAATGACATTTATCACAGTGGTCATGCGTAGGATTCACACATGAAGAGGTTTTTGACTTCCATTTATCATTCTAGGAAACAGTGAGAAATATTTCAATTAGAAATGCTTACTTTCAAAACAGTATTAAAACAAACTTATGAGGGCATTTAAAGGCATTGTACTTCACACTGCTCCTGTGAAATATGGCTGTGTTGGTAGTTGGGTTTAATTGCTTCTTCCCATATGCTGCAATGCAGTGTTACACTAGAAAGGCTCATGCTGCTGAATCTGAAGCATGAAAGTCGTGTTGCATAGTAAGATTAGGTAAAAAAATTGAATTATCAGGATTTATTACAGAGTTTTTTCTAGATATTGAATCCTTTTCTCCCCATGTGCCTCATGTTGTTTTGTGACTGTAACCAGCCCTTACGCTGCATTGAATCAAACCATGTTACTATTCATTCAGTTAATATTTTACAAGTCATGAAGCGCCAGGTAATGAGATGATTTGTGTTTTTTCTTGGGGATGAGTCCTAGCAAATGAAATCTAAAACTGGCCACTTATTTTTGGTAGGATGTCATACTTGTCATGGTCTACTGGAAAATTCTCTATAGATTTTTGGGGAAAGAAAAACCAAATCCTAAATAAAACAAAACAAAACAAAACAAAACAGAAACAAACAAAAACAAAATAAAATAAAATAAATAAAAAAAAAAACACCACTGCTATTTCCTTTTCTGTCCATTGTGATGATGACTGTATTACCTCAAGAGAATTCATAGTAACTGCTGCTGCCAGATCATGATCATGTATTAGAAATAACCTAAAAGGAGTCTGAAATATAGAACACTTAGGTCTAACACTTCTGAATATTTCCAGTAGCTGAAGCATGAAAATTAGAAAAGCAAAGTCCCAAAAGATACTTAAGAAAACAGTGTGGTGAAAAGGGATTCTGTGATTATAAGGAGGTGGGTTCCACCTAAGCTAGTGTGGAATTGAGTTTCTGTCACTGAGAAAAGTTAGAGATGTTTTCAACCAAAAACTAACAAGGAATTAGTTGGTCTTTACCCAGAAAACTCCAAGGGTGAAGCTGCAAAAACCCTGTAAAGCAAAAGGACAGGTTTTGATATATTTCAGGTAGGGAACAGTAAAATAAAAGCAATCAAAACCAATAACAAAACAGGAAAAAAAAACCTAAAACCTGTCACTTGGTAACATAAGATATAAACAATGAAAGATGTAACATGTTCATAGAAGTCCCGTTTGGAAGGGATTTCTGGGGGTCATCCCATTCAGGCTTTGCCAAGAGGAAGATATCAGTAAGACACCGAGGTACCAACATTCAAATTACACAGAACTATCAGAGAAAGTCTTGCGAGTGAAAGGCAGGTGTTGTGCATTTAGGGAAAATTAGAGCCAAGTGAGGTAAACTAAGGAATACTGTCAGAACGTAATAGAGAATCAGTAATGACCTGAAATATTGTGCCTGCATATAAAGCACAGTATCAGTAGGGTTATGTTGTGAACCCCTTGACCAGTCTGGTAGCACAGAGTGCAAGGAGTTGGGGACAGACAGTGACAGACTTCAGCCATGCCTGTGTAAATCACAAGGAAAACCACATTTTCAGTGCTGCAAAAGATTCTCCCTCGAAGGAGCTCATCAGGGAGCACAGAAGGAGAAGCAGCCCTTGATTTTTGCCCTGGGAATTGCAAAGAAACTGAATGCCACAACTGAAAGGCCCTTAGTAAAGAGTCCTTAATGTGATGAAATTCAATGTCCTTGTAGGATGTAGAAGCAAGAAAAGAATCTGTCAAAGCACGCTTAACTGTTCAAAAAAACAGCAATGACAAAGAACTATACAAAAATGAAAGAGCAAACTTAAAAGCAGCAAGGTGTTCACAAGTCGTATGAAAAATGCTAAATTCACATAAGTGGATTTTTTGAAAAGCATCACCCCTTTACAAAGCAAGCCTTGATAGACAGCAAAGTAAATAGACTACTTAGACATAAACAGGTCTCCAAACAATGCACATTGTGTCTAGAGAAGGGAAACAGAAAAGAACATTACATTCTGGGAAGTTAATGTCAAGCTGCAATAAAGTAGGCCAAGAGACTCAAAGAGAAGCAATATCCTAAAACTGGCAAAGCTTACAATATAAACCCCATTAACTATCTCTGTATAAGACCACCTGTAGAAAATGGAAGCAAGAAAGAGTTTCAGCAAAGAGAGACCTCAGTAGGAAAAACAAATCTGTTCTTTGGCTTAAGTTTTCAATGACTATTTTTTATGAAAATAAGGGATAGCCTGGAATGGGGAGTTTTTGTGGGGTTTGTTGTTGTTTTGTTTTTTCGTTTTTTTTTTTTTTTTAACACAGAACTTCTGAAATTAAACTATTTTTAGGGAATGTAGAGAAAAAAAATCAATAGATTCAAACTACACACATCAGGAGGTATTCACCTAAAACGAATCTCAAAAAGGATATTTGCTATGTGAGTAACTGTGATGTGTAAATTGTCTTTGAAGTAACTCCTAACACTGGAAGAATAGGAATCAGTAAATGTGATACTCATATTTTCTGAAAGGCTCCATGATTAATCTACAGAAATACAAATCAGTAAGTCCCACTTCTTTACTGGATAAATCAATAGAGGTTCTACTTTAAAAAAAAAAAAAATAGATATATCTATTTTATTCCTTACACTGAGAAAAAGTGAACATGGATTATGAAGTTATGCGTCCCATTCATGTGAGTTTCTAGAAGGACTTAATGAATATGTCAATGACTGAATC
>VXAU01001352.1:69775-137653 GCA_013399695.1 Formicarius rufipectus | reverse complement strand
AATATGTCAATGACTGAATCAGATAGTATTTTTACACTTAGAAAAAAACTGGAAGTTCATGCTAAAAACCTTCAACAGGATTAAAATAAAAAAAAAAATAAAAAAAAAGGAAGTTAGCCTTGAAACAAGAAACAAAGCAAAGGGTTCTAACAGATTTAAATCTGTTTAAAAAGAGATTTGATGTGTGATCAACTTTCACAAGGAAGGAATGATTGCTGATAAAGTTCCATGAGGATAAGTGTTGTGGTTCTAGTTGTTCATCATAATCAGTGATCATCTGGAAAAGGGCTGGATGGCAAAAAGAACAATATTTACTTACAATATAAAAGTAGATACAATCAAAACTGAAAGCCCACTGAGAGCTCTTTCATTTTCCATCAATTACCTGGGGGCAAGTAGTAAGTTTGGAGATGATCCCAAACTGAAAGGTGTTGTGGACACTCCCAGAGCACGAGAGGCCTTGCAGAGGGGTGTGGATTGACTGGAGCCCTGGGCAATCACCAGTGACATGAAAATGAACAAGAGCAAATGCTGGATTCTGCACCCGGGATGGAGTAATTCCAGACATGAGCCTAAACTGGGAGATGGGGAAGGGCCTGGAAGGGAAGTGTGTGAGGACACTGAGGGCACTTGGTGTGTCCAGCTGGAGGAGACTGAGAGAGACCTCATTGCAGGGACAACTTCCTTGGGAGGGGCAGAGGAGGGGCAAGCACTGATCTCTGCTCTGTGTGACCAAGGAATGGCTGGAGTTGTGTCAAGGAAGGGTCAGGTGGGATCTGAGAAAGAGGTTCTTCCCCCAGAGGGTGGTGGGCACTGAACAGGCTCCCCAGAGCAGTGGCCACAGCACCAAGGCTGGCAGAGCTCAGGAAACTGGACAATACTTTTGGGCACGGGGTGTGACTCTTGGGGATGGTCCTGTGAAGGGCCAGGAGTTGGTACTTGATGATCCTTGTGGGTCCCTTCCAACTCAGCATATTCTGTGATTCTGTGATAACAGAACTAGCGTGGTGACTAGAGGTCTGGAATCTCCTTATAGATATTTCCAAGCTGCATCCTACAGGTCTTTTGAAGGTCTACCTGTAAGGTCCAACAGATCTTACTTATACTGAGCATGTGAATGTCTTTGATCTTCTTTATTATCTTCTTTTATCTTATACCTCTCATATGATACAAAGATCCAGAAAAGTTTAAGCTATGCAGCTGAAATTACTGTGTACATGAGATAGCTACAAAATTTAGTTCCTCAAACTGTAGTCTCTCTTTTATGCTACTGTTTATCTCCAGCACTTCTTCACACAAGCATTCTGCATCTAACTTTAAGATAAACCTCACGACCAAAAGATAAATGATTCTGGGCTTCTAATGGCTCTATGGAAAGTTTCATTCATGACTATCCTCTTCTGATATGCATTCATTGGGTACTCAGTCACTTTTCCCATGGTCCCTGCAGTGGGAGAAAGTGAGTTTTGGATTAATGAATCAGACTAAGCATTTTCCACCCAAATCTGTTCTAAGGTAGCAGATCTATTTTGATGCCGATTTAAAGTCAGTTAAAATGTTTTGAAGCTGCAGGAAGGAGATTTTAAATAACTCCCCTGTGGAACCTCAGTGATTTCTGGTGTGGAGGTGAATGTCCTGTGTCCAGGCATGAAGTCCACACTGTGGCAGTGAGTGGTGGCAGCAGGTTGGTGTGCCAGCAGACAACCCGTGTGTGTCTCTGGCAGGCTCTGCCTGGGCTCTCTGTAAGCAACTCCCCTTCCCTCCCCAATGTCAGATTCTGCCCCTGTCACTGCAGTGGCAGCTCCCTTAAGGGACATATGCCAAGCACAAGGTCCCCTGCCTTAGGCCATTTGCTCTGCTCTGTTTGGCATAAGCTGTGCCAGAATGCTGAACTCTCCCCCAGGAAGAAGCCAGTGAAAGCAATTTAGTGTTCCTAAAGCTAAATCACGAAGGAGAAGTGAAACAGGAAACCTCGTTTCAGTTACTCAGTGTAGAAAATTTGGATCCTTCTTTCTCTCAAGACAGGAGTTGTCCCCAGGATTGTCTCTTTTCTGCCCTCCCACTGCATCCCACTGTAGCAGGCTTCTGGCTTAGGCATGGGCAGTGGAGGTGACATATTAGAAGGGAGCATTGAAGTCCTTCTGTGACAACCATGGTTACTCTGCTGTTATTAATCATCCTAAAAGGATCATGGGCATGAGGGCAAATAGAATCAATCATTCAGCCAAAATCTCTCTTTGAGAAAGTCACACTGCAACACTTCCAGCTCCTCAGGCTACTGAGTGATACAACCATACCCAGTGTAGGTGCAACCCTGAGAAGGCAACAGTTCAATTTCTGCTTCACTTCAAATGGCCAATAAATCTCACTAAATGATAGATGGTTAGGTTTCCAAAGTATGGTGATGGACAAAATTCACAGCTAGTGCTATTCTGAGAACCCTGGACATGCCAATGGCTTGATATAAGGTCAAGATGACCTCATAAATGAGAGTGAGATGGTTTGATGTTTGGGTTAAAATAAATGCACAGGGCCCAGCTATTGCATAGGCTTCCTTTAGGTCCTTTAGGTCTTCTTCACAAAGAAGTGAACAGAACTCTTTGCAACCTTGTTTATGTGATGGTTCTCCTTCCATCTTGTGATTGAACTGTAAAAAATAAAAACAGGAAACAACTAAAAATAATAATAAAAAAGGAAAGCATTTAGTAAAAAGACAGGTAAAAATACATAACATAGAGCATTACTGTGGTAAAAGCAAAATCACTGTCTCGCACTCTGACCTTAGTGCAGCAATACCAAAGTGAGGTGGCAGAAATCCACGTTCTGGAGTGATTTCTTGATCCTGAAAAACACAGAACAGTCATCTCCAGCTATGTTGGCATCTGCAGGCAGCATGATGTGAGTGGAGCAAAGCAAATAGTGCTGAGGATTTGCTGTCTGCCTTTCAGGTGCTTTACCTGTCTGGATTTAGAGTCAGTCTTGTCTTGTGGGCCCTGCACTAGCAGGCAACTGGAGCAAAAATTTGTGAACTCTAGGAGCAGATTTTCTGGTTTAGTTACATCCCAAAGGAACCCAGATTGCATGTTGTGACTGCACTGAGGTGTGAACTGAAGCACTGTGATTGGGGATGGTTCAAGAATGGCCTGAACCACAAGACCAACACAGATGAGTGACAGTCTGTGGTTGTGTTCTCCACCTATGAGAACAGGATAACAAAACTCAGCCAGAATCACTTGGAGACTTGGGTTGGTAGATTTGTAATGGTTTTTAGGGAGGAAAGTGTAAGGGTAGATTTATACCGTATGTGGTAACATAGTTAGTTTGGTTTTCACAGATGCTGTCCCTCAGATGTATTCCGGTTTATATCTGAAGTTTTTGTTATTCTGGATTCCATTTGGATGAACTGTGTGAAGCGAGAACTATGAAAGCAGGACCTCAGTATGGCCATGGTTATACTTACTGCAGTAATATTAATTATACTCAAGCATTCATGTTCCTTTTCAATACAACATTTAAACCTAATTTAACTATGAAAAGGCACAGAAAAAAAAAACCCGGTACTATCTTATTCAGTGTATATTCTGATTGCTTGTTCTCAGTTATGTATTTTAAGAAGTGAAAGGGTGGTGCATAACCACCTATAGCACCTCCTCTTAATGTCGTGCTAATCTGTTTATGAGATTGCCTCTTTGTGTCTGCAATATCCTTGCACCTCAAGCTGCCAGCAAGTATTCTGCCAGTGAGTGGAAACAGACTGCTTTGCAGACTAAATCAGTTGCACTAGAATATTTTAAAGACAACAACACCCATCCCCCGCGCCCAAAAAAAAGTTCTGGTGACACATCTTTCATATGGTATGCTTTTATTTGCATATAAATCCATTTTTCATATAGTCTCTTTTGGGTTGCATAAATAAAGCAGAAATGGGTGGGTAAACAAATCATAGTGCAGGCATCATCGCTACTTCCAGAGTTTTATTTTTATTTTGTATTTCTCAATGCTCAGTAAAATTCAGGTTGGAACCAAATGTCCAAACCTGGATATCCTCCCTGAATTGATACTTCCAACTTCTGCAATTTTAGCTACTAGCACTAAGGAATACAGCACCTGGTCTTTTTAGAGCAAATGGTTTGTACCAAAATGAACTTATTTCTTCCAGCTTATCCTGTCATTAGCAGTCCCTCCTCTGTTATCTGCTGGCCAGTGCCACAATAGTTCTTATCAGCACATCCTTTCCGTCCTCATCTGCATGATACTCAAAACAATCACTGGGTTATTGACAAGATAGTTGAAAGAGTCTCATTGCCCTCAATAAACCTCAGATCAAATTCACACAGTTTGGGGTGGCTAATAGAATCTTCCTGACCATTCAACTTTCCAGTTTCTCCACAGGCAGATGAACTAGCAATGACTGGTAAGAAGATTTTCCTAATGAAGTTAATTATGCACTTTAGAAGGATCTCTGCAGGTGTAGGAAAATAACACTGGTGATCTGCTGGCTGCCTTTTGTTTTCTTGGCTGTTCTGAAATCGTATCAGCTCTCGGTCAGCTGCCTTTCCGTGTGCTGTGGTGAGTTATGCACAGCATCTCTTAGGGTTAATTATGGCTGTTCCTAGCATGCTCCCCTCATGTCTGATGCTCCAGTGTAAAGTGCATGACCTGATTTATTAAGATATTACAATGATATATTGGGACTGCTATGAATACCCCACAAGGGATGTGCATTTGGAATTAATAAATGCAGTGGTGTAACACATATAAAAATTATGGCATCAAAACTATGTTCTGACCCTGGAACAATGAAAAATAGCTTTAAAATTTATATCTTCGGAACTGGTGGTCTTGGTGCAATATTTGAATGGTTTCATGTTTTACTTCTGCTTCCACTGCAATTCATCTGTCACATCCCTTTAAATATTCATTGTGGCCATCTGCCTGAACCATGCTGACTGAACCAGATACCATAGCATCATTTGATATGCATCCCAACCTCTTCTCCTCCTTCCCTTTCACCCTCTGGCATGTCAGGCACTCAGCAGCATCTACCTGCCTAAAGTTTTTCTTTAACATTCTTGGTGACTTTTCTTGGTGATGACTTTGATTCACCATTTGAGAGTGTTGGCTTTGAAGTTCATGGCCCAAGGGCCATAGGCAATAGCTATTTTCGTGTGCTTCCACCCATTTGTATAAATAGAGCCTAATTTCTGCTCAGAGGGCTATAGAGAGGGGAGATGAATCCCACCCCTAACAATCACTGCAAGAGCTTACAAAGGAATTTAATTTCCTCACCAGTCTTAAACGCTGGCCTTGTGCTTAATTTGGTTCCCTTTAGGAGACAGCACTATTAGAGGGATTAGGTTTGTACTTTCTCCATTTCAGATGGAGCCATGTTTCACTTTTACCTAATGACACTGGTTCACTAAGAAGAACGCATGCCTTGAAAACCAATTACAAGTAAAAGCTGCAGAGAAACTTCAGAGCAAATCTGGTCATCGTGTCTGTGTGTGCAACTGCACTTTTAGGTTGGGGAGTACCAAAGCCTATGTTATGTTAGAGTTGTTTTGTGTTGCATGGGACAAAACACATGGGTAGTGCATCTTCCACCAATGAGATCCTAAACCAAAGTTTGTCAAGACAAACAGAAGTTTTAATTTGCATTGAAAGTAAAGCTGGGACAGGCTTCAAAGTCCCAGAACTTCAAAGGAGCTTTGTAGTTCTCTATGACTGTAATTAAAAATCTATGAAAAATGTAAGCAATTCCACCTAGTTCTCTACCAAGAGCTGTTTCTTGATCATGTCAGATTACAGGAGAAACCAACATTATTTAGACATTGATTCATTTTTGGGAACCAGGCAATAGGTTTGACACTGTTAACACTCATTTATGTGGTCCTTTAATTTTCACTTGCCATGACTGAAAGTTTTTGTGAAAGTTATCTTTAATTTCTTATGAAAAAAATTTCATACTGTACCATAACTAAATGTGTTATCTTAGTTATAAACTTAAAAAGATAACCAGATCCTGTTCAATTACATCATCTTCTTCAATAAGGGCATAGACAACTTCTCCCTGTCTCTTGTGGAGTTCTGTTCACCTTCTCCAAACTCTTTATGTAGGGGAGTTTTTCAAAGTAATGGATGTTGCAAAAGATTATGTCAACACAGAGATCATGTTGGTTTGTGCTGTTAAATGATCCCATCTTATTGCCCTTCTGACATTTGCAGGCTAATTTTAGAGCCCAGGAATTGGCAGAACTTTTGGATCAAGGTTCTGAGTTATTTCTCAAACCATGTGGATATGTGTCATGTAAATTCTAGATGTTAAGCAGTATTTTGGTGAGTCATATAATGTAAAGCATGACTTTAAATATCTTTTCACATCTACACTACCCCAATCTGGTTCTGTCTGTTTCTGCTCATCTTTATCATGTCCCATTGCTCCCTGCAACTCCTGCATCTCCATATGTTGCCCTCACCTTGCATTAGGCCCAGATGCAAATAAAAGGCTCAGCAGCTCAGTCTTGCAAAGCTCTCACTGCATTGCAAAGTCAGGTCTAGAGGGACTGAGGCAGTGTCCAAACTTTCCTGAGCTCTGAGGAGGAGGAAAGGAGGAAAAGACTCATTAACTACACAGCCCTCACTTTGTTCAGCAGACCACTAGCAGGGTTTATGCAGTCAATCTCACATGCACAGGACAAATTGCAAAGCAGTCACTACTGTCTCATTGCTAAGACTGGTGAGCTGCTGAGCCACCGCTCCAGCAAGACACTGGTTGAGTCTTGGCAGGCCAAGGACAGATCTCCATTCCTCCTTGTGAGGGGCACTTCCAAGCCCTCATTTTTCCCTCATATTTTATTATCTTTTCAGGTCACAGTTTTTCCAGTGAAATATCCTCAATTTGCAGTTTATCCTAGTCTCAGAAAACTTGTTCTTACCTGCTGTTTCATTCTCCTTGCTTTGCACATCTCTAGCCAAGGTGCTTTCTCCCACCTCAGCATCCTGAGCCCAGGTGGTGCAGCTGGACTTCAAAACCAGCCCTCAGCTCCCACGTGGCCACCAGATGGGATGCAGATGGCAAACAGGCACCTTGGAGCTACTCTGAGCGTGGACACATTTCTGCCAGTTGCTGTGAAATGCTGAAGGCAGGGATGTGTCTCTCGTGTGAACGTGGGTGTAGTGAGGCGTCTTTGTGAAACCGGGACTCGGCACCTGGCACCTTAAATCGTGATTTCCCTTCTCTGGGTGGGAAGAGTGGGAGGTGAGATTGTTACCACCCGCTTGTCTAGTAATAGTCTAGCATTTGGAGAATCTCTTCTGCAAAGAGCCACAGGGGGTTGGTGCTGCTGGAAGCCTCGTCTCTCCAACCCCGGGGAGTGCTGTAGCTTTACACCAGGCTGGAGGGCAGGCAACCTGCAGTCTGTGGCAGCAGCCACTCCCAGCTTCCCACAGGGGACCGCCCTGGCAGAGCTCAGGAATGGTTTTGCAGCTGCCCACATCCCAACACGGCTCTGCAGGGCTGTGGTGGACACTACAGGGGCCTCTCCTGGCATTAGGTGGACCTTACTTCCTCACAGTCCCGGTGAAATCCTGCAAATAGACAAAAAAAAATGTGCTGTCAGGCTGGGGTTTCCTGAGTTTTAGAGTTTGCCGCAGAAACCTGAGTATGTTGGCTCTCCAAGCCTATTTGACAAGGGGTGGAGGGGTTGTTTGGGGCAAAACTCAGGACAAATGGTTAATAGCTCTGGTCATCGTGAAGCAAATTGGTGTCCCTACCCTGCCTGTGAATGCTTGAGACATGGTTAGCATTTCATGCAAAGTTTTCATCTTATTTTCTGCCCCAGGGGTTAAACTGAAGGAGCAGAAGCCCTGTGTCTGCCCATGCAGTGGGTCTGTTCCCACAGGCATCTCAATATGGGTCTCATGGCAGGTTCAGGCACAGACCTGAACTTTTTACCTGTGAGATGGAGCCCCAAACATGTCACCTCAGTTCTCCTGTGCCAGCAAGGTGGAGTAACATAAAGTCAACTTCACCTCACTCTCAGGAAAAGTAGTGAGAAAAAAAGACTTCCCAAGAAGAGTTCTCTTCTTCTTCTCCAAAAATACTCTTATCTTGTAATCTTCTTTTTTGATTTTAGAAGTGTTTTAGCAGCTACTGGCTAACAGGAAGAAGGGGTTTTTTTGGCAGATACACAGAAAAGGATCAGAAGAAACTTATTTCACACCTGACATACAGAAGCAGTGAAGGTTTCAAAGACTTGTTCACAGGTTGATATCAACTATACTGCATTAATTAGCTTTGTGTGTGTCACTGCTCTGCCCTATGCCTCTGCAGCACTTCTCAGCAGTCCCTTTGAGATCCTTGTTCTGGCGTGTGTCAGCTGGTGCACATCAGCTCTGACACAGTGACACCACTGACTCCTGCACTCACACTTCTAATGCTCCCAAATTTATTTATTGCTCAACTACTGTTCTACTAACCTTGATCAAAAATTCTTCTCTTGATGTTAAAGGGGACATGACTAGATCCTTTTGCTTCAGAAGAAAAGTAGGATGGTATTTCCAAACAGTGGGTTTGAACAATGCTACGCTGAGGTGAAGAGAAATTGGTGCACGGTGGAAATATTCCATCAGATTCTGCTCATGTATTTTATGCAAATCCTTGCCCCATCCACTGAAAATCCTTATTCAAGTACATCACCAAGATACCTGAGCCCTCAGTCTGCTGTCTGACCCCGTTCCTCATTTTCCTTAGTATGACAGAATTTATCTCCCTGTTTTACAGGTGTCCAGGGAATACAGAGGAGTACATGAAGTCTATGACCTTTTCCTACACAGCAATGCATTCATTATTGATTATACAACATGTATTCATCTAAAGGCATTTGCAGTTTAAAAAAAATGTAATTGGTATGTCATGGTCATTAATCTATTGGTTATTAAGATTTACTAAAGGCTTTCCTTCTGAGAGAACATTTTTGAGACCTACAGTTAGGAGATGTGGTTATTGTGTAGTTCACTCTCTCATCTTGCTGCCTCCTGTTTCTGAGATACAACAGGGACATGAGTAGCAACATGTGAACACTTGTCAATACACTTTTGAAGAGGGGAAAGGGAAGGGAGAAGTGTTAAAATCTAATTTTTACCAAGGCTGCCTCTGATAAAAACTGTAAGAAGCTGCAAAAAGATGCCACTAAAATAAGACCAGCATACCATTATTAGCTAAAGATGTTTTGGTTTTTTTTCCTACAGTGTGAGAAAATTCAGTCTCGCATGCCAAGGACTAGGAAGCCTTCAACAGTCAGAGTTTGGCTCCTATTGTGACGGTTATAGCAACTCTTAGCATCCAAAGTGTCTTTTCATCTAATGATGGAAAGAGTTCAGAGAATTTTCCAACCAGAGACAGTTGCTGAATGAGTAGCCTGTTTATTGTCATGCATACATCCATAATAAGGTGAAACAGATCGGAGATGGAGACAGGGGAAGGACCTGAGAAGGTTTTGCTGTGGTCTGGATGTGAAGGCTATTCTGCCTCCCATTCCTGCTGTTTGTGGCTCTTTTAAATGCTGCAGAGATACCTTTCTGAGGAAAAGAGGGGGGGGGCGGGGGGGGAAACAACCTAAATAAACAACAAAAAACTCCAAATCAACACAAGTTTTCAAATATGCTGAAGAACACACTGGCCACTGGCCACAGCCACTGTGATAAGAGATGCTTAAGAGATGGTTAAGAGATAACCATCTCTTAAGCCTGTCAGGCCATTTACAGGTAGGACTGTTCTAAGACTCCAGGGACTGTTTCCCACAGCATCTGCACAGAACACTTTTGGGATGAATAAGAACATATCTCCTCTAAATGAAAGATTTTTATTCCTACAAAGAGCAATGTATGTCACAACCTTTCAGTGTGCTGCTCTTCCCAATTTTGATGAAGGAAGTGCTGGCATTCTCAAAGCTCTAATGCAGAGCACAGTCATCAAATTGAGTTTGGGATTCCTTGAAACAATTTATGGATTATGGTAAGACAAGTCAGAACACACCTAGCTCAATCAAGAACAAACAATTTACTAAGAAAGAAGAGTATTTGAATAAAGATCCTTGATAATCAAAAGCTGTGGTTATCTTTGGAGAGGCCATACATTTAAAGGCTGACTTTCAACTGCATGATTTAAAGGAGCATAAACTACAATTTGACAGACTTTCCAGAGGGGATGCCTTTGTGAAGACTGGATTAATCTTTTGCTCTTATATCCAGTTTTCATGATACAGAGGTGTCCTGGTTTTAGTAGCCAGGATCAGTTTGTCACTGTGGGTGTGTATTCTAAACCCTCTATGCCATTTTTTCCCACGAACTGCTCACAATGGCACCTTTGCAGCTGTTGCCGAAGGCACACCCAAGCCCTCAGGCTACAAGCAGGGTGTTTAGGAACTTCTGTGAGATAAGGAAGTTCTCCTGCCTCCACACCCACCTGAGGGGTCATGTCTGCTAATGGGCCATCAGGGGTGCCAAAAATAGGCCATTGTTCACCTCACAGAGTAAATCACCCATTGTTTAAGTCTCCGCCCTGGGGGAGTGACTGGGCAGAGCCTAAGTGGATATAAACTTGGAGTTTGGGACTGGGAGCTCTCTTCAGATCCAGAGGAGGACCAGATCAGACTGAGACTGCCACCAGATTGCAACCATCACTTTCACCAGCAGGTACCTTGTTTTCCTTTTACTTTGAACTCGGGGGGCCACATGGTGCTCAGCACAGAGTTGGTGAGCTCCACTCTGCTTGTGCCCCATTGTGTTGGGCTGTACATCTGGTGTTTTTCGTGGCACAAACAAATTTTCTTTTCTGTTTCAGTGTATTTTTGTGATCTTTTAATAAATTGTTATTCTGACTTGCAATCCCATTCTGAGTTGGATTCATTTCTCCTACTGGTTTAACTCTAAACCTGCACAAGAGGTCACATCAACCCTTGCAGACCGTGCTTTTTTAGGACATGCCTGCTGTGACTAGGACTAGTAGCAACAGTAGGGCAGTGCTACTCTTGTAGGACATCTTCTGCATCCCTGCAAGCAGATCCCTGGTTGCTCTAAAGCAGTGAGTGTCAAGACAAGAAGAGCTGCTGCAGGAGAGGAGACTCCCAACCTCCACAGTCCAGCTTCAAGTGGCTAGAAGGAAAAATTCCCTGATATTTAGAAAGTGATGTGTCACATATTAAACCAGCACAACCAGTTCACAATGGTTTACATACATCTGACTTCTTGAAGAAAACCATATCCTATGACCTTCAAACTAGCATAAATGTATTCATTATTTTGCATGTATATGTTACATTATATTGCATTTCATGACCTTTCTAAAATAGGGACACACACAATCAGGATAGTTATGGCTAGTCATTTTTCTCCAAACTTTAAACATGTCAGGATTAGGATTATGCATCTCTTTGCTACACCCCTCCTTCTAGCTCACATGAGTGGTGGAAGCAACTGCACTATATTAATGAGCATTAACACTAAGAATAAAAGCAAGGAGGTGCTATGGTGCCATGATGTGTGTGTAATGCCATTAACAGCCAATTTATGAGCAAAGAGTAATGTATGGAATCAAACTGGTGCCATGGATGCCATGTCCCCTTCAGGAGAGAGAAACTCAGTGCTAGTGAGGCGTTTGCCTAAGAGAAGACAAGACTGTGCTGGAATGGCTTTAAAGAAAAATTTGAAAAGAGAGAGCCTGTCACAATATTAATTTTTTATTTTTATGCAAACAAAAGGTGTGCTTTTCTAGATCTTCACTGCAAATACTAGGAATACTGTAAATATATTTGATGGGAAGGTGAAGAGGGAGGGTATGGAAAATTGTGCATGGAGAAATAAATATTTTAAGCAGATATTGACTTTTAGATCCAAAGGATGTCCTACAGAAAGTATTTTTGCCCTTTTTACCTGCCACTTCAAAAGGCAGATATTTCTGTTTCTGGCCAGTGTCCTTCTGACTGAGAAGATGAAATGTGTGAAGCACATTTAGGTTCAGATTTTTCAAAAGCAATTTCCAATGACCTTTTAATGCTGAACTCAGACTATGGGAACATGAATTTTGGTTTGGAGTGGTTAGTACTTCTTATGCAGTGGGAGTTCTTCCTACTTATTGTCAGCATGATTCTCCAAAATTCATCTCCTGTACAGTTCGTTGTGCTTTTAACTGTAAACCTGATACACCAGGAGGAGGCCAACCAGGGCACAGGTATCCTCTTCAGCATTCATTTCTAATGCTGGAATCAGGACTGTATACACAGCTCTGGCCATGCTGAAACTCATTCCTGCATCTCAAGAAAGCTTGTCCTTCCTATCACCCTATCCTTTTAGTCAAGTTTGTATTTTATTGACACACCAACTGTGTAAAAAGTGAAAAAACCTGCCATTAACTAAGTCATACTTAATTACTCACTCTTACCCACCCCTGCCAACCCTAGAGGATTTTGTGTTTCATGTCATGTCTTCTTATCCGCTTGTACTGCCTCAAACCTGAAAAGATTCACCCAAATATAGCAGTAATTCCAGGAATTCTCTCCCTAGCATTTCCCCACCACTATTTGAAACTTATTTCTCTAATTCCAGTTTTTCCAGGGAAGAGGACATACCTACCCTCTGCAAAAGTCCATCATGGACATCCATGTCCCATGGGTGCTGCCCAGGAGAGAATTTCCTACAGAAACACCACTGGTGCTGGTTCTGGGAGCAAGCTCTGCAGCCCTTCAGTAGTGATGCTTTCCCACGTAAATCTCATTTAGTGGAGTTTCAGAGCCCGGGTTGTCAGACCAGAAATTTGCTGACTGAAGTCAGTGGCAGGACAGACATCCAGGGCAACAATCGAGGCTGGTGTCAGACACTGCCTACCTGTAAAAACACTGCCTCTGTGAAGCTGCACAGGTTCAAATAATGAAGCTGAAATCAAAGGGCACCTTTCAGATAAAATGGTTCCCAGAGGTGGAAATGGTGTTCTGTGCCAGAACGTAAGTACCAGTTCAACATATGTTAGCACTCTAATGCCTGAGAGAGGTGTTAATCTGAAGTTATGGCAATGAAAAAAAATTTAAAAAAAAAAAAAAAAAAAGGTATTCATCTTTAATAATAAAAAATTAATAAAAAATAAGTGCCTAATTTTAAAATATAGAACATGTATTTTTTTCGTTTCAGATGTTTCTTATAATTTTCCTCTGGGTTAGGTTTTTACACGGTTTAGAACTACATTTATTTTATGAAAACATTTTTCTTTTGATGTGTATTTTCCACTGTGTTCCTTACTGTCCTTGTCATGAGATACAGACAGCTCTCCTCTCTGTGACTCACATCCAAAATTCAGCAAGACCTACAGAAACTACCCAGATGGTTCAAGCAGTCTTTTACTGCCCATTACATGCTGACCTAAACTGCAAGTGTAGCACCAAGCTGTCACCTGTAAAAGGAGTTTCAAAATTCAGGTCCTGTACTCCTGAAACAATTCAGTTGCTCATATTGCTTTCCCATGTTTGCTAATCTGCTTGTCCCAACATTGTATTTATGTTTGCATCTTTTGCCTCCCCAAATCCACATTACAGTGCAATTCCAACTCCAGGGCTGTCCTGCAGCTTCATTTCCCACTCCAGTCTGCCACTGCACTGAATATTAAATGGTGTGCTTATGATGGGGATGTCTTTTATTTGCTGTGTCTATTTGGAGTGTGAATTTTGAGTGTCCATACACTGTGATTTGTAGAGTTCTGGGAGGTGCAAGTCACTTACTACTCCAAAGCAGTTGAGATCTATATTTAAATTATCATTGCAATGTAGATGGCTGCAAGACACCTGCCAATTTCTTCTATCATCAGTCTTGTAAAACTGACTCCTATGGACCAGTGTCTTCTAATTGTATTGCTTTACGCAAATGAAGAGTGATCAGAACAGCAGAAATGCATGATGAGAAATCACGTTGTTGAAGAGTCAGAAATTACACAAATTTCTTCTTTTTATGATGAACATTTTGGGTGAACAGGGATCATCACCTGGCAAAAGTGGTGACATAGAAGCTGCACTGATACTTATCTTCTCCCTTCCCATTAGAGATTTTCTGTTCAAAAATCACCTCTCACTTAGGAGTATTTTTCTATTCAAGAGTGAAATTGAAGTGAAATCTTTATTTTAAAATAACATCAAATAAAAAATAACAACAGAAATAAGGAGAAAATAAACAGGATAAATTGTAGTAAAGGATTATTCATTTTTAAGTAACATCTATTTCAGACTAAAGTACGACCAAAATGCAGAGAAAAATTTGCTTTGAAACACATATTAATTGGTACATTTTCTCTGAAGAATTACAATAAACCTTATATGCAACAGACAGAGCGTATGGAGAGATCAGCCTAATTGTTTGCTGATAATTGCTTTCCAAAGTCTAGCTGATGGAGAGTAACACACACATTGATAAACCAGCCACTGAAAAAGCCTTGGCTGTTGTCCAAGGTCATTAAATGGTGCAAAGCCAGTGCAGGTCAACCAACTGAGAAGGAAGAGACCGGCTCTCTGGCAGTTCACATCTTCATGCTCCTTGTCCACCAGCGTGAAAAAGTATGTTTGGGCTTGGTAATGAGGGATCTACTGCTATATAAGACAACAGGGGACAAGAAGGCACAGGAGAGTGTTCTCCTTCCCCCTACTAGCCCAAAGGCAAGCAAATGCAACCAAATGCACTCTGCATTGCTGAAACCTGTTACCTTTGTTATACTTTGGTGAAGAAAATGCATGAGTAATCAAAGTTAAGACCACCTCTTTCCATGATTTTTTAAAATCATTATTAAAGTGGTAGAATCAGATACCAAACAGGCCAGAAAGAGAAACTCGGAGGATGTGGAAAATTACTTCAAGGAATTTGGGAGCCCTGTGCACAAGATTTTGTTTTGATCTTTCACTCGCCCAATAGCATTACAAGAGGCTGCCTGTAATCTTTTAGGCAAAATTATTTCCTTGGTTGCTAAGATATATTTTCTTTGGTATTCTGCTTTTAGTTTGGGTTGGTTTTATTTTTATTTTTTCTGTGTTTGTTGTTGTTTTAGGTTTTTTTTTTTTAATAATGTGTATGTGAGAATTAAGTAAGTACCTACCTTTAAACCTTTAAAGAGGTCACAATTTCTAAAGGACATTGTTACTGCTGCAGTTAGTATGTTAAATCTACCTTAGTACATGAAAATGTGTCATGCTGGTCAGGGACTGGGCTGATGTCAGAAATATAAAGTCACTGGGTTTTTACTCTCTATATCAGGGAACTCCATACTTGGCCAAACAGAAGAAATAAATGGCAGGAATTGAATTCGGGGACATGATATCTAGAAAGGATAACTTTGCCAGTCTTGAGTGACCGAAGCTGAGAGATCCTGTATTTGGAAGATTTTGGGGTGCTTGAGTGACAAGCGAGGGCAGGAAGTTTTGTGGTGGCTGCCCTTTAGGTCTAATTTAAAACTATAATTTCAGGAATGAGATCAAAAGCCTGAAACCAGCCTGGAGCCAGTTTACTGCTGTTACACCGAGACAGGAGCGAGCGGTGGATGGCAGGAGGATGTCGAGGGCAGCACAAGCGGCGAGGGAACGTGGTGAGCACAGCCCGGGTCCGGCAGCATCCACCTACAGCACTGAAGGTCTGTGATGCTGCAGCCCAAAAACAGCTGTCAAAGGGGCTCGGACACTGAGAGAGACTCTGACCTGGTGGAAACTTCTAGGGAAAAAAAGTAGGTGCCTCGGGTTGTACAAGGGGGCTTGTGCCGGTAGCGGACGCAGCCTCCAGCTGCCACAACGCTGGCGGCTTTTGGAGATCATCATCGCCGCTCTCTCTCTTGATTATTCAGAGTAATTGCCTCGTCTCCAGGAGACGACGCTGCCATCCCCGCGGGTCGCAGCAGCCGCGTCCCCGGGGGCCGGGGGCGGGCGGCGGCGGGGCCGGCGGCTCACCTGAGGCGGCTGCGGCGGCGGCCCCGCCTCTCCCCGCTGTGTCTTTAAAGCCCTCCTCCTCCTCCTCGCCCTCCCTTCATCCCTCCATCGCCCCTGCCGCTCGCAGCCACCGGGCTCTGCCTCGCCCGCCTCCCCTCCCCACCCTCCCCATCCCNCTCAACCGCGCTCAGGAGAAGGTGCGCTCCGGGGTCCTGCTGGGGACGGGGGACAAGGGACTGGCGGCGGCGCTGCCCGGGGCTCCGCGAAGGGATGCGGCCCCGCTCGTGTCCGGGCTCCGCGAAGGGATGCTGGTCCGTGGCGGTGCCCGGGGCTCCTCGAAGGGTTGCGGGCCCGGCGGCCGCCGCTGTGCCTTCCCGTGCCGCTGCCCGCGGGGATGCGGAGCCTCCGGCGGGGCCGGGTGCGGGGCCGCCCTCGCTGTTATGTAAGCGGCCCATTTCCCCGCACCGCGCTGCCCCCGCGCCCCGCAGAAGGCTCCGCATCCCCGGCGGGACGCGGCGCTGCGGGCTGTGCCGGCGGCCACTCGCCACAGGCCCGGAGCAGTCACCGCTCCATCGCCCTTCAGCAGCCACGGGGCTGCCGCCGCGCTGGCCCCGCACCGCTCCCCGCTGGCCCCGCACCGCGGCGGAGGAGCGCGGCTTCGCCTCGTCTCGCATCACCATCCACCGCCAGCCCTGCTAAGAGGATTGCCTTTCCTTTAATATCCACGCCGGGTCATCCCCGGTTGCGGCGATGCACCCGCTCGGCCGCCGCGGTGTGACAGCAGCGGCACGGCGGCGCTGGCGCGGCCGCCGAGTTTTTGGGGAGCCGCTCGGGGTGTCGTGGGGCCGGCTGGCCGAAATACTCTGCGGCTGATGGTGTGTAGTGGTTAGGAGCTCGGTGCCGGGACTGGCGTTGCTGTAGCCTGGAAATGAGCAACGGGTCAAGTCCTGGAAAATTGCGGGAGTTCCTGACCAAAGATAAGGGCCTCGCTGGCCACTGTTCATTGTCATTAATGAAAGCCGATAGGTACAGATGTGCCACACAAATACCTCCTGTGGAGCTGTTGAGTGTCTCAAAACAGGACCGTAGATACAGATGTAAAACCCAGCAGAGCGGCTTTTGTGTTTGGCTATATATAGGAGCTGTGTCCTCTCTTGGTGCAGTCAGCAATAAAGCTGTTCCCAGCAGGAATTTTGGAGACACGGTTGTCAGCAAGCATTGCAAGTCATCTCTTTTGAGTACTAATAAAACCCCTCTAGCATATATCCTGTGTTGTAACACACTCTGGGTAATAGGGCTCTGGAGAATTAAGAGAGATTATTTTATAACCATATTTCTTATACTTCACTACCTATAAATCCCTTTTTATTTTTGCCACACATTGAATTCTCTGGAGCTCTAATGACATAAGAACTGCAACAATTAATATGTAGAAAACTCTTATACATAATCACATCAGTATTTAAGAATCTAATAGTTGAGGCTGTGGCAGGCTAGTCATTAATTTTTCCCTTTCAAATACTCCTCTCTAGCTCACCAGGTCATAAAGTACTGGACTTTTCAATAACAAAGTCATGATGCATTTCCATTCTTGTAGGTTTGGACTACAACTGTTGTTGAGTAAAACACAATACACTCTTTAACTTGTAGAGATCTGATGAACTTACAGTGTGAGTTGATCTGGGTTGGTAGGTAAAGACTAGAACTGCTGTTAATTCCCTTGTGTCTTTGTCAATGTTGTGATTGACCATCTGGAAAAGCACTGGTGCAAATGCTAATAATTGTATGTACTGGTTCCAGCTGTGTCTGTGCAAATGTGGGAGGTCCTGCTCACAGAAATGGATGGCCGTACCAAAGGGAGCACCTTAGTCTGAGTACCTGAGGTACCTGCTCATGCTGCAGCCCCAGGATAGCTGCCTCGAGCCCAGCACCAGGGGTGCTGGTGGGCTCTGACAGATGGGCTGCTCTACCTTCAACCATTGGTAACATGGGAGAAACTTGTCTGGGTTGGTCTGCATGTGTTGCAGTCAGGCTTTTGGCAATTTTGACCTCATGGCATCTGTGGTGATAATTTTCCACGGCAGTGGTCTGAAAGTTCCTTATTCACAGGGTTATTTGCAAGCTACTAGTGGCTTGACACAGAGTAGGTCACAGTACCAGTGGCCTGATACAGGGTAAGTCACCGTGCCATGTAGCTGTGTCCTTGGCTCTTTCTTCCTGATGTGCATGTGTCGTTATTGTGTGGGCTGTGTGCATCTACTCTCTCATGCCTACATTTCTGGCTAACTTTGAGTTCCTTTATACAGCAAAAAATCTTTTATTATTTTTGCTAAAACTTTACTTAAAAAAAAAAAAAAGGCCTCCAAATGGGAATGATACAGAATGACTGGATTTTGTTTATTTGTTTCGGTGGGGTTGATGACAAGTAAATTGTACCTAGGCATTGAAAATCTGATTCTGAATGGTATGAATAGGATGGCCTTGTGACCAGTGTGTAACATTACACTGGCTTAAAGAGATTTTAAAATACATTTTGAGTTGTCTTATCTTGTTCATATTGGATTTGGGCACCTTCAGTTTACTTAATATATCCTTCTAATTCAGTGTTTTTATAAAGCATTTATATGTAATTTTCTCTCATTTGTTATTGATCCAATGTATGCTTTAAAAACAGAGGGGCTCTAGAACACAAAACTTTATTTATGGGAACTTTTTCTATTAATGTTGTCCTTACCTCCAATTCCTTGCAGTCCAGGAGAAATTCTTGTTATATGATGTAGGTAGTGCATATGCCTGTAGTGTGTCTTATCACTGTTTATATGACGAAAGCTAAATAACTGGAAAATATCTTGCATTGAGCATTGTTTTTGCTTTAGAAGTGTTAAATCTGAGTTCTGAATAATGGAGTGGCTAATTATTATTTCCATTCATCATCCAGATGATGGTGCTTTTTGTGGTAGCACTTGCCCTGGCACCTTGATTTTTGAGTCAAAGGGTGTCCAATCTATTAAAATCCACTGGTCTTCTTTGCATTTCTTTGATGACTTGTCCTCCAAAATTCAGGAAGTGTGGACATACTGAGCTTGCAGCATCTGCTGGAAGCTGCCAACAGTCATCTGAAGAATGGATTAAAGTTTTAAAAGCACCAGATCAATTTAGGAGCCTACATCCCAGCCATGAAAGTAAATGAAATGCCAATGGGTTTAAAGGTCTGTTTAAAATTAAACCAGTAGATGTATTGGTAACCAAGGCTGGCCAAGTCAATTGTGAGGACAAAATTACTTGGTTGAAAAGGCTGAGTTTGTATCCCTACGTTCCTCCAGGAATTTCAATTTAAGCTGATAACCTTACACATAGCACTAGTTATCTCCTTGTGCTCTCTTCTATAAACTAACTACTCTAATAGAATAGTTCAGCTGGAAGAGACCTACTATGATCATCTAATCAGATTACCTGACTGTTTCAGGGCCAACCAAAAGTTAAAGCCTGGCTTTAAGGGCACTGTCCAAATGCCTCTTCAACACTGACAGGCATGGGAGTGGGGCATCAACCACCTCTCCAGGAGGTCTCTTCCAGGGTTTGACCACCCTCTGGGCAAAGAAATGTTTTCTCATGTCATGTCTGAACTTCCCCCGATGGATGCAGCTTTGAGACATTCCCACGTGTCCTGGCACTGGGTACCAGGGAGAAGAGCTCAGCACCTCCCTCTCCACTCCTGCTCCTCAGGAAGCTGTGGGGAGCAGGGACGTCACCCCTCAGCCTCCTCCTCTCCAAACCACACAGACAGTGCTCTCAAGCTGCTCCTCAGAGCACACTCCTGCCAGCCCCTTCTCCACCTTCGGTGCCCTTCTCAGGACACCTTCAAGTACCTTCCCATCCCTTTGCAATGATGGAGCCCAGAGCTGCACACAGTGCTCAAGCACTAAACATAGTGGGACAGCCTCCTCTCTTGGCTGGCTGGTGATGCTCCATGCACCCCAAGGACATGGTTTGGCCCCCTTGGCTGCCAGGGCACACCCTGCTCACTCCTGCTAACCAGCACTCCCAGAGGCTTTTCTGCAGGGCTGCTCTCCAGCCACTCCTCTCACAGGTTAGACTCATGTCTGGAATTACTCCATCCCAAATACAGAACCTGGCGTTGTTCTTACTCATTTTCACGTCACTGCTGATTGCCCAATGAAATCCAGATCCACCTGCAAGGCTTCATGTCCCATGACAGAGTTAACAGCACCTCACAGTTCAGTATCATCACCAAACTTACTACCCGTGCATTCAACTGCATCCTCCAGATCATTGATAAAAAGATTGAACAGAACTGGCTCTAAATTGAGCCCAGAGGAACACCAGTGGTCACCAGCCAGATGTTGCCCTGTTCACTGCAAACCTTTGAGCCCTGCCCTTACAATTTCAATGTCCACAGTCATGGTCCTCTGACAACCCAAGGCAGCATCATGGATACAAACTCCATTATGGCTGGTTTCTGGGTTTACAAGGCATTTCTTGTGTAGCTCCTGAAAATCCAACTAACACGTTTTCTGGTGTTTAACATCTAAGTCAGTAGTATATTTTGTTTCATATGTAAGTTAAACTGGTAAATACCTCAATTTATGAGAATTTTGGAGGTGTAACTAGAATTTAAGTTGATGTAAAGGACGAGTTTCCCTAAAGGGGAAAGATAATCTTTCTTGTGGAAGGGAATTTTGTGATTCTCTGCAGGTTGTATGTTCTGTAACTGGTGATGTCCGCTTTGAGGCAGGAGATGGGTATCTGCAAGAATATTCCTGTGAAAGGCATATTCCATATTTTGTACCTGTGCTGAGCTGCTTGCAGTGTGATGCCATTGTTCTAGCAGACTCAGGTTCATAAAAGCAAACTACTGTCTAATAATTTAAAACTAACCCCACAGGTATTGTGAAATCTATTACACTGAAGTCATTACAGTGCTATGACAGACCTCAGCGTTGGGGGCCCTGCTGGCACAGGCACACACGATGATGAGGCAACTTCCCCTTTGAAGAGCTAATTTTTAATCTCTGAGATTATGAACCAAACCAATTACAAGACAATTTGTCGTGTGAATGATATGATCTAAACTATGCTGATCAGAATTTTCCAGCTTTAGGTGCCATTGCAATTAAAACTTTCATTTTTTAAAATTTCTTTTCTTTTGATCATAGAAATTGTAGAAAAGAATGAGTACAAGTGGGCACCTGGCCCATTCTACCAAATGAAACTGGAATTAGCTCTACTTAAAATTACTTGTTAAAAGTGATTTTCTTACCAACCTTTTTAAAGTTTATAATGGCAGAGACTTTGCAGCTTCCCTAAATTAATCAATGCCTTTGCTTAGGCATCTCCACTCAGAAAGTTCTCTTCTCATTAAACGTAAATGTGTTGGTTTGTTTGAGTGGGGTTTTTGGGGGGGTTTTCATTGTTTGAGGTTTTTTCCCAGTTCAAGTCCCTTGTTCCCAGTTCCTGCTTTCCTTGTTGTAGATGAGTGTGTTCTTCTTGCCTCAAACTTTAGAAATGATTTTCCTCTTTTGTCAGCATTCCCTGTGATCTACCTGGAGTTGTCACATGGCCCCCCCAGTCAGGCCAATCTCTCAATAATAAGTAGCTCTTATTAAAATATTGATTGATTTCAGTAGTTTTAATTTCTCATGTGCAAGTTAAAAGGTGGAGGTAGATTCTGGTTGTCTGAGTGTGAAGCGTGAACAGAACAGGGGAGAAAATCCCTGGAGCTCTTTCCTCTTAGGTTCTCCTGTGGTGTTTTCCCTGCTTAGTAAAGAAAGGTAATCTGTTGCTACTGTTTCAGTTTCCCCCCTCATATGCAATATTAACCATGATCCTGTAAGTTACCATGCAATACACTCTTCTCAGTTGTCACTTAGCTTCCCCAAGTCAAGAAAGTGCTGTTTCTTAAGTTTTGTGGGGATCCAGAGCTCTGTGTCCTCCTCCTCCTCTGTGCTTGCTTGACAATTTTGTCTTTTCTCATTTATTCTTTCCCATTTCCTTTTTAGTTCTTGAACATGCATCCCTTCCTCTGCTCTTCTATTTACACTTCACTTAGACCCTATCTTTAAAATATTTTTTTTAAATCCTACTGCTAATTTTTTGAGTTTGCATCTGGACTGCTTTCTTCACTACATCTTGCCCCTCTCGAAGATCATCTGTTTTGCACTGTCATGTTTTCCAAGACCTGATGTTTCTGCCCCAAGGACTGCCCTGTGCTAGCTGTCAGTGGAGCTGATCCACTGAATGGCACCTTCCTCTTGTGGCACAGTTAATAGTGAGCCTTTATGGGCCCATAGTGGAGATGCTGGGGTGGTGATAACTTGTGTAGATGGAAAATACAGGAATCTGTGGCCGGGACTGGCCACCAGTGTCTGCCTCCTAGATTAGGATGTGCTGCTGGACCCTGGTGCAACCAGCTGCTGTGGACAACAAGGGTGAGAGAGCAGTGAGTGAGGGCAGGAAAGGAGAATACACAGTGACTTTCGCCTCAGTGGCCCCAGTTTTACGCACTGGCTTAGGAGGAAGAGTGAAGAAAACTGCTCAACATCTGTCATAGCAGGATATTTCTGTGGGGATAAATGGCAGAGAAAAGCAGGATAAGTATGAGGTGGGAGTGAGCACGGAGGGGACAGCAGCGTGTCTGTGCCCACCCTTCCTGCAGCACCGCTGTCCAGGGCGTGAAGAGCTTCTCTTAGTGGCTGACCAGGAAATAAAAGCAAGTGTGGAATGGCAGACAGTATAATGAGCCTGGGAGAATGTAAAACTAAATGTGAAAGATACCCTTTACCACCTATCTTACCTACATGGAAGAGGACCACAGCTCCCTGAACTTGCCTGAAGATGTCATGGGAATTTTTTCACCTGCCTAAAATATACACGGTGTGTGTGTGGGGGATGCACCCCCACCAAAACCTCTGATCAGTCAGAAGTCACTGCCTGCTATGCCAGTCCTCTCACTCACCTCAAGGACTGCAGTGTGGGGGGAAGGAGTAGCAGATGGCTCTGCTGCTATAACATGGAGGGCATTTTCCCTAGGGAGATGTCATTTGTTTTAGTTCACTGGGCTCTGCTGCAAACTCAGCTGCTTGGAGCCTCCCATACAAAGTGTTTCAAGTGCTGAGTCACTCTTCCCTAAATGTTCTGCAGCATCAGCATCAGTGCTGTGTATCACTGAATTTTTGCTGTTCTCGAATGCAAAATTATTTATTCCCGATTTAATGAGTGGCTAGTTAGTCAACAGTTGCCAGAATCATCAATAAATGACCAGTTTGGAAAAGTAATTTTGTCATTTTGTCTTGTTGAGTCTCTGCTAATTGGAGCTTATTAATCTTAAGCAGAGGATGTGGTAAAACTTAGGCCTATGCTAAAGACGTGTGTAACACATTTCTGCCTGTTTTTGCTAAAAGAAAGCTAATGAAGGAAATAGCCTCATCCTCTTGCTGGCTGCTCGACCTTTCGTGCTGTTGTTTCAATAATTAGTCTTCATTATCCTGTAGGATGTTAGCACCAGTGACACACTGAAGAACTGGGGACTGATGTGGACAAGCACATAGGTGGTAAAATTCTGTTTAGATATTTTCTCAGAAGGTTGGTGGGGCAATAAAAGAGGAGTTCAGCAGCCTTTAGCTGGGTGAAGGCACAAAAAAGTCAGGGGCTGCACCACACTTCAAGGTTCTGGGCTCAGACTCTGTGCCTTGCACCTACTTCTTAATTGTTTCTGTTGTTGTGCCTTCTTTTCCTTGCCACTTGTTCTCTAATGAAAAGCTCCCGCTTACTCCCAAATAAGATCTGCTTTGTTCTGCCTGTCTCTGTAGCAGATCAGTTTGATGCTTCCTTGAAGTCTCAGCTTTCTCACTTTCACCTCACTTCTTTGTCCCCACAATATCGCTGTATCTGTGTTGTGAAGTGTTTCAGAGACCAGTTCTACAGTCCATGATCTATGACACAAAACAGGAGAGGAAGGCCTCCCAAAGACTTGGGCTATCACTAAAGCAGCCATTTGATAAACAATCTCTAGTCTAGATTAGCAAAGAAAGCCCTAACATTTTTTCCAGAAACATTTCACAAAATGCCGTCATTGTGGTGTGTACACGTACCTGCATGTGCTTGAAAGGAACTGGCAATCCTACTTTTCCCAGGCTGTAAATTGAAAAATACCTTGGGAATAGGTTGATGTCTTATTTTTAATGAAGTAAAAATTGAGAAAATAGAAGTTGCTAAAGAACACAGCTAATCTGACTTTCCTTTCTATATTGTGATCGCTGGCAAGCATTTCCTTGTGTCTTTACAGATATGTAGGGGGTTGGCAGTGTGTAGCAGAGGTAGGTGATGGTCTGCAGTGCCATGGGAACATAGTTATTTCTACTGATGATTCATGCTTTGCGTCTCAGCAAAGCCCACTTAAATGCCCCACATGCACAAGGGTTAACACACCTTAAGCATAAGGAAGGAAAAATGAGACACGTGTGGAGAAGAAGCTTGATTAAATAAAGACAATCCCTTTCTTGGGGAGAATAATCAGTGTTTGAAACCTGAAAAAATGGCACTGATTTTTCACATAAAATACATCTATTAGGTTCAGATTCAACAAGTTTTTTAAATATTTATTTGCATGCAGGGCATGTAGGGGAATAAGTTAAAATGTGATCCTCTTATTAAACCTGTACAGATCAGTGTGTGGATGGTGTTGCTTATATTTAAGTTAGGCTTCCTGTTGTTCCTTGTTTATTTATATGGATGTTATTTTTTCATAGCCTATCTATGCAGTTTGGGTGAACTTCTTAAATACATAAGAGGCACTTCTGAGATAGATCTGATGTGAGCATGAAATATTTTTTCAAAATAAAGTTGCCACTAATTTGAATATAGGGCAAATTTTAATCCTGTAAAAATCATAAGGAATGATTAATACGGGTAATCAGATTGGAAAGAATTTGATAGCCTCATGTTTTTCAAATCTATACTAACCACATTCTTATCACAAGGGAGACAGAAGCTTGTGATCAAAGGCAGGACAAAGCAAAAGGAAAATTTATCGGGGGTACTGAGGCCTGATGAGAGACAGGAGCATGGCTCAGCTGAGGGGCAGGTTGGGCTGGGGCTGGCTTAGTGCAGATGTGCTCATGGGGCTGGCTTAGTGCAGATGTGCTCATGGGCCTTGCTCAGGGGAGAAATGCACAGGAGAGAAGTGCAGGGTAGTTACTGAAGGCAGGCAGGGCTGGTTCCTGCCATCACAGCAGCTCCACGCTCAGGAAAGGATACAGGAGTGGATTTCTTCTATGCAGAGAAGAGAGTGGAAAACAACCACAACAGAATAAGCTTAGTGCCCAGGTGAGAAGATGGATGGCTGAGGGCCAAAAACAAGCTGTGCTTTTGGATTTGAGATATGAATTTTGAAACACAGAATTTGGATTTAAAGAAATGTGGATGTATAGGGATGCATAGTGAAATTTCTTTGATTGTAAAAGGTAGTACAAACTTTCCTCTTTATTCTCCAGTAGTTTCTGGATGAATTAGTAAAGAAATCAATATACTCCTTATGATGTGACAGTCTTGCAAATTGCCAAAATGTAATTTTATTGATAGCACACCTCTAAACATGGTTCTGTTTAATTCTTACCTAAAATATGCAGGCAGAGTTAATATCAGGACAGTTGTATCTTCCTTCATGTTTATTCAACTCCCCCCTTCCTTCCTTGTCCCTCTTCTATCCTGACATCCCTTCCTTGCTGCTTACTCTGTCCCTCCCTCTCTCGTGTGTCTAACCAAAGGAGCTGCTGCAGACATAACCACCACAGCCATTTAGAAAATTCCTAGACTTCTATTCCTTGCTAGGTGAGCCCAGCTGCCCACATCAGAGGTGACTGAGTGTTTAAAAATCACTACTGAGCTTCCAAACGTTGTAGGCTATCAAAGAAGTCTGGATGTTCATTTTGTTTTATTTGCCTCCTGTCGTGCATGAGAGGAGGGACAGATGGTACTGCTGGAATAGGGCTCTATTCCCTCAGGGTCTGCAGGGCTGAGCAGGGTCCTCCCCATGTAGGGGAAAGCTGGGGATAAAGTGACAGCTCCCCGTATATGTGCTGCTGAGTACATGGGGAAAAACCAAAAGACTGGGAAGCTGAAATGGAGAGCAAAGACAGCAGTGCAAGCTGAAGGAGTCTGCAGTGGGCCTTGTTCACCAGCTGTGTGATTTATCAGGAGCTCCTGCTGAGTCCAGGGGAACTGCACCCAGCTGGTAGCCTTAGGGTTTAGTCCAGCAGTGCTGTCACTCCAGATTCAGGGAAGTGAAGGTGCTTGGTGTATCCCAGGGCTTTTGAACTTCTTCCTGCTCTCTGTTCTTTTACTAAAAAAACCTTCCTATGGATTTGTGCTTCCAGGGTCTGAAAACCCTGTTTCAGAGAAGGCAAACCTCATTGATGTTTTGCAGAGTTGAGGAGGATTTTATTCTTAACATCATGTTTTCCTCTAGCATCAGTCCAAGAACCTATTTGTTGCAGGAATAGTGCCAGCATCCTTTATGCAAAGTTTCATATTAGGGTAAAAATAAATAGTAATTCAGAAGTTGGCTGAGAATCTAGATTGATCTGACAGCCAAACTGAGAAGCAAATCAGGAAGAAATTTAGGCAACCCTTAGATGACAAACACACATGTGCCATTTGAAAGGCATCTTAACTCCTAAACAAGGCACTCCTCCCAAGAGTCATGACAAGCAATGTGGGAGGACTGGGAGGAACTAGCTCTGTCAAATACAGTTGAGAACTGTATGGACTGAGAAATATTTTGGATCAAGAACATGTGCTTACAGTCTGCGGGATGAATACAAACTTGAGTATGGTGTGTTTCAACTTGAATTGTGCTGTTCAGTTCTGGTTTCTGTAGTCAGTGTTTATCTGGAAAAGAAATAAAAAGACTGGGCCCCATTAAAAAAGGTATTTTAAAGGAGGCACTGTGTAGTGTCAAGGTTGCTAAGTTACTTCTCTGAAGGCTTTGTTTTTGTGAGCGATAAGTATTTGCCTCTAGTATCCAATTTCCAGTTTGTATCAAAGCACTTACACCAGTGTCTGTTTGCTAATGCCCATCAGTAGTAGCCCATCCTACCATGAAGTATGCTGGTTAATAGTGGTGGTGCTGGATTGCCCAGCAGCATCTGTTATTAGAAGTGTTGGTGGCATTGAGGTAGTCTATAAATCCAACTCAGGCTTTTCTCCTCTCTGACTCAAAGAAGGATATTTTTTACACTCTTTTATACAGAAAGATTCCTTACTTGCATGAAAGCAGTCACCAATCAAGTAAATGTTACTATGCATTAATGCATCTTAGAATTTTTGCACATTTAATGTATCTAAAAAAAAAGGCAGCGTGAAGCCAGTCTTGTGCAAAGCACTTGCTATTCATCTTCTCTCGTTCTGCAGCTCAAGATATTTGCAGTTCTTCAGAGGGTGCTATCATTACATGTTGAGTAAAAAGAACATCCACTTCTGGTGGATTGTGATGGATGTCTTTTTTGTGTTAAGTCTTATTTAAAAAAAACCATGGAAATAGAAGAAGGGTGGGGAAGGCTTTTGGAAATTGTGACAAACTCATTTCCTCTCTAAGATATGCATACTAACACGTTATGTCTACATCTAAACCAGCTTTAATATACCAGTAGAGAGCAGGATGTTGCTGATCATGCCAAAGTTACTTGCTGTACTACTAAAAAGTGTTAAAAATAGAGGAAATTTCATCGAAGGTTTTCAGCCCTAAGACTTACAAAAGAGCTCCATTCCACTGGCTTCCTCATTTAATTTCAAGTTGTTGCTACCTTAGATCCTTATTCGTGAACGTGCCTTTCTGCACTGCTGATACCTGCTTGATTGTGTTTCGGAGGGTTTCCACCTTCTAGCCCTCAGTTATCCAAAAAATTATGACTAGAGAGATGGCAAAGAGCTTTTAGGTTACTCTGAGAAAGAAAGCATGCTTTGTTGTTTGTATTCTCATTGCTGTCCAGTGTCTCCCCTACCAAAACAGGAGCTCTCCAAGCCTTCATTTGGTGTGGCATGAGGTGAGGTCTCACCTGAAGGGTGTAAAGCCCCATGCCTGAACAGGGATTACAGGGGAGAGGGATCGCAGAGGTATTCACCCAGATCTGCATCCTAAATGCAGTCAGTCTGGTCCTTATGGCATTAGCAAAATAAATTGAGAGCACATTGTTTTTTTTAATTTCTAACCTGATGCTTTTGCGTATAGAGACTTTAGGGTCAGACTAGTTTGATGCACAGACAACAAAATGAAAGAGTTACAAACCAGAGACATGCAAAAAGCCATACACTTGACACTGACACATGGTCAGTCAGGGCACCTACTGAAGTGGAGAGTAATCATTGGAATCATTGGGAAACTTTAACTGAACACTGGTTAGTGTGTGCTTTACCACATTTGCTCTGAGGGTCTCTCTGTCCTGAAGTGGTACACATAGATTTTCTCTGTAGATCTTCTTCCACAACAAAATGTAACTCCTATCTAGTTTTAGGAAAACGTTACACATCCTCTACAATGACCTTTTTCTATTACTTAGGTACTAAGATTAAAAAACATTGTATTTCACATTTGCAGCCCTAAAAGAATTTTGTTGTAACTTTATTCCAATATGGAGAGTAAGCACACTCATGTTTAATATAAGTTGCGCCCAAGAAGATGCTGGATAACTGTATGATGCTGTGAGAATTAAAGAACTCAGCCTTAAAGCATTTATAATTTAGTAGACAGTGAAGAAGCTGGGTACAATAGCCACAAGTTAGTGCTGTTGCAGGACTGAGCTAACTGGCTAACAATGGCCAGTGCCTCCTTGTGAGAATTTAAGTTTTAGTGGGGCTACCTATTTAAAATTAAAAGGAAAATTGGTGTCTTCTTACTATACACATTCTAAAAAATAAGCAAAAAGAAGGCTGGTTGTTCAAATCTGGACAAAAATCAACACTCATGTGTCTGACATAAAATGTTTTATAGCTGTGCTGGAAAAAATTACAAAATTTTTAATAGTTACAATTAATCTCATATTTTTCAGAAGAGTATATCTGTTGTAGACTAGCAAATCCTGTTACTCTGTGTTATGTTAACCTGAGCTGTAATAAGGAGCATAATAATTTGAAAACTACTTTTTTTCTAAACCTGGGTGTGTGGATGTGTATTGTTGCTTGGCCCATAACATATGCAGTAGTTAATTTTATCAGAGACATGAGAAAATGCCTACTCCCATCTGGGTTCTCACTGGTCCTTTGGTCTCTGATGAGCATCAGAGTGATAGAGTTTTCCTTTCTCACACCCTCAAAAGAAAAGGCAGTGGTTGGTTTGTATTGGATAAATCAGGAGAATGATCCTTCATTGACATGAATGTTTCTGTGATTCATTCTCATACCAAGAGGTATTTTCCTCTATCAGTAATCTTACGGAAATATATGGAACTGTGCAGATTACTTCCCTGTACATGTAGCAGGAAGAAATGTGCAAAAATAGTGTCAGCCAGCATTCCACTAAAACTCCATTTATTTCCTTTGCCTTTTTTTTACTGTTGTAAGTTGTGTTAATGCAAAACTCTTCTTTTAAACATTCTAATTTCTTTTTAAAGAATTTAAATCAGAGTCGCACCTTAAGAAACATCAGTTACATCCATCATAGCTTTTAGGATTTATGCCTATTGCAAATTGTGATGAACTCGATATCAAATCACTGTAAAATCTAGCTTTTATAGATCTGATTCTACTCATGCTGACTTTATTTGCAGAAGGATGAGGCTCTACAGCTTAAATACAATCCAGTTCACTGCATTACCAGGATTTAATACTCCATGTACTCTCTGTACTGGCTGTTCATTGGACTGGATTTAAACTGTAGCTGGCTGCATAGCTTTCTGCAAGTTACACCTGTGTTTGTAGGTGGAGTAGTGTGTTTGTGGATATTCTGAGGCAAGAGGAATTTTTCCTTTGAGGATGTCAGAGGCCACACTGAGCCTTTATAAGATGGGATTTCTCCTCGCTTAGAGAGACTTTGCCTGACTATGCCAGCAGCAAATCTATTCTGGGATCACAAACTTCTTGGTTGACCTTCCCTTGTCTGCATAAATCGATACTTACAATTTGCTGACACTGAATTCTGTGGCTAATTGTAACTCAGCAAATTTGAGTAAACCTGCACAGCTACTGCATCCAGCTGGGGCATGTGCCTGACACTGACTTGTGCCAATGTTGTGCGAGGGTTCAGTTGCTCAAGCCTTTTGCTGGTTCCTCTTGCAGTGGACACCTGTGTACAAATACTGAGATCTTAACAGGTCATCTGGGACCATCTGTTTGAATCTTCCTAATTTTTCTTTGCTTGTTCATACCAGTCAGTTGATGGTACTTGAAATGTCCATGCAGTTTGATTGTTCTCTTTTCTTTTTCTGCACATCAACACCTTATTTTATCTGTTCCACCTCACTTAAAGCCTGGCTGAGGGTGTGCAATATGTAGGCTAGACCCAAACACTTAATGGCCTAAGAGATATTACTTCTTCCCCTCCTCTGATTTCCACTCCCTCTCCCTCTGCCCCCCAAATAAATTCAAACTGTGTGTTTATTTGTTCAATTAAAAGCAATAGAAAACCCACATAAGCTCCCAAGATTGTCACAAGAATCAGAAAAGAGCAGTGTAGCAAGTTGATTTCTTCATATTTTGGGAAGAAAAGAAAAAGGTAAGGTTGGAATTTTCTATCTCACAAAATAAAAAGACCTAACATCTGTTTAATTAAGAATGAGAGCAAATGGTTTCCCACCTTTCCCCTTGATGAGTGTTTCTCAGTGCATTCCTTAATCACAGCTACAGCCTGTAGGTCCCTATTCCCATTCCTGCTTCTTCCTCTTTCTCTCCTTCCGATCAACAACTGATCCTTCATTTAAGAATAGAGTAAATGTAGAATAATGTATGTTGGAAGAGACCTATGATTGCTGACTCATCCACCTCCAACCCAGAGCAGGGACAATGTCAAAGCTGAAGGCAACCAGACTGGTCGTGTCTTGAGTATCTCCAAGACTGGAGTTTGCCCAGCCTCTCTGAGGAGTCTCTTGTAGCATTTCACGATCCCATGGTGATCTGTTTTATCCCTCATGTCTGCTAAAAATTTCTCTTGTGATGGTGTATGACTGTTGCTCTATCCCTTTTGTGAGTCTCTGAGCAGGGCTTGGCTTGGCTTTCTCTGTAATGACTATTTAGGTGTTTGAAAGTACAAATTGGGTTTCCTTGCCTTATCTTTGTCTTCTCCTGGCTCTAAAAGCCCAGTTCCCTTCTTATGCCCAGTGCTCCCTCCCACTGAACATTTCAGTGGTCTTCTGGTGGCATCCTTCTGATTTTCCCAAGTCTTTCTTCCTCTGGGTAGCCCAGAAGTGGAAGTGACAGCACCCCCAGTGAAGGCTCCTGAACTCCAGACAGTGAGGGAGGATCATTGCCCTTGACTGATGTCTAGACTGTAGTTAAACATGAATCTCAGGGTGTGATCCCCTGCAGTGGGGAACAGCAGCAGTTTTCCTTGGTTGAAAGAACTGAGAGCAAGGAGACACAAACATGGAGAAGGTCAAAAGTTGCTGGGTACCTCAATGTCTTTGTCATTCATGGGTTTAGGACTGAATTCTTAAGATAGGTCTCTGGAATGGTAAGTGAAATTCAAGGGCTGTGCTGCCCCTTTGTCAGGCTTTTGTCTCAGGTATGCCAGTTCTCTGGAATAATTCTGGGACAAAGGAAGTGGATTCAGTTTAACTATTAGTGTTTGTGGGTTTGTGGGTTTTTTTGTCTGTTCATTTTCTGTAGTTGCTTTGTTCTTTTGGGTTTGTTTTGGTTTTTTTGTTTGGTTGGTTTTTTTTAACATGTTGATTTGTCTCCACAGCAGCTTTTGCTTAATTGTGGCCTGAGTTGGTCCTTCTTTGTTTGTGGCCTTGTGAACAATTCTGTTGAGAAGAAAAGCAGTACCAATGCCTCCATAGAAAAGGTCTACCCCAATTGAAGTAGGTCAGTAAATACCAGAATCCTGATTTGCACACCAACTAGGAAAATTTAGCAATTACTGCAACATATTTGCAGTTCCTATCAACTTTCCAGTGTCTATGCTCTCATAAGGTTTCTGGAGAGTCCAATAACAAGAATTAACATCCTTGGCATGTGATATACCTGATAGAAATGTTATTGTTTCCCACAGCAGGGAGGAAGGGCTCTCCCCAGACACCCTCCTTTTTAACACACAGACATACCTTGTGTGGAGAGCTATAGATTTTTTACGTTTTATTTGAAATTTCCTGAAGGCATTCACTGCATGGGAGTCATTTCAGGCTAGACTTTTTTCCATGTGTACTGTGTGGCTGATTGATAAGTGTAAGCTGTATTGAGTATTCACCTCAGTAGCACAAACCTTCCTGCCTGGGAACTCTGGACCCAGAGAGGTTCAGATTGTTTCTTTACATCTTGTCCTTACCTGCTGGGATGCAAAGTTTATGCTATGGAAACGTTACCTGTGTATCAAAACTGGTAATTTGAAGGTAACATGATGCAGTTGAAGTAGAAACACAAGGATATATTCTCAGCTGCTGTGGGCTCATGTCAGCCTTCTGGCCTCACTGGCTTTATGTGGCTTATCTGACACCAGGTGAGAACTTGGCCGAGTGCTGGTGATTCTACCTACAGTAAGTGTAATGTTCTTGCTGCAGCAGCTCCTGTGCCCTGACAGAGTCCCACATACATGTGGAGCCTGGCTGAAAACATATTTAAGCATCCCACATGCAAATACAGCATGTATTGTTGCACAGAGGACCTGCTTACCTGCTTTCTAAGCATGATACTGCCTTGAGATGTGGACAAAGATGTTCCATTATTTGAGGCAAGAGCTGTTCCTGGTTCCAAAGGCATTGGGTTAAAAAATGGGAAATGCAAAAAGTAGGCATCCAGACTAAAATTTTAATTGCTGTTTCAGTGTAATTCACACTGTTAGGACCCTGGGAGGCTGTTACAGTCCCTCAAGTCCTGTGCTCGCCCTGCTTGCCCTGACACCACCAAACTCCCTCACAAGCAGGAGCTCTGCCTGGGCAGAAACAAAGTAAAATCAGCATAAGGCTTTGAAAACATTTTTATCCATCTTATATATGTGTCTACTGCTGCTTGTATTACTTCTTACTCATGTGGGGTCTGGGGCATCTCTTCTTTGGCTTCTTTGTTGACAAGGGATTTATTTGCAATATTTAATGCAGTTGCAGTGGTACTTGATACGTGGCTGACTATACTTTGCAATGTGGAAGTGTTACTGCAGCCATCTGAGGAGGGAGTGTTACCTGAAATACTCTCACAGGGCAGTGTAGCTGCTGTTCATAGACCTACAGCCTCTTACTGAGAAGTCTTCTCTGAAAGTGCCTATCCCAGGAAGGACTCCAGACCATGATCAAGGATCAACTCAAGGCAGCAAAAATTTGTATTCCTGTGGTTTCTTACATGGGTTCTGAGCATAGCCTTAGTAAGATATGCTTTACCTCAGTTTAGGAATAATAAGTCAAAATACTAAAAAAAGAACCCCACCAAAACCAAGCAAAAATGATTCAGTGCTCACATCTGATTAGTTTAAAGCTAAGCACAAACTGAAGGGTTAGTCTGAGTCAAGACTTTATGGTTCACAATACCTGTGTCTTTAAGAAGATCTGTCCCAGAGCAAACATATATGAAGGGCATTAGACCACTTGTACTTCCCCCTGCACCATCACCCTTTGACAGATAGTATAACTTCATGTTTAATAGAACTTGATAGATTTTTAGCTATGTATAAGTTTAGATTTTTAATATATTCATACTTTTGCAGCATATTTTGCTCTCTCTTCTATATTCCTTTTGGCTTATTTTGTTTTCCTGACCAAACAGATATTCTGAAGCACATGGTAGTCCCCATATGTTCTTAATCTAATAATTTCCTGCCAGCTGAGTTTGCAGGCAGCTTGTACTGTGCAGTTTCTGGTCTTTTTGGTGTTAACATGCAGTTAACATATTAAATGCCAAAATGAAGACCTACTGTAATTTCACCAGTGAAGCTCACTTCTGCTGCAGGATAGATCTGCACTGAAGTGATCTCTGGTATCCTTTCACCTTTAAGATGTTTACAAATGAAGGTCATCTCTGAAACTCTTCCAAAGATTTGTTAAAACTGCTGGAGTATTTTGAAACATTAAGTGCATGCAATCTGTAATTGTATCCCTTTGACCTCAGCATAAAAGAGAACATAGCATTTTGTTTCTTTTTCCTGGGTAGGTCATATTTATCTTCTATTTTTTCTCCACCCTCAAAGTACATGAGGATGGGAAAGAGTGGGCACGAGACCTTTAAGGCTAGGGCAGCTCAGAAAACAGTGTTTGAAACTTCTTTTATCTCTCTGTTAAGGACCAGCATCAATCCTTTTCTGAAGTTTCATGAGAAAAACTCAGGTTGAGTCCAGTGACAATCCAAAAATACTTCTGATAGTATGCTTGTCTCCATTTTTCATTAGGGGTCAATGTTTTTCTCTATGGACAGAATAAAAGAGGCAACAGAAATCTGTTAACCTTACACAGTCCAGAGGATAAAAAGCTGGTGTCACCAATTCTGCCCTTACAGGGCAGGGTTTGCAGGTAATCTTTAGATCTCATCAACTTAAAAAAGACTTTCATCTTGGTAACTTTTTTTTTTTTCCCTCTAGCTCTGAACCCTATTTTTGTAGTGTTCTGTAGGTCATTTTTTGGGATGTGCAAAGCTTTTTAATTACATTTTCAAATCACAGCACAGTGACAAAATAATTTGAATATTCTACTAGTAGTTGCTCTGGTATAAATTGTGAGGAACACAAATTATTATGGGTAGTATAAATTTTCCCATTGAAATGCTTTTCTAAGTTGAGAACAAAATGAAGTTTCTACTGCAATGTTCCCCTTAATGCACAAAACATTGAGAATAATTTGTTTGTCAATTACTTTCATCCTGTCCTGAGATTATTTTCATTACATTTTCAATTCACACCAAAATCAACAAAACTAATTTTTCTTGATTGTGTTCAATGAGCCTCTCATTTAAGAAGTCTGAGTCCCCAGCAAAAAGTCAGGGTGTTTCATTTTCCTAGCTTTTCCTGAGCATTTCTACTGGAAATTGAGTTTCTGTTTAACTTCTATGCATTAAGCAAAGTGCTTCAGCAGTCTAATTGACATAAACCAGAGTAACATAAATTTTCAGAATTAACAAAAATAAAATAAACAAAAATACTTTCCCCTTTTAAGTCAAAGTTTTGGAGAAGATCTGCTGATTTTTATTTTTTTTTTTCAAATAAAACATTTTTAGGTAAGTAGTAGAAGCTCAACAAATGCCTACTTCAAAGTATAAGTAGCTCTCCCTTCTTTCCTGTCTTCTGTAATGTTATGAAACAAGGTCTGCCATTCTGCCCCTATTTATTTGTCATGCATTTTTAAAAGCAACATATCTGTTTCTTCTGCAATATACTCAGCTTCTTGGTCTTTACAGTTGTCTGACGCTTCCAAAGAAACTTTGGAGTGTGTGGCTTAGGAGATGGTTCTGAGTAGTGTTAAGGCAGGGCCTTGCCCATCACAGCTGTCCCACAGAAGAATCCAGCTGCAGCCTCAAGGGAAGGTCATAAGAAAGTGCAAACATGATAAGGGAGTTTCAAGCATTAAAAAAAAAAAAATGCAACATTATGAATCAAACAAATGTCTTAACATTTTCTGGCAGAGTGTTTATATAAGGAATCTTGGGCAAATACACATGCTGCTTCTAGAGCACTTTTGCCATGAGTACTCAGGGAATGACTTTAAGTTGCTTCAATTTACGAGTTACAGGGGTCAGGTGTCATAGCGTAGGGGAACAGAGTCTGAATATGACTCCAGTGTCTTTGAAATCCACCTCTGTATAGAAGTACTGAAAACATCTCAAGACAACTGACTGAGAAGTTGGGCTTGTTGAAAGTACAACAACTCAATGAGAGAAACAAGAGAAACAAACTACAATGACATCCTCTACCTATGAAATGGAGTCCTAAAAGAATAGATGAAAGTGTTTTGGGTCCTGAACTGCAGAGGAGACATCAACTGTGCTACAGGGAGTAGGGCAAATTCAGGGATTTCAGAAAAGCATGGTTTTAAGGAGAGAGTGAGTAATATTAAAGAGGATATTTGTATAAAGAGAAGATTGGTGCGAACATTATCACTTCTGGTATGATACAGAAGGAAGGCTCAGGCTAGTATCTCCAACATCATGCTAACATGGCCCTGCAGCTGTCAGTCCTTGGAGGAATAGACAATGTGTTTGACTGACTTCAGGCTGGTGCAGATTTCCCAGAGAGGAATGGAGAATGGGGTGATAATCCAAAGTGATCTTGCAAACAGAACCAACTGGATGAAATTTAGTAGAATTGAGCCAAAGCCAACAGTACAAGTAAAAACTCCACTTCCTCATGTCCAAGAGCTAGTGGAGAAATGTTTATGGAAATGTAGGAGATAAATTACTCAAGGCAGAGATATTGACATCTTGCCTGTTGTCCTTTGTATAGCTTTTGGCAATAGTTCTTTGAAAATACATAGAAGATATACACAGGTTCAGGGAGAAAAATTACACAATAAGGAGTTGAGGAAATTGAGTTTTCTTAGTCTAGAACAGAAAACACTAAGAGCTGATAAGTGTTGTATGTGAAACTACTTGCTTTTTCTTACTTTTAAGGACGGTGATGGTCAATTGTCTTCATCTGGCTACAAGGTGCAAACAGCTTAATGAGAAGAAAGAAATATCTGGGATGCTTCTTAGGAAAAATGCCTTTAATGATAACAAAGCACTGAAATGGGCTACTGAGTTATGGAGTCTCTTAGGCTGTGTTTTATTTATTTGTGTTTTGTACAGCAGACTGACCAACACGTGTCAGAGTTGGTATGGACATGTGCATCTTGTTTCAGTGCAGAAACAGGGAAAAAATTGCCCTAAGTCTATTGCTCCTTACAATTCTGAGATACAAGTTAATCAAACTGAAGGGAAAAGTCAGAAGGCAGTAAGGGTAATTTAAACAAAAGTCTTTGAACAGATTAATGCTATTTAATTTAGAAGACCAGTGGCTCCTCAGGTCTGCACATGCCTCAGATGTTTATATATACACATATATAGACAGAGGAGAAAAATCAAATTATATATTAATTATTGCTTAATAGTGTATGACATGGTAGCATCAATGCCTGAAGAAGGGGATGTTTCTCATGCGGGTAGAATCAAAGCTGCATACTTACTTCTATTGCATGTGAAAACTTAGTATTTTCATGAAGTTACTGGACATGTGGGGGATCTCACAATCACCAGAAATGCTGAAGTTTGGTTTCCAGTGGGCTTGTTGCTCTTGTTTCAGGTGATTGATCTGTGTTGTAATTTAAAGATGGACTATGGCAAAGTTCAACCTGCAAGAAAACCTTCGTTTGACCCTGAGATGAGCTAAGTTGCTCAGAACCTGGTGCCAATAACACCAAGGTTGTGGGTTCAATCCCTGTATGGCCCATTCACTGAAGAGCTGGACTCGATCCTTGCAGGTGCCTTCCAACTCAGAATATTCTGTGATTTGCACCAATGAGGACTCCAGTGAGTCCACATGTGGAAAGAACCTTGACTGCAAAGGAATTACTCTCTTGAAACAAGATTCACAGTTGGGATATTGCTAACAGTGCTTTTCTGCGTTGAGTATCACCTATTTGCTGTCTAAGAGGCACAGCTGCACATGCTCATTACTCCTTTAGGAACATTGTAAAGTTTGTGTCTTCTGTCATAAGGAGTTTGGGAATATTTTCAGTTTATAAATAATATCTCTTGGTTATTATGCTTTCTCAGAAATGTTCTGGGTTTCTTCAGGAAGCAATTTTTAAACCAGAAGAGAAATGAAAAACATATCCTCCCTAGATTGGCACCTTCATTGTGCACTTTCTAGAAGCTAATTGGTATGTCTGGAGAGAGCTCAGTGTCCCTTCAACTCTTGGGAACTGTTTTCTGGATTATCATTTATTTAAGAGCATATATGTAATTTTAATCACCACATGTTAGAATTTTGGTCCTTAAGTTGTGGCATGACTTAAGGATATCTACATAAGGACTCTGAATTCACTGAGGTGCTTTCAAAATGGGAAGGAATTAAATCTCACCAGTTCTGAGACTAAAAGAAGATTGAAGTTCTTCCCATAGCATGAACAGTTGTGTGCTTTTGATGGATTTGAAATGCAAAATAGAGCAACCCCCATATTAGTGGAAGGGGGATTGATGTATCTTCTGAAACTTTTGATTCTTCATTCCCTAAACTACTGATGTGGTTTGCTAATGAAGGTCTGTTCTAGAATATGACAAGTTGCAAAAGCCAGTTTATAAATATTTATCTTGCTCAGTGTTGAATCTGAATGCCAGCATGAACTTGTTTATGAACAAAATTAGATTTTTGCTGCTTTTAGACAAAATCTGAGCCACTGGAATCATTAATGCCTGCAGGGTTCTATTTTAAAATATTTTTCAATTCTTCGATTTTTGCTGAGTTCTTTCCCTCCTTGGAAGCAATGCTCTTTCCTGCTAGACCAGACCTCCAGGGAGGCTGTAGCTTCCCTTGTTCCTGTAGAGGGAAGAGCATTAGAACAATAACAAAATACCCTGTCATTTGTAGTATTTTTGTCATTTAGAGCCAGACTGTAGTAACACTTATTTCTCCCTCAATTTTGCTCTATTAGGCAATATTAATGTCTCTCACTCCTTGTTGCCATGCAAAGCTACAGAATGTGTCACAGAACTTGATCTGTTGTGACGTGGCATAATAATGATGTCAAGATTTGACTTTTGGGACCTCTTCAGGAGGGCACTGGGAGGATCCAAATAGACATTTCCAAGCTTAAGATGTCATTTGCTAGAAGTGCTATACTTAGGTACAACCAGCCTGAGTAGTTTGCAGGTGACACACACTTGGTTTCTTATCACAGAACAGAGTGTGGCACTGCTAGTGCAGCCACTGCAACTGTGGGTGAGATTCCAGTTTTCAGAACAACTGCGAGGAGTAAAGGACTTCAAGCCTGGTATTGGCTTCTCTGCTCTGACAGTCCTTGAAGGCTGCAGAAGACACAAGGCTTGGTGGGGTATCTGTGAGCTACTCCCAGGATAGGACTACTTCAAAGCACAGTGCAGCTCTTATTTATTTTGAATATGATTTATTTTTTGACTTGAACTCTATTGTCTTCTGCCAAGGCTGGAATGAATTTATGTGCTGATTACTCACAGTTTTGCTTCCAAGCTTTGGTTGTGATGTCTGAATCCAGGGAACATATTTTAATTTCAGTGAATGTGTAACTCAGAGAGAGGAGTGTGTGGGCATCAGGAACAGGATGCACCAAAATGCATAAGCTATAGACACAGCCAGCTGAGTGAGATATTTACTGCACAAATACTCCCTTTGTTGTAAGACCATGGAACAAGCTGAGGGCAAGTGTGTGACGGATTCCTGAATGCATGCCCATCGTGAGTCTCAGTTTGCTCTGATGTGCCTCTGCTGCTTCACTGCAGTGCAGTGGAGGGCTGTGGTTTTGGGGGGCCATCCCAGGCAGCTGATGACCCCATGCTGAAAGTTGCTGAGTGGCTGTGATCTTAACTAGCAAACATGCTCCAGACATTAAATTAACATGTTTTCCCATTATCAACCTGCCCAAGGACTGGATGTGCTGGCTTGCTGACCCCAGTATGGGCTTGCTAATTCAGGCCCCCTGCAAATGAGGTTTTTCACAGCTCCCTGACACTCATAAGATACTCTTCTAACATTCCTCTAATCCTTCTCCTGAATGGAAAAAGGAATTTTATAGACATGCCATGGTAGAAATCAGGTGGAAATCATAAACATAACTGGAACAGATATGGTTTGAGCAATGGTGTGTGGACAAACACTGTGAGTCTTGTGTTACTGTGTGTATATATATACATATACTGCATATATTTACTGAGGTGAAATATAATCAGAAGTGTTAATTTTTACACTGTAGTTTAGAGTACTCGCCACTTTCTTCCCCCTCCTTTTAAACATCAAATGGAAGTGAGCCAAACAGAGTTGATCTGAATAAAGTCTTGAGTCCTGTAATCTTGAAACAGCTGCCTGTGTGAATATTTCAGAAGGAAGATTCATTTGCCATGAGTTTGAAGAATTTGGTATGCCTCTCTTCAAATGCCCAGGCCTTTATTGATTTAATTAATCTGGCTTTTTCTTTCTACTTTTAACCAAAAATATTCAGACTCCAATAAAAATTTGAAGTCTTCAATACCCTCACACCACCCGGGTCCCAGAGCAGCTGGTCCGAGGTGGCCCTTGCTGATGTGTGTACCTAACACAGGAGTCCAAGCCTGGTATTTCAGAAGTGTGTTCTACTACCTAATTAGGATTGTTTCTTTTTCTTAAGGCCTCCAACACATTGATCAGTGAGTTTTAATATAAAGGAGTGATTTTAGCTGCAGGTTTCTCTGGAGAAAGCATCTGCATTGGGAGAGCAGGTGAACTGGGACATTTGGGCATTTCTGCTGTGCACTCTTGCATGTGCTGTGGGGTTGAGTGCCTGTGCTTCTGGCTCTCCAGGTTTACTGAAGCACTTCCATACAGCTCTGCCACATGCTTGGTCAGTGCACTTTTTATGTAGGCAGGAGAAACACACTGTTGGACACAGAAGAAAACTCAAGTTCATATTTTTCAGAAACTCTTGCAGTTCACAGCTGAAATATCTGAGTGGAGTTACACAGCTGCCCATATATGCTGATTAGTATAATCCTTCACTGATGAGAAAAGGCTTACATTTTTATAATATTGACTCATATCTTCTGTAAATTCCTAGAAAGCAAAACCATTATCTGCAAATACATAAATTTGAGTCTCAAGTCTGACTGTTTTCCTTACCTTCTCTTCCATGCTGCCTCAAAACCTTGGACTCTGATGTGCATTGCCCTGTGAGACACTCCTCTCACCTTAATGTGTTCCTCTTGGTTTTCTTGTTAAATTTTTAACTTACATGAAGGAAGAAAACTTGCCAAGAAACCATTTATGCATTCCTCAAAAAGGACTGATCCCTTATTACCCTAGATGTAAATACATAAAAAATATTTATAAATATAAAGTGTGAGAAAGGTTAATGTGTAGACAAACTAGTCACATTAAAAATACTACTGTTTATTGGTAAATTTAAATAGGTTTAGGCACTCTTCTCTTGAGGTTGTTATTTTTAAAGAAATAAATAAATGCCTTTTGAGAAGCGATATAGTCTGTTTAGTAGTGAGATAGTAAAATGTTGAGATAAACAAGGAAAACTTGAGATAAGTTAATTGGAACATTTATTTATTTATTTATTATGAGTTACTTTTTCCAACCTGCTGCTGACTGATTTATACACTACTAATGAACATTTCATTTGATAAACTAGTAAATAGTGCTTCATAACTTATTGAAGAGTAGAAGCTGAATATTGCTATCAAGGATTTGAAAACATTATGAACAGCCAGTCTTTATCATCCTGAGGTCTGCTAAGTTCAAGACAAAGATTGTCAAGCCCTGATTTTATTTATCTGTAGCCTCATGATGAGAAGAGAAAGAAGGAAAGAAAAAAACAAATGGTGCAGGAGATAAAAAAACCAATACAAATCAATTCTTGATTAAAGTTTTCACCACAGTTTGTAGTGCAGTTTCCAGATCAGGTAGTTATTATTATTTGTTGCTATTAGTACTGATTCTTACTGGGAGAGATTGATACTGAAGCTGTTCTTTTTTAGTGTTCATTGTCCTGCCCAAAAATCTCTTGTGAGAGAAGCACAGCAAGAAAAGCATGAAAGTGAGATTTCCTCCTGAAAGTTAATCAGATCAAACACTAGCAGCCTTTTCCTGGAAAAATATGAGCCTCTTGTGACTTATTCCCAGGAGAGACCTTAGGAATATGAAACTGTTTAACTCTTGCATGAATATGGGAATGATTCCCAGTCATGAGAGTCTGGCTGGGGTTGCTGGGACTGCACATGGTGGTCTCCACGTAGATGGTAATACCGAAGTGTGAACAGGTGCCTACTTACAGCTGATGGAATTATTCATATGGAAACAGTATTTATTTCTTAATTTAATCTATCTTATTCTTTGATGTTTTAGAACAGACTGTAATTTCTTAACATTAGTTATTGCTCTAATGCACTTTTTAAATAGCTCTTCAGTTATTTTTCTTTCAGATTTGCTGACCTTCAAATTTAATTTCTCTCTTTTGTTGTATTCTGTGGCCTCTCCTTGCCTTGTCTATATACAGACTAATTTTTTAAAAATCAGTTAAATAGTTTAACTGGTCATACAACCTTTTAAAAAAATTATCAACTAGTTTGAATGAAGTATCAGTAGGAAACAAAGCTATATTAGATTTAAATTGGAAAGAGAAGTTCTTCAAACTACATCTGTTAATTAAGAGCTAAAAAATTGTCTCTGGTCATGAGGGAAGCTTCTGTTTAATTGAGGCACCGCATCTAAGAGTGTGTGCCAGGGTAGTTTGCTCAGTAGAGGTTTTTTGTTGGAGTTCAAGAGCACTTGTAAAAGAACAGGTGATCACAAGTTGTTGAAAGGGAAACCAAGTTGAGCAGACAACTTCTTTGGAGAGAAAGGAATGAGAGTTGAACTAAGGATGGAGCATGAAACCAGAAATCTTGGAAATGCTGGCATGGAATAAAAGGGAAAGACAAAGAATGAAAGTGAAAACCCAAAGGGAATGCTTCAAGGGAAACTGGCAGTGACAGTGGAGCTGTAGGTGGACAGAAAGGGGCTGAGAGCAGAGCTGTGCATCACTGCGTGTCACTCATTAACATCTGGACCTGTGTCTAATTTGGGAGAGTAACAGTTGTTGTCTCAGAAATGCTGCCTAGTTGTGTTGTTTTTCTCATGTGATGTTCTTGAGGGGCTTGATGCACTCTTGCACAGGAGCATTTATAAGAGGACAGAAAATCCTGGTGTAACCTTGTACACTACCTGTCTGTTGTCCATGTGACTTTTAACAAATAAAGCTGCGATTCACAGGGACAATTTATGAGCTGTACTGTTAAGGGCTCTTTGAAATATAATTTTCTGAGTTAGCCAAAGTTAATTTTCCAAACCCTCAGTGCTCATAATTTCTTTTAAAGCCTGTTACAACGTAGAGAATGAAAAATTGGTTTCACAAGGGGTTTTTTGTATCTACTTAAGGTTGCCTTTAGTGTTACAGTTGCCAGTCCTTTCTGGGAGTACTTCTACTGCTAAGACTGAACCAAATTTGTAACCAAGTGTGTCTGTGTGGTAAAATAAACTCTGTGCAGTGGTACCAAACCTGTGTCTCCCAGAGCTGTGTAGCCACGTTACCGTGCCCAGCAGTGCTGAAGGGGGTTCATTAGTCGAGGTGGAGCTCCCACTTTAGAGAAGCCTCACAAACCCACCCAGGTCTGGTGTCTCTGCACACCCCTACCCTTACCCTGTTCCATCAGCCATCTGCTGTTCATTCAGCTGTTGTATCTGCCTCCTTCCTTTGCTGCAAAGGTTTCCAATCCTGGAAGTTAAACAACAATTTCAGGCATTTGATAGCAGGATAATTGAAATATCAAATTATAAGAAATAAAGTTTAGCAAAATTAATGTATCTTTCAGATTGCAATTTCTGCAGCAATCTTGTCTTCCAATAATAGAAATGGTTTTGAGGATTTTTTTATTATTATTATTTTTAATATAGACCCTTAACTATATATAGTAATGTAACTTATATGGTTAATGGATTAGTATAAATTGAATGCTACATGTTAATAGTACAGCCACTACCTTTTTCCAGGGAGAAAATACTCCACGTTCTTTCCAAAAGTCAGTGTAAACATTGCACCCTTTGGGTCACTGGTGTGCATGAAGGCGCCCCGGGGATGTCTTTGTGCTTCCCTGTGCTGTATTAAATACAACTAGGGTGCAGGTAACCTTCAGTGAGGGCTTCCAGCTAAGCTCAGCTGCTCACAAGTGTTCTTTCTGGCAGCATCCTCCCTCCTCCAGCTTCCTCAGGTGGTGACAGGGAGTGTGTGTTTCCAGTGCCATGCTCAGCCTTTTCCTGAGCTGGCGGTGAGGGAGACTCACCTTGCCCAGGGACATGGTGAGTCAGCAGGAGAAGCTCAGTACTGAACCACAGCAGCAGACCCTGGGTGAGCATGGTGGTGAGAAAATAAAAGACCCTTTTATTTTTCAAGGAGGAAACCCAACTGAACAGATGCTTCAGTCAGACAAAATTTCTTTTCCAAGAGTACAGAAGTGACAGCATCTTCTTATCAGAGACTGTATTATCATCTGGGAAGTATTTAGCTGGTATTTAAGGAAAAGATAAAGAAAATGAAGATACAGTGTTCTGATACTGGCTCAAACACTACAGAGATATCAGAGGACCCTTCTAATCTGATGACTGCAATCAAGGTCCTGTAAATTACCCAATAAATGGAGAGAACACATAATAGAAGTTTCATTGTATGCACACATGCATTTTTAGGTTCTCACTAGCATTCTCCTGTATCTATTCTTTTCCTTCTACATGTGAAAAACTCATAAATTTGAACTAATCTGGATAAGAGATAAATTCTAGAAATGGCAAAGTCTTTCATCATACTACTCAAGGGTGAAATGTTTCAATTTGCAACTAAAAAAAAATACAAAAAAAAGAAAAAAAAAAAAAAAAAAAGGCAACCAAAAAAAGGAGGGCAACAAAACAAAACCACAAAGACCTTCCTGGTCTGATATCTTGGAATACACAACCCAAAATGTAGGAATTAAATTGTGTTCTTGCTGTCATACTCTGTGATGATCAAATAGACTTTTCAACTAGAATTTATCTCTGAGGAATTTTAATGTAAAATAAAATCCAGGTCCCTATGGGCACAGCAATTCTAACAAAATGAGGTGTAATAATGGTATTTTAATGGCCAACATTATACACACTGCTTGATAGTCATTGGAAATTGTTCTCCTAAGTAAGGAAGTATTTTTATATAATGGGTTTTAATCACACAGAAGCTGCACTTGCCAAATAAAAGGTCAATTTAAGCAGAAGTGGACTTCAAAATTGCAAACCTCAGAGATAGGCAAGAAAAAAGTAATTTCCAGCATTGAATAGGGTAATTCTGGTTCTTAGTTATGGCCTCTTTCTCAGTTTCTTGTGTAGATTATTAAATTGTATGAAATCAGTTGACTGAGCAGATTAGTTGTTCTCAAAAGAATTTCATCCCTGAATTACTCAGCTCTCACCTCAAATTCAAGTAAAAACTTAGAGATGTCAATGTTATGGCCTCTTTGTGCAGCATACAAAGATTAGGCTCTCTGGATCCCACAGAAACAGATTAAAACACACAGCAATGGAGCAGGGTGAGTTGGCACTTCAGGACTGGGCCATATCCATCATACCTCCCTTAATGAAAATTGTTCTGTCCCTGTATTTGAGAGGCAAAGGGAGCTTTTTGTTTTTGGAATGTGATGTGCTTGACGTGCAACAGCATATTTATATCTGATCTATAGTACCCTGTAATAGTTCACAAAAAGTGAAAGGAGGAACTCTGGCTACAAAAGGAGATCTGAGTCCTGCAAACTCAGAAGAAATGTCAGTGCTGTCAGTGTACAAGGGCCAAGCTGGAGTTCTTCCTGCCCTGTCCTTTGCTATGAGGACTCCAATCTGTTCTCCTGACGTGGATATCTCCTGCTTCTCTTGAGGAATATCTATTTCCCTTAAGTTAAGCAAGGTACAAAGTGTCAACTCTGAATAGTTGAATCACCTTTCATATTACAGCTATTGATGAGGTTCCTCAGCTGTTTGAAAGCTGTGTGTGAGCTGCCAGGTTTGTGATGTGGAATGAAATGGGGAAGAGGGAAGAAAGTTCCTGAAATAATAGGTTTCTTGAAGGAAGTGTTTAGAATGGCCCTGTAAAAACCTCTGTTCACATACTATTAGCTTTTTCATGGCTGGTTATCTACAGTAAATCTTGCTGCAATATGTTCTGAATTGAAACTGATAGAAAAAGTCCTTTTGAGTGTAATTTACTTCATAACATAGAGAACTATCAAAAGATATTATGGCTTTTAAAGGATAAAGGTTAAAGGATTCCAGTTAATCTGAAGATGAGGTTTTTCTACCCATAATTAAACATTAAGGTACCTTGCAGTTTAATGTCTAAATATTTATTAATGCAACTCAACTTCAGGGTCACTGAACTGTAATCTAATTATAAAACTACGTATAATTATTTTGCAGACCTCATATCTTTTTTTGTTGGTGTCTACTTTGTTAACATTTTTGTAATGTAAAATATTCTCTCAGGTGAAATAATTTTATTGAAATTAACTGGCAGTGACTGCATGGTTGTTTGGGCAGAAATTTGGTAGGGTGAAGTTCTGTAAAGTTAAACCCCTACATTTTATGACATGTTGTGGAAAGAAACCACTTTATTCTTTCACTTGTGTCATAGTCTTTCCACTACATCCTGTGCTTCCTATCCTGTACAAGCTAACAGGGTAAACTCCCTTGTAGATACATCAAATTCTTCTCTAAATTATCCAGGTGGCAGGGCTGCATTCATGTTCTTCATCTCTTTGATTACTTGATTGATTCCCTTCTGATGTTCCTTAAATGTAATAGTGATGGCTTTCCAAGTTGTCCTGATTTGGAGATGAAGTTTTTCAGGGTCCTGTCTATGCTAAGAATGGGTTTTTGCTGGAGTTTTTTGTGTTTTCTTACCAATTTAAACAGTATCTCTCAGAGAGTCTTTTCTCCTTTCTCCTTTTTTTTTTTTTGTTTTTTTGTTTTTTTTGTTTTGTTTTGTTTTGTTTTTGTTTTCTATCAGAATGGGTAGACTCACTACTGTGAAAACCACCCAAATATTCTGAACTACTTTTTTCCTTCTGAGAGGGTATATATTGAGAAGAATTCTGAAGCATAAAATAGTGTTGAGTGTGCACTGTATATTAGCAAGGGGCAGTGTGGGATTGTTGGAAAAAATCAGCTCTAACCAAAGACTAGCAGCTATCCAAGGGGTTATTCATCATATCCTTGAATATGCCCAGCCCTTCCCAAATTCTGCACAGCACGAGCCAGGAGGTGGAACATCACAAGAGCCATCTCTCTCCAGAAAGAGCCTTCTGGGGGACTGAGATAGGTAGTTTAGTCCAGGTGCAGAATGCTTAATTTTGTAACCCAAACACTGTGCAAAGACCGGGATCTCTATTAAAATCTTTGCATTGATCACATATGTTGCATTTGAAGTGCAAATTCTTGTGGTATTGCAAAACCTTAGCATGACTCTTCATATATTTGAGACTGCTTAATGCTGTTTATGATGCAGGGTCCTTCATTCTGCAGTAAATCATTCTTATATCTGCATTTTTTTCTTATACTGTTTCTCGATTAATGTGATTTACTTGCACTGATTTTTATGCAGTTGCACAGTCATGATTTATTCATCTGTCTTAAGTTCTGCATTGAAGGAACAGAAAGGAAAAAGAAGGGCATGGAAGGAAAATGAGAAAAAAAGGAAAAAAAGGGGTGGGAGGGGGAGAAAAAAGAAGGGAAAAACGAGGGGAGAAGGCAGCAGCTCTTTCATATTTCTTTTATATTCTATTATATTCTATTATATCTCTTTTATATTTCTGCTCTGCATTCCACTGATCCTTTCTATTATTTGGGCTGGTAATACTTGACTGTGGGTGCTGTGAAGAGGGGCCCTGCCCAGAAAGGCGAGAGGGAGCAGGGGGAGGTCGCTCGATGCCCTTACGTAAGGCCCCGAGTGCGCAGCGATTTGCGCTCAGTGAAGCTGCCCCTGATGTGCGTCATGTGAATGAGCATCCCAGAGTGGTGCCTGGCACTGCCTGCAGCACAGTAACCTCTCAGGGAAACTGCCAGTGCTTCCCCTCTGTGTGAAGAGCCTGGTGCATGTAGGGAAGGTGGTTGTAAGGGAAAAAAATATCTTTTTGGTTGACCGAGCTTGACTCCCATTTGGAATAATTGGTTTATAGAAGGATACTGCTTCAAGCAGTGTATGTCTGTCCATTCATTAGATTTCTGGACATTCAAGCTGCATTCTTCTGTCCTTCTCCAGGGGTTGATAAATTCTTGTTCTGGTTTGTGATTTTTTTAATACATTGCATATGCTTCCAAATACTGCTTTCATAGCTCATAATGAAAAACCTTCCTTGTCCATATTCATAAGGAGTATTGCCGCAGTATCACTGTGATAAAACTGCCTGTTTTCTTCTTACCCGAACATGACCCTGAAATCTCTGAAATGTTTATATTTAGACCAGTCTTGTAATCCATGCACAGCGATTTCCCCAGAAATCTGACACTGTAACACCAAGAGATCTTCAGGCATTCATGGATGCAGATTTATTCTGAAACAGAAGTATAAATAGTTGAAGATTAGAATGAGAAATTCTGTATCAGCATGGTGCTTTGAATCTGAAAAACTTGCTTTAAATAACGTAATATCTTAATTTCAGAGCAGATTTCAGATATAGTTCATCTAGTTATGGGAAGAGAAAGCATGGTACTCATATTTGTAGCCCTGTTAATCACACTGACTTGCACTTGATCATGTGGTTTTGCATTAATCACCAGTATTGCATATATATTCTTTTATCAGCTGTGAAGACTGCAGTGTTTTAGGCAGAAACCATTTCAGGCACTACCAAAATGCGGCTTCCTTTTGAAAGCTGTGGCAAATGTATCCTGGTCCATAGCAGTGCTGCCAACAGCCAAGGGCAGAAAGAGGAGAAAGTTGAGAACAGTAGAACAGAACTACTTGAATGCTGTGAAAAATATATTGTGAGCAATACCTTGGACTAACAAGATTTAGCTTTGCTATGTTTGTGGATATGTAGTATCTCTGATTGCCTCCTGACAACCTGCTGAGGTGCTGAGATTAATATAAATTTGAAGCAGCAATGGCATCTACTGAATAGCTAACACAATTTCTTGCAGCACCCAGAATTTGTCATGGCTATCAATCTAGTTCATAAAATTCATCTCCCATGGATAAAAGTTATGAAAAGACACAAAGCTAAGAGTAATGACTCTGTCCTGTTATTACTGCATATGATGTATACTTTTGCTATAGAGCCCTAGGTTTTTATAAAGAGGAGCACATGACAAGGACTGCCCTCGAAGGAGTAGCATCATTATTCATGCAGGCTTTCCTTTAGGGTGCATGTTATTGGTTTTAGTTGCCTTAGTACTTTCACGGTTTAGGAATATGTCACATAATCACCTGTATTTTATTTTCATCGATTTGCCGGCAGGTCTGTGGTGATAGTATCAGTCAAGAGCATTACATGGATTAAATTAGCATAAGTCACATTGTAACTACAGTGAAGGGGCAAAAATAGACCTGAAGTACTGATACAAAAATCTTGCCCTTATCACTTAGCAACAAGAATTCTAAAAGAAGCATCAGGTTTTAATGTGTGTTTATATCACAACAGGTTTGGTCATAAGTCAATGTTAGATTTCTGTCTCTGGGATTATTATTAAGAATTAAGAAATTACATCTCTAAAATTACACTTAAATATGACTCCCTGAGTTTATAATATGTATTATACGAAGCTTTTCCCACATTTATTAATGGAGTCAGTGGCTTTCCAGCCACTTTTACCCCAGCCTGTAGCATTGTATAGGATTGTTGTGAACCACTTGCAGGACGAGCACTTGGTCTTGTTGAATGTCATGCTGTTGTTCTCAACCCATTGATCCAGCCTGTCCAGGTCCCTCTGCAGGACAGCAGACCAACACTCCTGCCCAGCTTAGCGTCATCTGCAAACTTACTGAGGGTGCCCACATCCAAACCATCAATAAAGATATTAAGCAGGACTTGGCCCAGCACTGATCCCTGGGGAACCATACTGGTGATCAGACACCACCTGGATTTAATTCCGTCCACCACCCAGCCAGCCAGCCAGTTTTTAGCTCAGTAAAGAGTGCACCTGCCCAAGCCATGGGCTTCCAGCTTCTCCAGGAGAATGCTGTGCAAGGCAGTATCAAAGGTTTTACTGAAGTCCAGGTCCATCCACAGCCTTTCCCTCAGGCACCAGGCAGGTCACCCGGTCATAAACAGAGATCAGGTTGGTCAAGCAGGAGGTACCTTTCCTAAATCCGTGCTAACTGGGTCTGACTCCCCGGTTGTCCTGCACATGTGGTGTGATTTCACTCAGGACAATCTGTTCTGTAACTTTCCCAGGCACCAAGATCAGGCTGACAGGCCTGGAGTCCGTGGATCCTCCTTCCAGCCCTTCTTGTAGGTGGACATCACACTGGCCAACCTCCAGTCGTCTGGAACCTCCCCAGTGTGCCAGGACTGATGACAAATGATGGGCAGTGTCTTGCTGAGCTCTCCTGCCAGCTCTTCCATGCTCCTGGGTGAGTCCCACCCAGCCCCATGGACTGTGAGTGTCCAAGTGGCACAGCAGGTCACAACTAACTCCTCCTGGATTGCAGGGGGTCTGTTCTGCCCCCTGTCCCTGGCTGCCAGCCCAGGTAGATAACCAGTCTCTCTGTTAAGGACTGAGGCATTAAGTACCTCATCCTTTTCCTCAGCCTTGGTTACAAAGTTCCCCTTAACATCTAGTAAAGGTTGGACATTTTCCTTGGCCCTCTTGTTTTTGTTAGCGTATTTATAAAACCATTTTTTATTATCTTTCACGGTAGTGGCCAGATTGAATTCTGGGGGAGCTTTTGCCTTTCTAATTTTCTCTCTACATGACCTAATGACAATTTTGTACTCTTCCCGAGTTGCCTTCCCCCCACTGTGATAAACTCTCTCTTGTTTTTCTGAGTTCCAATGAAAGCTCTCTGTTCAGCCGGGCTGGACTTACTCAATACCTCATCTTTTGACACATAGGGCAGCCTGCTCCTGCACCTTTATGATTTCCTTAAAGTATGTCTGTCCTTCCTGGATGCCTTTGTTTTTAAGGGTTGTTCCCAAGGGCCTCTCCAAACCAGTGTCCTGAAGAGTCTGAAGTCCACCCTCTGAAAGACCGTGGTAGAAGTTTGGTTGACCCTCTTCCTTACTTCACCAAGAATTGAAACCCACCATTTCATGGTCGCTATGCCTCCAACCACCACATCTGTCACCAGCCCTTCTGTGGTCCAGCAGAGCAACATCCTTGCTAAACTGGCTTACCACACACTCCAGGAACCTCCTGCAACCTCCCTCGAGAGCAAGGGCCAGTGGTAGTGCAGCACCAGCCAGCTTCTTACAGAATAGTTCACCCTCCTCCTTGTCCTGGCTGGGTGGTCTGTAACGGTCTCCCACTGGGATGTTGACCTTGTTAGCCCTCCCCCCGATTTTTGCCCATAGACACTCAACCTTATCCTCATTATCCTTGAGCTCTATTAAGTAAAAACACTCCCTAATGTGCAGAGCCACCCCACTACCTCTCCTTCCCTTCTGAAGTGCCTGTAGCCACCCACTGTAGCCCTGTAGCCCTCCAGTCCTTGCCAGTTTATAAGCCTTGTGATCACGGTGGGCATCCCACATGCAAGGGTGATACTGGGAGCCTGATGTAGAACAAAGGCTTGCAGTAAGGTATAAAAGTTGACTGTTTAATGGTAAACTGCTCTTGTGTTTGGCAGTTTACGAAATCAGTGTGATGGCCCCATTCTGATGTTTGCAAACACTCAGCTATGATGTTTTGCTGAGAAGAAAAGACAAGATCTTTGCAGAAAGGCAGCAAATGCTGCTCCTTTAGAAGGGAAACACAGTACTGCTGCAGTTGTTACATTTCCTGAGCAAGGTGGGGGTTAGTTAATAGGAGTCCAGTCTAACACTAATCACTTTGCATCTTTTCCTCATGGGGAAAGGGCTGACCCAAGAGCTTTTTCAGATCTCTGATCCGTGGTTTTAAGGGTGTAAACTGCCTCCAGAGTAAGCAACTGGGTCACTGCAAATACTTGTAATGCTTCTTCCCCCTGCCACACCTCCCCCTGCCTCCCCGTTGTAACCTGGTCCAACTTTACCAGGTGTATGTCTTAATTTCAGGCTTCAAGAGATTTTGCGTACAAAAACCTTTGTAAAGGTTTGGTTCTTTGGTACCCTGACTTAACATCCAGAGAAAGGCTACATATTTTTCTGTAAGAGATTTCTTTTTATTTGGTGAGAATATAGGCATTTTTGCAAAAAGGGTTTTGCGTGTTTTTTATAGACGTGCAACTTCACAACAAGTTACAAGGATTAGCAAACATTGCTATAGAGAACCTTTGTTACACTTAGCAAACACAACCCCATGCTACTTAAAGTAGCCTTTAAAGACTTTTATTTCCAAGAAGACAGAGATGTAGGTACAATTCTTTTTTTCCCCCCTCCCATAGTCCCCACAGAGAACTACAGTTATTTTAGCTTTATCAGCAATCTCACTGTGCATTTGATTAATTTAATATGGTGCATCTTATAGTGTGTAATCTAAGAGAAAGATTATAAAAGAAGTGAACTATTGACCAACTTCCACAAACTCTACATGTCAGCTATTAAGGAATCTTTTTCTGTGGAATGCCTTAAATCTTTCTATTAGGGTATTTTGTCAATATTATGGTAGATAAGAGGATTCTGCAAACAGTCATCTATTTTGCTGGAAACCATAGTCTTTCTTGGAGCTGCTGCCCACAAGACCCATTCTAACCCCTTGCACGTATGGAATTCAGTAACAGGGATGTGCTTAGACTGATTGAAGTACAAGCACTTCTTTATTGTTGGATCAAGAGGGGGTCTGTAATACTCCTTGCCTGTATTACCAAAATTTGGTGTCATGGGTAGGTACATATGGGTTTGCACACCATGGAGCAGGGTACATCTCCTTCCTTTGCAACTTTTGTGTAGCCATCCCTTCTGCATATCTCATCAGCCAGTCATCAATACTTTCTGCTTTTGAGTGAAAGGACAGATCTGATGATTGACTGTAATAGATACTGTGCTGCCCCAAGTTTGGTATCCTCCAGGTATTTTAGAAAAATCAAGGCTGACTTGATAGCTGTCTTCACCTTGGCATTTACAAACAGTTCATCAGACTTATCACAGGTCCTCTTGGTGCTATGCTTCATAACACCTGATTAACAAGGTAAAACACCAGATAAAGACAGAAATTGTATTTTTTTAAAGGGTGCTTCTTCCATTGAAGTTCTCTCTCGAGGGAGTCCAAACACACTTTAGGGTGCAAAGTGAAGAACTTACTGTACAGGCAGGCAAAAGAGGGACAGTCACAGTGTGGATCACTAGAGTATTACTGCAGACTTATACCACACATCTCTGATCTGCCTTCAGTATGTGTTTTGCAGGTTCTAGAAGGAAGTTTCCTTCCTTTTGTGTAGAGCTGTTGTTTGTTTTTCTGTTAACTTGCAACAACATAAGCCATCTGATAATCAGAATATTCACTCTGAGTGCAAGAGCTTTGTTGGCAGACTGGGTTTTCCATAAGCCCTTCAACAAGACTGGCAGGCTTTGATTCTGTTGCACATGTGGGCCAGGGCCTAAGCAACATCCTTCTCCCTACATGACCAGTCTCGACTTTGAAGGGATGTGCATTATTAAATCCGTGATCTTGCTCAGTCAAGGGAATCCTGAAGCTACCCAAGATAAACATCTCTGGACAGACAATTTATCCCTGCAACTTCAGTTATTTCATTAAACAAGCTTCTGTGCTGTTAAAGTGCATGGAGTGATCTTTGTTAGTCAGAAACAATGCCTCTCTACATTTAAGTAATAAAGTCAGTATGGTTTTAGACACCCTAGAACATCACAAGTTTCCTGAAGTGCTCCTGTCTAACATCCTTTGGTACCTGTGGGTGTTGAATACTTCTGTATTCCTAGAAAATCTCATTTATATTCACATAAATGAACAAAATGTTATGACTGTAGTGCTTTTCTAATCTGTTAGTAGCTGTCAGAAGTTAAATTTATATTTATAAATGCCTACAGCTCTACTTGCCTTTTAAAGTCATTATGGTTCATTATGTGAAAAGCATCTTTTATGAAAGCATATAATAAAAACCACTTAAAACATGTCTTTGTTAGGAAATTACTTGCTGCAGAAGGTATTTTACAGAGCTGAAAATTTTGGGAACTGAATTTGATACAAGGGTTAAAAAATAAAATTAGTTTTTGCACTTAAAGAACTATTCCCAGTAAGCTTTGATTTACTTATTTTTGTACAAGTATCTTTAAATTTAAACTTTTTGCTACAAGAAATGACAGATTGAAGTAGGCATGATAGACAATATTGAGTAATAGTTGCCATATGTACCAGTTTATTTTGGGGAATAGTGGAGAAACTAATCCTGCTCATCCTTCTCACGCATTCAGATCCACAAATCTTATTACCTGAGTGAAATAAATGACATTTGGACCTTTTTTTTATACGTGTACTCTGTTATATGTGCTTTTTTAGTTCGTTGTGTTGCTCAGTAGTTGTTTAGGCACAGTGTTAAGGCACAACATCTCCATGTTCAGATTAAAGCTGTTCTTTTGGCATACAGATTAATTAAAGGCTGGCACAGCTGTCCAATCAATTCTCCCCCTAGAGATGGAGGTGCTGTAATCCAATTCTGAAGTGATTTTTAAGAGGTTCTTGGTGGGCAGTCATCTACTGTGATCATGGTGGATAGGAGTATTTAGACTGACTGTGAATTTGAGCTCCAAATGCATTGAGGCACTAAGGGATGTGCAACTTTTTCATGGGAGATGTGCAGGTTTTTTTTTCATAGGATTTAGTCCAGGATATCAAATTGTTGTAGTTTAATCTCCTTTACTGCTTTTTTTGTGTTCAACAACATTTTCAGGTCCATTTTTACATGTAACCTGTTTTTCAGTGCTTAACACATTTCTTTCTACCACTGATTTAAAAATATATCAAGTGTTTTTAGACATATTATTGTAAGAGAAGATGGAAAGAGTCTAGGGAAAAGCAAATAAAACATCTGAACATCAGAAAACTTGGCAATAAGGGAAGGTTGAATTTGTGGCATTTGGCCAGTGTAGGAAGGAGCGGACTGAAGGCAGGAATGATAATACTCACTAAAAGAGAGTGGTGATAATTTTTTCCATTTTTGCCACTGGACACCAGGACAGCTGATCTTCAGGAGAAAGACTAAAATTGTTTGCCACTCTCCCATGCTGTTCCATGACACTTAACATGTGAAAGACTATCAAGCCAGTGTTCTCTTTGCTCCAGCTGGGTTCATCTATGTGCCATATCCCAGTGATTTTCATAGTCTCTAATAGGTGCCGTTTTCCTGTGGAAGGCATTCCTTCCATCTTAGGTACAATGGGAGGTTTCCTTTAAGCTTTCATTGGAGCATCGCTTCAGCCTCAGTGCAAACATAGAATCATAGAATCAGCTGGGTTGGAAAAGATCACCAAGAACATCAAGTCCAAACCTTGATCCAACCCTACTGTGATTAACAGACCATGGCACTGATGCCACATCCAGTCTCACCTTGAACACGTCCAGGGACAGTGAATCCACCCCCTCTCTGGGCAGCCCATTCCAATGCCTGATCACTCTCTCTGTAAAGAATTCCTTCCTAATATCCAACCTAAACCTCCCTTGGCAGAGCTCAAGCCCCTACTCTCTTGTTCTATTTCGGGTTGTCTGGGAGGATAGAGTGACCCCACCTGGGCACACCCTCCTGTCAGGGGGTTGTGGATAGTGATGAGGTCACTCCTGAGCAGCATCCTCTCCAGCCTGAACACCCCCAGTTCCCTCAGCCTCTCATCATAGCACTTGTGCTCCAGACCCTTCACCAGCCTCGTTGCCCTTCTCTGGACCCACTCCAGCCCCTCAATGTCCTTCCTGAACTGAGGGCCCCAGAACTGGACACAATGCGCAAGGTGTGGCCTTCACCAGTGCCCAGTACAGGGGCAGAATCACTTCTCTGGTCCTGTTGGCCACACTGTTCCTGATACAGACCAGGATGGCACTGGTCTTCTTGGTCACCTGGGCACACTGCTGGCTCATGTTTAGCTTCCTATCAGTCCGGCCACTCTGTCCCCAGCCTGACGTTCTGTGTGGGGTTGTTGTGGCCAAAGTGCAAGATTTGTTGATCCTCATCCCATGGAATCAGCTCATCTCTCCAGCCTATCCAGATGCCTCTGCAGAGTTCTTCTGCCTTCCAGCTGATCAACACTCCCCCCCAGCTTAGTGTCATCTCCAAAACAGTTTGCTTCTGAAGGGCATGCCAAGCCTCAGAGCACTGGACTTGCTGGTGAAGGTCACTCTGGCTTGTCTTTGCTGCAGCTGCTTCTCCAGCACACCTTGGTGAATGCACAAACAGGTTGTATGGCCCAGCATCATACTGTTATTTTATTTCTTCTCAATTCTGGAAGTGCTATTTTCTAAGTCTTCTTACACCTAACAAAGTTTGTGATGTTTTTTCTCACCTGTCCTAGTCTTCTTTCTGTATTGATGCTGAATTTTTCTCCATGTTAATCTTTATCTCACTGTGGTAGGTTTCTCTGACTTGATGTTTATCTTAGTGATGGCCATTGAAAGGCATCAGAATCTTACTCCAGATGAAGAGTATCCTCAGCTGTCTTCCCTTGCAGTAAAGCAGTTCTCACTGCCATTTATTTTCCAGCACTGGGAGATAGTCTCCTTTTCTAGACATCTTTTTGCCTGGAAATTGTGACTGTTGGAGAGCTCTTAAATGGGTTGTTTACACTCACTGTGCTGCTGTGAAAGGGGACCGATGTTTGCTCAGCAAAGAAGATACTTCCTTGGGAACGGGGAGCTCTCCATGGTGCTGGTCTGAGCAACACATCCATTGCCACGTTCAGCAGCTCTGAGGGACATATGGTGTTTCATTGCCCAAGCCCTGTGAGAGAGGATGAAGCCCCACTTGTTCAGGGTGTCTCAGGTGTCAGAGTTGGAGCACTGACACCACTACTGCTGGTAGTCCTTGATGGCCTCAGCGTCAGTTCAGTTTTTTCCCTTTTCAGTAACTACATGGCCATGGTCTGTGGTGAGCATGAAGAAATGATGCACATGAACATCTGAGAACATGCAAGCTTATTCTTATTAGCACTTAGAAGAAAAGTGGAAATATGCTGTTAGCTGAGCAGCCTTAGAATACTTTAATGTTATGAGATACTGTTTGACCTTCATTAGTGCAAAAAATGATGAATAATTCTGAAAAGCAATGAGAAGAAAACATAGTAACTTCCTTCAGAAATACCTGACTAGCACATAATCGTAGCCATATTATGCTCGTTTAATTATTTCTTTATGGAGATGACCTTGGGAAATTTGTGATTGTTAGAAGGTTATGCATTCACAGATTCTTCCAATAAGTCTGAAATATATCTATTTTGTATCATTACATTTCTGACAAAGGTATTTTTCAAAATGTAAGACAGACCTGGCTGGTTTCAAAGGTTTCCTAAGTTGTTGAATTTATTGAGTCAAGTGTGTATGCTCTATCTAAATTTTCTTACTTTTGGGAGCTTAATTTTTGGAAACAAACTTATTTATCCTTCCATCTAGAGAAGAGTGAATTCACCTGGAAGTGTTATGTCAGTGTCGCTGTCTTCCTCCAGATGAGCAGAGAGGAGGGAGATTTGGAGCATCCCAAAGGTGAAAAGTACCTCATCAGCAACTGTTACTGTCAGGCACATCACTGATATTTAGTGTGCAATATGTTCCTGATCTGTGAAGAAACAGTAAATTCCTCCACAGATGAACATCAATCTGGATAATGTTTTGCAAAGCACTAGGCAAAGTTCTCCTCATGTACTATGTTGCTATGTGTGGCAGGACATGAGACTGTCTTAACAGGTGGTGAGAGATTCTGTTGGCAAGCCACCAAACCACACTGGAAACTTTGGGGTTTGTTTCCCCAGGGCTCCCTTGTATCAGCCCTGCAATGAAGGCTGACCTGAGCCTGCAGAAAGAAATCCCATCCCTGCTGAGCATGAAGCAGCCTCAGGGTGGGCAGCACCTACCCCTCAGTGCGTGCTGGATCAACTGGGGGTGTCTCTTTGTAGCCTCTGCTAGTTCCTTTCCAAGAAGTATCCATGGAAATATCACAGCTCAGACTGGAGGAGGCAGTCAAGATTAGGCATCTGTATTGCTACTTTGAGCATATGGACTAATTTAGAAGCCAAACTGAAAAGACATAAAAATACTAATAGCCTGTCTTGTAGATACAGTGATGTAAGTTGAAGTAAAGTAAATTCACCTGTTAATTCCTTCATGGTGTGAGATGAGAAGAAAGTGAGCTCTATTAATTACCTATGTTGGGCATGGGTGTTCCCTTGTCTCTATTTGCCATCATGTCTGCACAATTACTGATATAAATGTAATTTTATGTGTAAGGATAATCTCACCAGCACTCATTAGAAAAACATACCAAATCAAAATATCTCTTTTATCAGGTTGTTGGGGTTTTTTTTTCCCCCAGTAACTCTGACAATTTTTTTAAAGCTTTTATCTTATTTTCCTCCACTTTGAAGAAAGTGCTTTCCTTTATAAATTACCTTTGTCTTCCTTCTGTGATGAGAAATAACCTAGAGATACCTATAATGCTATTAAAGGAGACTTGCCAACTCCATTTCATTCTACTGAGCAGACATTTTATTTTGCCACTAATGCTCTTTACCCACTTAGTGCCCAAATCCATATATTTTATTATAAATTGGTTCCATTTGATTTTAATAAAAACCAATAGGAAATATTGTCACTGGATCTTGGAACTGAGAAAATCAGATACAGCAGTGGGGAAACAGCCTGAAAAGCATCGCTACTTCAAATGAAGATCTGTTTTCCTTAAATTCTGTGATCCAATGCAATCACATCATCAGAGCTAAATAAACAAGACTTTGCTATATATGTCCTGTGGAATTAGATAGAATGCATGTGCACTTTTTGAGTTCAAAGTCTGTTATATTGAATGTGATCTTTATATTTGGCCATGTGACTGAAAAGCTGTTTGCTTTTTTTTTTGACTCTCAGTGGCCAAGAAGAACATCACATGTTTGCTGTGATAAATTCAGAGACAGTCTGTAAAAGACAAAGTTGTCTTTTCCCAGGTACAATTTAAATGTTTGATTAAGAAATGAAACTGTTGTATTGAAAATAAATTACAAATTTATATTTCATATCTCTCTTCTTGGCCTAGGAAAAATTTGATTAATTTAGAGATAACAGATTGCCTGTCAGATATCAAAGCCTAGGATTTTGGTACCATTCATTATATTAGTTTCCTTGTGCAAGGATGAGCTTTAGTGGCTTTCCTGTACAGGAGATAAAAGTGTTTATTGTGTTGTGGCTTCTTCCAGCTTAAAAAGATTTTCGTGCTAAATATTTTTGTAGTTGATTTTAGTGTTCTATTGTCAAGATCTCAGCAGTTAATTTTTAAAAAGTTGTATATAGGCAATTAGTCACTTTTTAGATAATGATCTCAATGTAATTTGAACAGCTTCAAATTGAAGTTTTTCATTGGCAATTGTTTTATATTTGATTCTGTGCAATTTATTCCATGGGAATATGGTGAAAAAAGTTTTTCAAGTGGCTGCTTTAGCATTCTTTCCTAGTTCTTAAGGACTGGGAGTATCAAGTCAATAGACAGGAAAAGAACTACCTGGTCACCAGGGGACTGTAGATGTGAGAAGTTAAATTATGTCTTTTTGGTAGGATCTTCAAACAGCTCAAGATGGTCTCCTTGTCTTCAGTGCTGTGAAGGGCAGAGTTTAGAAAAGCTTGCAGCCCAAACGGGGCCCAAAGTGAGTAGTGGATTGGGTAAATGAAGTCACACAAAGTGACATGCTATCAGAATTAAATACTATCAAGGCAGTAGAAGTATTCCTTTGATTGCTGACGTTTTTTTTAGAGGGAACAGTATTAAGGGAAGTCTTTGCTTAACAGCAAGTATAGAGGACAAGCCAAAAACCTTGGAGGGACTGGAAAGAGGGAGGGAAATAAAAAGTACTGAGGAGGGTGTGAGTGAACCTGAATGCAGAGCTGGTTTCCAGAAGGCTGAGACATGCTAGTCACTGCTAGAAAGTGATCCAGGTACTTCTCAGCTAGATGGGTAAGTATAGGCAGAAACAGCACCTGACAGGATTATTTTTGCTAATTCAGCAGAGTGGTGTTTTGATTTCTTTGGGATGCAGTGAAGGACACAGAAATTCAGCCAATTGCTAATTGTTCAGGAAGTTAAATTTAGACCTTGATCAACCAAAAGTACTAATCAATCTTTTAAAGAAATATGAGAGCGACAACAGCCAGAGAAGGGCAAAGAGATTGTCTTTCCAGTTCCTTGACAAGCCTTTTTGTCTCGCTCTTCCTCTTCTGTCTAGCTCTAGTGCAAAAATTATGAACATGGCAGATTTCTGTACTACAAAACTTCTATTCAGAGGAGGAGGGCCCAGTGGTTAAGATGCTAGTTTAGAATAATCAGATTTTGGTGTATGATTAGTATCCTCTGAACTTGGTTTAGAAGTTATTTGCTTTTCTTGTACCTTTTTTTGCCCAATGTTGAAGTGAGCAAAGAATGAACCATTAAGCAATTTTGTGAGGAAAAAGAACATTCAAAACTTTGAGGATCATAGATGTTGCTGTGCTCATAGCATAGTTCAGTTCAACAGCCCCCACATAGGCTGCTGGAGTTGTGTACTGACTTGCCTCAAGCTGCTATTCCAGAAGACACTTCCACAGGTCCTATGTCGTGTTTCCCACCTGCACAGACGTGTTTGAGACATCCTGTGCCATCTGAGATGCCTGTGGGAAGCCAAATTAATCAAATCTATGTTTTCTCAAAGTTGGTTCGTTGTTTTTAGCTTAGTTCCTATTCTCTCATAATGATTTGACTCCCTTAATTCTTTCTTTAATTTCTCACTCTTTTTTTTCCCCCTCTCTACACCTTGTTCTATGTTGTTTATTGTTTCTTTACCTTTTGTTTCCCTGTTTTAGCTACATTCCATGAAAATCATATGCCATGCAGCATTCCAGCAGCTCTACCCTGATGCTGTCCTCTGTTACAGAGTCTGGTCACACAAGGCAGTCTAGGGAACAACTTGTTTAGTTTTTGCAATATGTGGCAGCTCTTTGAAGCTCTGCCAGGTTTTCACATCCAGTGGGGTTAAGCACCTGTCTGAGTACATGCAGAGAGTGTCTGATGAGCCACCTCATTCTGTGGGAGAGCTCCATAGCATCAAACCCTGTGAAGTGCCTAAGACACGAGCAGCAGAAGTCCCTAGCAGCACACTGGCATAGTTGATAGTGTTCCTTCCCTTCTTATGAGTAAAATGAGGCCTTTGCAAACTTGAAAGCTCATCCTTTGGTCTCCTCAAATTCTTACTGCCCATCTGAGTTGTACTACTGGACCTCGTAGGATCACACTTAATGCAGAACAGTAGTCAGTTACTACTATGTTAACTTTTGCAAGGGTGCATCCTTCCAGTCAAATTTGCTGGATGGTGCAAAGCAAAGGGTGAGCAAAGGTCTGCCTACACCTTGTGGGACACTGCAATGTGCAAGTCAGTGTCCTCTGTAAAGTACTTTCTGGTTTTAACCAAATGACCAAGGACTAATGTAGAAGTCCGGCTTTATTCTGAAAGCACTCATAGTCTTGTTTATTTTGAGGCTCACTTTAGAGCATTTTTGCATTATGTGGGCAATGATGTGCAGTTAGATTCTGTAATTTGCAGAAAGGTTACTGTAATCAGCTCTCATAGCATCATGTTCACATTAGCCATTTAGGCTGAATTAGAAAGACCACATTTCACTCTTTCAATTTTGATTAAGAGAATGTAGTTTATCATAGTGTTTTGTGCTTGTCTGAATGTTATTCAGAACTCTCTTTATTTGATAAGCAAACTGTTCCCATGCTTTATGGTATTTTACAATACTCAAAGCACCAGCAAGCAAAAGCTTACAAACAAATTAACAAAAGAGAAGCATTTATGAGAGAAGTGTACGTTCATGCTTCTTTAAACAGCAAATGCCTTATCAGAGTTTCAAAAGAAACAGGACAATCTCTCAGAAAGAAAAATCCATCAGATCTGTAAAATGTAAAGAGACATCAGGAATTCAGTGAAATGCAATTTGTTAGTTATTGGGAGAGGCTTCTGGGGGAGTGTGGCTGCACACTTCTCATGTATGTCCCCCAGAATCTTCTTTGGAGGGATTTGGAGAGAGGTTAGTGAGTTACATGGCCAACTGGTCTGACCTGTGGAGTCATCTTTATGCTCTTCCATACTGGAGAGTGCCTGGTATGTAGTAGCTGCCCTCTTCCATTGCTGGGACATATTTCGTGCATTGATGCAGTTCAGGATGTGACTTCTCTTTGGCTTCGTGACACTGAACAGCAGAAATTGTCTATGTTGTGTATTAGGATAGCGATTGTGGAGTTGTAGTCCTCCACTAAGTGATGTTGTAGTCCTCCACTAAGTGGTGTCTTTCCAGCTGCAATTTATTGTGATGGCCTTTCTTCTGGTACAACATCTACTGTGTCAAGCTTGAGCAATGAAATTCAACTGTAAATGGTGGGCAAATTATCATTATTGTTCCCAGTGTAGGAGAAGCCTTTGGAGGAGGCTGGGGCATAACTGGTAGTACAATAATAAAGATATAAAATACTTGATGTGACAGTGAAGATTAGGTGTTTTTTGATGAACAATCACTTGTTCAGTAGGTCAGTAGTAGTGCAAGTGTGCCGAGAAAAAACTGGTGGTAGCTACAGATGACCTAAAGCTGATCTGGAAACCTCAGCTAAGTTTAGTCATTTTATAAGATCAGTAACAGTAACTGGCACTACACAAAACAATCGCTTATCAGTCACAAGCTTTATTACAGTGTGTTTCTGCATTTTCTATCATAAACATGTCTTAGTAAAATGCTAAGTGTTCTGTATAAATCAGGCTTTTGAGAGTCTGTCAATAACAAAGGGATTTTTTTTCCACAACCCTGCAGCAGATATTAATGAGAACAGAGGCTCAGGCAAACATTTGTCACCTTCAGCTGTTGTTTCTGCAGGAACACAATGGTGGAATAGCAGCAGCAGTACAAGGGTAAGGCTGAGTTCTTGCAATGTGTATGTCTGTACAGCATGGACAGTATGAAACTAAGTCAACCCCTTTGAAAAGAGAAGCAGTTGATCCTGGTGCACCAGAGCTATGCTGGGATTGAAATATTCACAGCAGAATTGGAATTGAGCAATGCACTGTGCTATCTCAGACACAGGCATCTTAACTTCATCATAAAATGGCAATTTATACTTACTGGGTGTGTTCAGCACTGGAGAAAAAATTAACAGGTTTTTAAATAATCCTATATTTGTTATTTTTCTAATTATGAAATTCCATCTAATTTTTAATCCTATGATGTACCAATCATAGGGTTAAACAGTGGTAAGCTATAACAAGTATCTCACTGCCCATCTTTCTTTTTGCTGACCATATTTGGAGACTTCAGTGCTGAAGTGAAATGGAGGCAGCATCATGAAAAAAAATAAATTGTTTTGTTATTAAATACTACCCAAGTAGATCTTAAGTACTTAGATATGAGTGTTACCTCTTTGGAGCGGAGATTTTCTATTAGCTGGACTAAACAAATAGTTCCATAAGCTCTGTACTTAGATATCTTTAATCCACTGCACTGTCTCTTCCTGCCCCTCTTTGCAGCAGAACAACGGAGTAGCATCTTTGTGATGATTCTCTCTCTGGTTTCACTTCAGCTACCCTTGTGCTAACAGTGAAGAGGTGGGAATCTTGTGTCACTTCAGGGAGTCCTGAGTATTCTATTTCTTGTGCTTAGCACCCTGCTGTCATGTGTGTGAGAGAGCCAGTAGATAAGTTTTGAAATTAGCTCTGTACCAGGCTTCATACTTCAATATGTTGTCCTCCCAGCTAGCTCTCATTTCTGGAACAAACAGGGTTTCTTGCACTTTGTTCCTACGCTTCTCAAATACCAGCTGGGTATCGTGGATCATGCTTAAATTTCTATTTGGACACATTTTTATGGCTTTGTGGTATTGAGTGCTTTGTATAGCATCCCATCACATGAAAAAAAATGGTCTTTATAAATGTGGACGTGCCTGGAAAACTGCATGTGTTAGTCATGCAGCCCTAGTATTTCTTTTACAGGTTGCAAAGGAGACTAGGAAAGGATACTAGGAAAACTAGGATACTAGGAAAAAAAAATGTTGTGGGTTAATGTTGCAGAAGTATTGCAGAACAGTGTTCTAGATACATGAGTTTGCATCTATTGAGATCCAGAGCACTCTGCTGTGCTCAGAACATTTTTGGACAGGGAGTCCATGACAGGGGTTTTGGTCTCTCATGAGTGTTTGTCTTCCTTTTCATGTGGGGGTTATTCTGTTATACACTTAAATAGCTGGAAGTCAGATTAGCTTAATTTTTTCTGTATTTTACCAGTCCTCGGAATTTCCGATGAAGTCTCCGTGATAGTGCTGTCTGAGCAGTCATGTGGCCTTGCCCTGAGGGGTTTGGAACATGTTGGGATATTCTTTAAGAATGCTGGTGTGTGGCTGGGGGTGATGGGTGTTGGGATGTTCTGTAGGAATATTAATGTTGTGGCTGGGGGTGATGGGTGTTGGGATGTCTGATGAGGTCAACTCCTGTCCAGCCTGCTGCTGCTCTGCACAAAGCTGAGCTGCTTTTGAGGCAGGTCCTGGGTGGCCCCAGGCTACATCACAGAATTAGTTTCAGGGTTTTTTGGTTTGGGCATATTGGAGGATTTATTTTTTTTTATTGGTTTTGTAGGGTTTTGTTTTTTTTTTTTTTGGTTTGGAGTTTTTTAAATTATTTTTATTCTTTCCTTGAATTGCCATAGTCTTGAAAACTTTTTTAGGGGAGGATGGATAAGCCTGTCAGGGTAATGGTCTCAGCAGCTATATATATATAACACTGTCATTCTTGCCTCAAGACAAGAGTTTTCATTGTAATCAAGCTTCCTCAAGCTAATCTGTAATTTATTTTATTCATTTTCTTCCCTTGATGCTTGCAGACACTTAACAACATTCACATTACAATAATTTTGAAATTGATAATTTGAGTTCAGGTTCCTCATAGAACAGCATGTGCTATTTGATAAATAAAAGCACTTAGAAGACCAAAAAAGGGGGGCTGTTTAGTCTTACCTTCTGAATGTCTGTTGAAGGTGCAGAATCCCCAAATGGAAATATTTGTGCATTTTGTATCTAGTAGTGTACTCTTGATGACATTTATAAATTATATCAGACATGCTTGATCTTCTTACTCAAATTTTATGTGTTATTTTAGAATCTGCTGGATGGTATGTCAGTACCACATTGCCTGGCAATTGCTCTCTACATGTATTTACTTGACAGCATCTGGGTTTACCATCATATTAAATCTAGGTTTTACTTCATTCTTAATGCTAATTTGGCTTAACTCCTTAACTTGTATATTCTTAGCAATCTATATAATATATAGATGGGTCAACACTGATACCCATTTTAGATACTTTTTTATTAAAATATTTTTGTTATTTTTTGATAGACTGTGTTTCATCAGCTTTTTTTTAAACAGTCTTCAGAAGACTACAGAAAACTTAACTACTGAGATTCAGTTCCTTTCTCTTTCTTTAATTTTTAAAATTTCTTTTATTGTAAAAGGTACAGGCTGTTCATACACACTGATTGATGTTCTCAAACCTAACTTCAGACATTTCTCTATATGGGCATGCTAAGATAAAAACAATAGTGGCCACCTGCCTTCACTAAGTACTGGCCTCATTAAAGCCCTCCTGGCCACCAAATGTTTGTCAACACCTTTGGTTCCTCTGCTCTTCTTTTTTTTTCAAATTTGTTTTCCAATACCTCAATAAAAATCCGTAATGTGGGTTACCTACCACATGGACCTAAAATAAAATATTTGCCACTTATCAATAGAGATCTTCTTGTTGAAGAGTACTCCAAGGCTTTCATGAAACACAATCCATCTCCCCGTCTGTCCTCGTGGGCCACCAATAAACTGAGCTATTCCTGTTACTAAAGCTAATCCTTATCTAAAGGGTGGTGAACTGAGGCTTAACAGGGAGGTTGGGCACTTGGCTGCTCCTTTATTTTACCAGTAAGAGCCAGGAGACACTTTCCAATAACCTGGGCATTTCAAGTCTATTTTCTCTTGTCCTAAACTGAGTGTAGTAGGATGTCTACTTGCCTTTTCCTAACCTTAGTCCTAGACCTGACTCTAACCCAAGTGTTCTATTGTAACAAGGTGAAAAATGAGTTTAAAGTTTATTTCACCCTGTCCACGAAGGGAAGGTGGAGGTGGAGGAATCCCTGTGTAGGGCAGACAAGCCTTCACCTGGCCTTATCCCCCCGTCCCGGGGACACGCTGTGGGTGCTGACATAACTGAGCAAAAACAATCAGCCATAGACTGCTGCAGACAAGAGATTTCCACTTTGAGACAGAAGTGCACAAACAAGTGCTGGAAGGTGGGTCAGTTTCTGAAACTTACCTTCAGCTTGGAAACTTCTGTTTGGCTACCAGTGGTAAAGTTGTGGTTACAATTAAGGTGGTTGTAAAAGGCTGAGCTACATGTTCAGTGGTCCATGGAGTTATATGGATGGGATATTAAGGGATCTGTGAGGAACAGTTTATTTTAGCCCCATTCTGCTCCACTGTCTCTATATAGAATTGTGGGGATAGGATTAGGATTGCATTTAGGAAAAGAGTAAGTGAACCCCAGTTATCTGTGTACGTGGTGTGGGCTACTGGACTTCCATGAGAGTAAGTTTCTTTAGATAATGACAAACCTCTGGCTTAAAGCTTCTATTTCCAACCATATTTGTGGTTCTGGTTTGGATTAGGAAAATTGAGAAACTATGTTATTAATGATAATTTACTGTAACTCTGGATTAGAGTTGGGGTTGGTGTTTGCAGAGGTTAATTTATGGCACTGCATCTTAATTCAGCTAAATACCTGTAGAGAAACTGAAAGTTGGAAATAGTAAAAACAAAACAACAAAACAAACCCAAAAACAAACAAACAAAAAAACCCCACAAAAGCAACAACACAAACAAAAAATGCCAAAACCCAACCCAAACAAACACCAAACCATAGGAGGTAGGTGCTGTGAGAGGTTATTTCCTTCTGTGCCTTGCATATTTGGAGGTGTGGAGTTGTGCCATGGATATTTTGGGGGTAAAAAGAGACAATAGTGAAAACTTTTGTAGCTGTAGTTTGTTACCTATGTTATGAACTGGTCAGACTACAGTTAACAACGCCTGCTGCTTCTTGCTGTGAACACAGTCTGAACGGATTGCCGGGGTCAGAGGCTGACCTGGCAGCCACCACTTTGAAAAAGAGATGGTGGATTTTCAGAAAACCACCTGGTGTGGAACAAACTCATGGCACAGCTGGGGACAGATTGGCTCACTGGTGTCAAGGAGCAATGTGAAGGCCTGTGAGGATTCAAAATGTTAAATTAAATGATTCCTCTGTCAAACTATCAATGATACTGATTAATATTTTATTAAGAGGTTAGTGATGAGAGTGCATGAGGTTCTTGGGACTAGTCAGCTGTCTTAAAAGCAAGCCAAAATGCCCAAATATGCCAGAAAATTAACACAGTTATTGGCAGCAAAAGGCTGATCTTTGTCTTTTTTTTTCCTTCTCTGATACTTCCCTTTTTATCTCTCTGCTGTAAATACATCATAACTTCCTCGATGTTTCACGTGCCATGTGCACAGATATGTGAGGCATTGGATTGTTATGTTAATTATTGGTTCGAACCAGCTCAAGTAAGTGTATGTGTGTGTGTGTGTGCGTGCGTGCGTGTGTGTGTGTGTGTGTGTGTGTGTGTGTGTGTGTGTGTGTGTGTGTGTGTGTGTGTGAGTGTGAGTG
>VXAU01001352.1:53265-69746 GCA_013399695.1 Formicarius rufipectus | reverse complement strand
CTCTCTTTCTTTGCTTCTTCTTCTCCTAGTCTCCTTTCCTAATATTTTGGGTAGCTTGAGATCGGATGGTTTGGATTTTCTTGAGTTGTATGAGTTGGCATGTGCTAAGTCAGTGCTGTGTTGAATGCTTTTGGCTGTATGTTACCCTTGAAACTTTTGCCAAGTACTCTTATTTTCTAAATTTTCCTAGTAGAAGTACCCTCTGAGGAAATGTGGAGCTTTTCTCCTTTGTACTCTCTCTTAACATGTTAAAAAACCTGAGGGTTCTTCTAAAGATTTGGTGGGCCAATTTTTGGAACGTTGGATATTTTTGAAGTAAAACTCCCTGGGTGAGCTTGTAGCTCCGGTCCTGGGGTCTTACAAGGTGGTGTGGCATCACCTTCATGATCACCTTGAGCCCTGGTTTCCACTGTAGCAATGCTCATCACCCCTTTGTGGTGTGGGGCTGGCTGGGTTTGGGAGGGGAAGGTGGTCAGAGAGGGAATGGAGCAGTATTGGGGCTGTGCATTCTTCGTTTTGAGAAGAATAGATGATGTGATGTTTATATGTTTATTCATAGTATCTGTCAGTTGCTACTGCTTCAGTTTTATCGTGTTTGTGGGTTTTGTTTTCACTGATTTGTTTTTTTCTTCTCATGAAAACAGAAAGTTTGGTCAATTTGTAATGGGAGAGCATTCTGAATATCACTCTGTGAGTTGGTTCATTCCCACATACAAGCACTCTCTATCTCTAAAGATTTGGGGGTTGCTTCACAAGGAGGGGCAAGCCTGTTTGCAACTGTGTGAAAGTCTTCAGTATTACAATGGGGAGCCATGTGATTTATTAATAGAATGTGTTTATTGTAGTTAAATACAGTGCAAAGTGTAGCTGTGTCAAATTACTTTTGAGATTGCTGATTTACTAGTCCTTTCTGCTGACTTATTGTATATTTATTATCTAGTGGATGGCAATCCACTTCTGAATTAATGAGGGGAGAAAAATGAACATCAAGTGTTAAAAAATCATCAGCTGTAACAGTTTCTCATATAGCCTTACATGTCTTTATTTTGCACAACCTTATGCTGAAAATCATACAGATAAGGACAGTGTTAATACTGTTTGATGTAACAAGCCACAAACAGAAGAAAAACCTAATGAATTTTTTTTTCTTTCTGTGTCTGAACTGGAATAAAACTTGCAGCAAAGTGCTTTCATTCTTCCTTGCTTTGAAACCATGAGATTCTTTGCCAAAAGAAAGGTTGCTTCACTAAAAAAACCCACCACATCCTACCAAGGACTCTATGCATTGAAGTGTGTTTCGACATACACACTCCACACCCCCTATACTCCTGCTTTTACCTCTTTTATTTTGTCCAAATAGTTTCCTGTGTGAACTTTAGAAACTGCAATGCATGAACATCCCCAAAAATAAAATGCTATTTAGGCCTAAATGCAAGAACAAAGGTGTTGAAAGTAGCAGTATTTGTTTTGTGACATAAATATTAAATTATTCCTTTTTCCTTTTAATACAGGTACTTCAAAAACTAGGAAAAGCAGATGAAACTAAAGATGAACAATTTGAAGAATATGTTCAAAATTTCAAACGACAAAGGCTGATCTTTGTCTTGTTTTGTTTGGTTTTTTGGTTTTTTTTTTTTTTTTCCCCAGGAATTGCTGATTTTGAAGATGTTGCAGGGTAACAGATATGTTTTTTCTTTAGTGGGTACAAGATTTTTTTCTGTTGTTTTCGAACAGAAATAGCAGTTGGATTTGTGCATGCAGAGGGCTAAAAATGGTCTGATAATAAAAGGACATTTTACAGTCACATGTAGTACCATCATTCTTGTACCACTTGAGATCAGCAGAGTGGCAGCAGATTTTTACCAGGCTAACTGAGAACAGCACCCACCTCCAACTAAATGCAGTGTAGCGTTTGCTTCTTCCCAAGAAGAGAAGTATTGCCTCGCTTTCACTTTGTCGGGATTACCTTCATCAGTGCTACATAATAATACTGCTTTTATTAGAAGTGAATAGTTTGTTTGGTGGTGTGTTGTGGCAGTCCCTGTGGGTGCTGGGCTCTGTAATGGCAGTGCTGATGAAGCAGTGCTCAATTCCTCTTAGTGCCGTAAACACAACACAGGCAAACGAAGGTGCCCCAAAGAGTTTATAGTCTGCTGCCAATGCAATCCTAAATTCTAATCCCAGTTACTTGTTGCTTTCTTGGGCAGACTTCTTGGCTCTGAGGTGATAAATTGTGATAAATTATATAGTACTTTTCTAGTACAAATTAATGCCTTCCATGAGCTCCAGTAATACCACCGAGAAAATAGTGTTGTTATGTAAGTATGAGCTAATGTATCTGTCATCTTTGTGAGCTGTCATTTAGAGCTCCTAGAGAAAGGCCCTGGAGGGTGAGAACTACTCCCACATATTTTACACAATGTAAAAATTGGCTCATGTCAGTGTTTGCAGTTTCTGCTCTGAATCAGTCCTATCCACCACATGCACTTTTCTTCTTTCTGTGTAAACACAAACCCTGCCTCCTGACTGCTAGGATGCTTATTGATTCTTTTTGTATCTTATGGTTACTTAGCCTTTATTTTCCTCTCTCAGTACAGAAGAGAAGGCAGTTTCAGCAACCACTGAGCTATTGTCTAGATCTTGGACCAAAGAGAAAAATGCTGGAAAGTAAAATAATCTGTTTCTCTGACAGGGGTAGTTCTTTCCTCAGCTTTCTTGAGATCAGGAAGAAAGTGGGAATTAAGAAGTCTGAAGAACCTCTGAAACTCTACAGAGATGTTATATTTTCCCTTTTCCTCCCTTTCTACTTTTCCAAGTCTTCTTGACTTCTTGATTATCTTTATGTTGTTGTTTATCCTTGCTGTTGGTATCCCAGCTGTTTTCACAACTAGTAACTGTGTTGCTAGAAAGGTACATCTGTAAGGGTATTTTGGGTGTAGAAGCAGCAACTGGGGCATCCCCATGAAGCAACAGAGTGTGGGATTTTTTTATTTTAGTTCAAAGTTCTGAGATAAATTAAAAAAAGGTGAAAGAGAAAACACATCTATTTTTTAACAAAGTTATGTCTCAAGTGTTGGGCTTTTTTCTGTGCTTTAAAGAGAATTTTCTGTAATGGTGATTTTCAGCTGAAAGCCTTGCCTAGGGCTAAGGAGGACTGTAGTATTGCTTCTATTTTATTTCTTCTTTCTTTGATGTACAGAGAGACTAATAAACAGTCAAGGACTCTGCAGGAATTACGTGGTGCTAAATCTGGATGCAGATGTGACTTGGGTCTAAAGAGGGAATTGTGCAGGGAGGAGTGAGTGCAAAGGGAACTACTACAGCTCTCTGGAGGGGCACAGGTAGAGTAGGGTAGGTCCCCTGGCACACCAATGGAGAGACACTGTTTCTGTATTTATTGAACTAGTCACATGCCTACTGTGCTTTAATAGTTCTGTTGTGCTCAGTTCTTCAAGTAAAAGGGGGGGAAATGCTGCAAAAGCACTCTTTCTGCCACAGTCACCATTAGGAAGGATATAAATAGCTCAAATTTTCTAAATTTGGTCCCTGCTTTGATTCACACCTAATTAGCAATGCAAAGATATGAAACATTACAATGTGCCTCTGAATTATTGCTCTTACTGATGATGCCTTGCAGAACTGCTGTCTTCTGTGATCTCAGGCAGCCATCTCTTCTTGATCTGCATTCAGTTCTGCTTTCAAGGCTAGTTCTGATACTCTAGGACCTTTAGAAAAAGAAAAGTTAAATTCTAGATATTGAAGAATAAAAAAGGGTATCTGATTGGTTGATTATTGTCTAGAGGTTCACCAAGTTGTTGATGTGGCCAGTCAGGAGGCTTGAAGGCAGAACCACCCCTGGAAGAGGCTCTCGCATCTTTTTTTGTTCCCTCTGGGATTGTTTGTCACTGTGGTGCTCACTGACCTAACAAGGCCATGGCAGAGGCAGTTTGAGAGGATGTCCAAACTTTGGCTTTTGCAATGTCACCTAGCAGTGATTTGTCTGCTCCCTGACCGTCTTACCTACCCATGTTTCATTTCAAGAAACGCAATCACTTCAGTTCTGTGTCTCTTTGCAAGCTCTTGGCTGCAGCTGGTGCCCTGTGTGCTCTGGGCATCCTGGTAAGCTCGAAGCTGTGAAAATGGACCGTTTCTCTTGTTTCCCTGCCTAATTGAGCTTGCAGTACTTGGGAGGTCAACTGATCTTACGTATAGAATGATGTTTTTGTTAATACTCTTCAAAGATAATAAATGAGGACTCTCAGTTCAGCCTAGGGAAAGGATAGAGAAAGGAAAGTGCTCATTATCCAGAAAATAGGTAATTAAAAACCTGAAATCTTAACATGCTGTTTCTTGGCTGACTAGCAGATCGGTTGGTGGGTATGTACCAACCTCAGCAGAAGGCTGTGTGTAAGGACGAGGGCAGCAGATCCATCTGGAGAAAAATTCTATTTCAATTCCCCAGTGATCCATTCCCATCTCTTTCCGAGCACAGCTGTGTAAGAGCCCCTTCTGGACTTGACAACTCATGAGCTGATTTACCCAGATGAATCACCATGGAGAAACTGAGTCATCCCATGTCCAGGGAGAACAGAGCACAGTTGCTTTGCAGAGCTTCAGGACTTTCTCTTTCGGAAGCAATGAGCTTCTGCAGCTGATGCCAACAATGAAAACATTCAGATTTTAAACAGTGAATGCAGCTGTTTTTCACCTTCCACTTAAGTTGAAAACTGAAAATTGCCACTCAAAATCAAAGCTTGTGGAACTAACAAAGTATATAAACTCATATATGACAACATGACACAGACTTTCAGTGTGTTGCAAGAAATTTCTTAAGGGTTAAACATTTCTCTCTGTACAGCTAATTCTGGATATGCTCAGCCCTCTTAATCAACCCTGAAGTTCAGAGTAGCTGGAAGAGGGGAAAGAAAGAGAATTCTTGCATAATTCTCTCAACTGTGAAATTATCATCAAAGTCCATCAGAGATTTACCTGAAATTTCACCTGTATTCTGCTGTTCAAGCAACTGCATCTTATAGTTCTTTTTTGGACAGGAAGTAGCAATTGCCTTTATGCCCATGTGTATTTTAATAACTCAGAGTCCTGGCTTTATTTTTCTAAGAGAGCAATATTCTATTTCCTGTGTATGCATATTTACCTGTCATTGTTTTTCTATATATAGTTATGAGGCTTCTACTTTGCAGATTAAAATATATTTTAGTGTTTAAATCCATTAACATTATGTATTGTATGTAAGCACAAGATACAGTAGTTGCTACTACAAAAGCAGCTGCCCATGGCATGTTGTCAGAAAAAAAGAAAAATGTCAAGTACTGTTGTTACATGTTTATAGAATTAGGTGAAAATTAAGAGCCTTTTTTTGCTGTTGATGAGTGAGCAGAACCTGCTTCTGTGGACTGCTTCACTTAATTTGTGCCCTGCAGTAAGAACTGTTCCTTGGGTGTTATTCTTAGGGGTTCTGAAAAGATTTATCCTGGTCAGACTTTCATTTCACACAACCATGCTTAGCTGCCTTACAGCTGTGTCCTGCCATTGACTAAAAGTCGGTCTCTGAGGCCATTAACACTTATTGAAGTGTTCTTTTTGCATCAGTTGTGCCACTGAATTTTTAAAACTTATTAGTGAATGAAGATACCAGGATAAGATTCACCACCTACACCACCCACCTGGCCCTCAGCTGCTGCTCAGACAGAGACACGTGGCTTTGGCCAGAGCTCTGTATCAAACATGCTGGCTCTGTGATCCTCTTTGGCACCTTGTGGCATCCGAAGGACGGCGGCAAAGATGTGAAGGGGAAGCATGTGAGGACACTGAGGGCACTTGGTGTGTTCAGTTTGACAAGAGGAGACTGAGGGCAAACCTCACTGCAGGTCCAACTTCCTTGGGAGGGGCAGAGGAAGGGCAGGCACTGATTGCTGCTCTGTGGGGAGCAGGGACAGAACCCAGGGAATGGCTGGAGTTGTGTCAGGGCAGGTTTAGGTTGGATATTAGAAAAGGTTCTTCCCCCAGAGGATGGGGGTGGGCACTGACCAGGCTCCCCCGGGCACTGGGCACAGCACCAAGGCTGCCAGAGCTGCAGGAGGGTTTTGGCACATGGTGTCACTCTTGGAGATGGTCTTGTGCAAGAGCAGGAGCTGGACTCAGTGGTCCTTGTAGATCCCTTCCAACTCAGCATAGTCTGTGATTCTGTGAGCGTGTGGCCTCCAGCTGCAATAGTCACATGTGTTTTGGCTGCTGAACCCCACGCCTGGAGAGTGATCCAGTTCCAGGTTACACCACCTGAATTGTGGGTGTCTGTGTTTCCAGGAGCTGGATGTTCCCCAGTACCTGTGCTGAACTGGGCAGGGGGATCTGGAGGGCAGGATAGAAACCCATCAGTTTCCTGAGTGTATCTGTGGGCCATAATGCCTCTGATCAGTCCTGTCTGGGTCCCCTGGTCCTCCACATGGACCAGGAGTCCCATTTTAGCTCAGCTCTTGGCATAAGTTACTCCCCAGGCTCATCCACATGCTTAGGAGACCCATGTTTTGGCTGCATCTCCTGCTGCTGCTCTGGATCTCTCAGACAGACCCTGGGTCTGGTTCAAACCCTCACGAGATTGGGGGCTGTCAGTGAAGCCTCTTATCAGTCCCTGGCTCTGCCCACCTGTCCCAGGCCCCACAGGATGGCACCCTTCAGCAAGGGCATAGCTGTCAGGATTGTGAGTCGCTCGCCTAATGTTGGCATCTGTTGCCACTTGTGGCTATAGTGTGTCCTCCCTGACTTCCAAATGCTGCTCAGCAAATGGCAGGTCCCTGACGACCAATTGTATTTACCATTAGAGGATGTGTCACCAAAGGCACTAGGCAGCTAGGCTGAGTGAATGGTTTTGACTGTTGGACTTTCTTAATTGCTCTCCCGACTTCACAAGTTGCACTGAAGAGATGTTCACTGGCTCTATGATGAGGAGAGACACACAATTCATGTAGACAGTGACAGGTGTCTTGATCTAGAGCTGAATGAACGACATGATGAAGAAAGGAAGCTTCAATATGTTTTACAAATAATAGCATAAAATTCAGTCTGTATTTTGCAAAATCTTATTTTTTCTGGGAATTAGTAATCATCTCATATCTGGTTGACCATCTTTAAACTTACCTTACTTCCTTCTCTTAGACTCCTCTCATATTACTGGTCTTGTGTATGGTCTTGAGATAGATCAAAGAATCCAGCCAATAAAACAAAAATTATGAACTTCAAAATTCCTCTGAATGGGAGACACTATTACTGCTTAACTGATACTCAGATTTTCTTGGTTGTCTGTAGAATCTCATATTAAAGTACAGGAAATTCTTGGTACTTGTTAAGCTGCAACAAGTTATGAGTTCAGTCTAGCTCTGTCCGTAAGAGACTCCTTTGCTAAACAAAGGTGATGCCAAGTGTTGTCCCTGGTAGATATTCTGAAGTAAACCAGACACAGCAAAACACAGTCTAGACTAGTGAGATGGAATTCTTTTTTTCTGCAAGTCAACAGGTATTTGCATTCAGGGAGACTTAATTTGGCAGAGACATTTGGGGCAGTCCAAAAGAGTACTTAAAATACTGAGCCAAACACAAGTGGTACAATGTGCAGTGTATTTGAGGGCTACAGGAGGGATTTCTTTGCTCATCACCATTTTGTCCTGAAATGTGTGTTTATTAATTATCTTAGATATCTTATGTACTTTTCCCAAGACAAGAGTAAGCACAGTGTACCATTAGATCTCACCTCGATCTCATTCATTTCCAGGCAGGCAGGATATGCAGAAAGGTGAGACCCTCTGTTTTATGCTGCAAGATTATCTCTGCAGGGACACTCTAGATCCATTCCAACTAATTCCTCACTTTAAAGGGGAGAGCAGTTATTCTGATGTTTTGGTTTTTGATTCTGCCTATTGATTGCTCTAAATTCAAAGTCTAAGCCATTGTCACACTGCGCTGGTTTTGATTGCCCCTTGGATATAAACAATTATACCTCTGCAGCTTTAGTAACTGTGATAATTGTTTTCTCCCAGGCAGTGTAATTGAATGTTGAAGTTATTTGACTATTTTTAAAGGAGATGGGTATATGTTTCTTCAGGAGCCCTTTGGAATAACTGACCCTGGGGACAGCTGACACAGCCCAGCTCTGGGATTTAATGTATGGATTGAACATGATGCAGTTCACAACAGTTCTGAACAGTTTTCTAGCAGATCTGTTAACACGTAGCTTATATATGTTATTTACAAATATGCAGCTATAGGCATAAGCAGAGGCCCAAGCACATGTTTAGGAAGTCTAGCTCCACATCAGGTGTGTATAGATTACCTTTAGCCATGGGACCTGTAGAATCTGCCTTTGCTGATTCCAAATTTTCATTAAAGCCATTTGTTGGTTCAGTTTGCTTCAATTCATCATGTTACTTAATAACTAGAACAATTAAATTCTTACTTTTGAGACTTATAAGTGGCTGGGCCACAAATTTGGTGCTTTGCTGGAAGATACTGGAGTGCCTAAAACCTCTGTGTTTTCAAAGAGGGTTACAAACCCAACTTTTCAAGAGATGCATTAGAGAAATATTTCAAAACCCAAGTCTCTTCCATCTTGTAGAAAAAGAGAAATCCATTCCTTTAAGATTCAAATTTGGGATACAGTTCTAGAAAGTATAAGGAATCTGATAAATGGTAAAATAGGTTACTCTGGTAGACAAATAGATTTCATACTGAATTACAGATTTGTCCAAATAGCCTCTTATTTTGTTAAGCTTCTCTTAATGTAGTAGTCCTTTTTGTTCATACTTCAGAGTTCTCTAAAAGACCTACCTGTGAATAGTACCTAAAGTGTTTATGAATGGAGAGACAGCAGTGCTTTACATTGTGGTAAATAACAGCACATTACAGTAAAGAATGTCTAACAGGTGATACAGAAAATGCTTCTTTTTAGCTATTTCCCTGGTGGTTTCACAACAGAACGACAAAATTCCAGTTTTAGAGCTGCATTTATAATTGTCATTTTTCTATGGGCCACGTAATTAATTAGCCTATGCTCCAGGATCAACATTTTTAGTGCTCTTGACTCTCACTAAGTTGGAGTGATATATTTGTTTTTTTGTATCAAACACATGCTGTGCTGACCTTTCCTGTAAAGATGTATTGTGTTTACATCCTGTATGTGCCATGATAGAAAAATCAAACTCTCCTGTTCTGACTGGGAAGCTGTAAATAAATGATTCCTGGCAACTAGGTCATCCAATTCCAACTTTTGTGGAGGCCAGGTGGCCTTTAATTTCTGAGGGAATGCAACAATTTTTCTTGCACATAAGGAAACAGAAGCTGATAAGACAGAAACCACGTTTTTTCATGGATTTAGTCATTAACTCTTTTTTAGGTCTCATCAGTCTCACAGCCAGCAGTGCTGTGTCTCTCTTTGTCTTAATTCCAGGGCTAAGATATGCTTAAATAATAACACCAAGGTTGTGAATTTGATCCATGCATGGGCTGTTCACTTGGACTCCATCCTTGTGGGTCCTTTCCAACTCAGAATATTCAGTGACATTATAGAGCTGACCCAAATGCTCTTATTTAAAAAGAAAACCCAAACTAAACATACACAACAATCAGTAGTACTGAAAAGGCTTAATGCTGCTACAAGGGTGTGTAGGACCTGTGGCTGCAGATGACAAGACTCTGGAACACCCAACCTCCCTGTCTCCCTCAGTGCATGTGTCTGTGACAGCTGTATAATACTGACCATGTAATCATATGCTGTGGTACAGTGATATGCTACATACAATATGCTACAGTGTTCAGAGCAACAAGCTGCTGTTTGGCACATTGCTGTGTTGACTTTCCTAAAGATGGGTGTTGGTTTGGGTTGTTAGCACACTTCCCTTGCTCTTACATGCAGTTTAACAGGAGTACATCATGGATTTTTGGTAATTTGTATACTGAATTTGATCAGATGAGCTAAGGGCACTAATTTTTGGTGCTGGAGTCTGCTGGAACATGTGCACTGTTATCAAACAACCTCATCCTAAGAAGTTTGCTATTAAGTATGCTATTGAGTTTTCTCTCTGGAGTTTCTTGCATATTATGAAGCTCTGACTCATTTGGCTTCATCATGTAGAACAAAGCATCAGTGCTGCCTTGGGAAATTCCATTTCAGAGGAACACTACATTGGCGAAATGGCACCTACTTTTCATTTTCTCTCAAGAAGCTGCATCTCATTTAACAAAATTCATGGCTTTAATGAAAATAGTTGGAGAAGTGGTTTCAGAGCCACCAGGTGCTTTCATTTGATAGACCAGAAAGTAGAGTGTACCACAGAGAGGCAACATTGAATATGTGACAATCTTCAAAGCAGTACTTTTAAAAACCTGTATGTCACAGTTTGCAAGACATGCAAAGCCAGCAATGAAATATTTTCATCCTGTGAATTTAATTTTAGGTGGTAAAAGCATATCTATCGTCACTAATAGTGAGCTTACTATAGAAAGTGTGTAGACCAGACACACACTTTGCAGAATTCACAGTGCTGAGGATTTTTGGTGCTAGATTTTATTTCTGATATTTTTAGAAAGGTCTAATTCTGTTGCCATTGAAACTGAGAGATTATCTCTCATATTCGCTGAGAGCTGGCCCTTGTTCATGGGTGCTTTAATGTCACGTCACACAACATTTGCTAACAAGAATTCAAGTGGCTCTGTTATGCTTCAGTGAAATCAGTGGCTTGTGGCCTGTTAGTAACCTAAACTTAGGGAGCTGCATGTTAAAATTACTCTTTTGAATGAAGTGTCAGAACTTGTAACAGCACATATGGCAAAATATTTGCACTGTGTTTTACTACTTTGAACTTTTTCTTGCACATTTTCCTGAGCAACGCTTGCTGCTCATGGATGATGCTGACCAAGCACAGTAGATCTCAGAGTGGTTTAGGGTACCAGTCATAAAAGTGCACAGCAGTGCAGTTACAAACATAGTGTTCAAGCAGGGTGTTTCCCTGACATGCCATTTGTGGTGCGCTAGTTAGTCCTAAAGACAAAACTACTCATACATGAGTAAATATAGACCTTTTACTGGACATGAGGTCATCTAAGAAGGTTCTCCACCTCCCAGCTGTGGCTTGCTGCTCCTGAAGGATCAGAAATTCTTTAATAACTAAAAATGGTTACAGTACGGGCACCTCTTCATCTGGAGCATGATGAAGAGCCAGGTTGCTGTATCTTCTCTTTTCACCACAAGCTCTCAGGCCAAAGGAGGTATGAATTGGAAAGATAATTTCTGTACCTTCATGTGGCTTTTCATAGCACTGGGGATCCTCCCAGGGAGAGACTGACATGCATGCAAGGGGAACTTCTCTTCCTGCCACGTTTGCCGATACTCCTCTTCAGACACAAGATCAAGAAGTTTGCTCCTGGGTACAATCTACTTTCCTCTGTAGCAACATTGATCACTTAATGCCTTGGTCCATGGAAAGCAGAGAAGTTCTGTCATCACCCTGTCTCCCATTCTAGCACAGAATGAAATAAAAAGAGGTCAGTGTCTGCTGTGTTCTGTAGGGGGATGCGTTGTGTGGTTATGATGTGTCATGGTAGTACTTTTTGCTAAGCAGTATTAAATTGTACATGTATATATTTTCTTAAAGGACACAACATCAAACTACTTCAGAACTTCCTGTTGTTTTTTAAATAATGAAGTCTGAGGTTTAATCCACTGATAGTCACCCTGGACCTGCCTTGCCATTGTTTTGATATGGAGCTTTGATCCCAGAGCAAGGGAAGGGGCTGCCTTCCTTTGGAGCACTGAATATGGTCCCAAACCAGAGACAGGTTGGTGGTCTGGCTCTTCCTGCTGACTTGGTGTTGCTGAGCAGCTTCTCAGATAGCACCCTGGAGAGATCTGTGCTTGGAATTTAGTCAGTTAATGGATTTGAAAGCCATAGGTGACTTGTTCCAGATCAAATTAGTGTAAAAGCTTTCTTCTCTTTGTTGAATCTGAAATAGGGATTCAGTCTTCTTTCTAGACCTACTCAGTCATTTTTACCTTCCTAATTCTTGAATATTTCCAAAATCTTGAACAGTTGCTCTCTTCTTACAGTTGCATTGCAGTTTGAGGGAGGGGGAAGGGATGGTGTTGGTCCCCTTCTAAAAGCCTGCAATTCCCTTCAGGAAGCTGGGAGAAGCAAGCGAGTTTGGTGGATGTAATCCGTGTTGGCAGTGTGTGCAACAGTATTTTATCAGAACCACAATTTGGACTTAACATGGCTGCAGGTAGATGGATTTTAAGTGTCAGATAGCCCCTTTCAACCTGAATTTCTTATGATCCTGTGTGTGAATGCTGTGAGCATTGTAGTCACTGATGGAAAATCCTTCACTGACATCAAAAGTCCTTTGACTTAAGTAGGGTTATAACAGCTTATACTTTGTGCCTTCTAAAGTATTCACACTATTCACATGCACCCTTTATGTTCTGACTTTCATATGGAAAATGTGAGAGAAACTCCAAAGCAGTCAGTCATATTTTGCAGCTGATTTTTCCATATGGTGTAGCTGTATGTGAGAAAATGTGACTGCAAGCTGAAATTCCTGTAGTTTCCAACTGCTTAAATAAGTAATTTGAAAAATATTGGGAAATGGTAAATGTGGAGTGTTTCAAAAATCTTCAGGCTGTTGAAGGTGTCCTGGACAGCAGCTTTTTAGCCATAAAGTATGTGTGTAGCACGTGTCTCTTTGCAAGTCCTAGGAATGTGAAATCCAATTTCTGATACCATCAGAGATAAAGTAACACAAGCCATTGTGTTGTGTCTGTTCTGAGTTTTTTAAAGGCTACTGGTATAAGAGAAAGACAGTTTTGATGTATTTGACATAGAAACAATTGGGATTTCACAGTAACTGCTAGATGTCCTAGCTAAGCAAAATAAAGAAACTAAAGTTATTGTATTTTAGTAGTTATTTACTCGCAAAAAGTTAAAGTACTGGGTAAACTGTTTGCAAAGGCTGTGGATTTTCTTCAGGTCTGGCATGGCCTCAGAGTGGTTCCCAGTGGAGCTGCACTGTTCTGGATTACAGTGTCTTTGCCACCCCCTTTTCTGTACAAATCTGTGTGTGCTTGCTACATGTGGCACTATTCATCAGATAGCTCCTGAAATTGTTTTTTGTTGTTTAGTTCAACACACTGTATTCAAGGTATTAAACAAAACTGCAATGTGTTTTCACTTCTTTGCCCCTTTTTTTTTTTCCTTTTCCAGGCAGAGGGTTCCAGACTCCAGAGAGAACTGAGAGGATATTTAGCAGCCATTAAAGGTGATTTTTAAGTTTTGCATCATGCTTTCATAAAGCAAACTTTTTTAAAAAGTTAAGACAAGTAAACTTGTTGAAGTTTTGCAGAGACAAATGCACATAAGATTCTCTTTAGCCTGTTGCTAGGTATTCTGCACCTACAGTGTTACTCACATGAGTACAACCTTGCATGCACAGCTCATCCCTAGCTGTCCTTTGTGTGCAGGACCACTGTTCAGATTCTCACACTGCATGCATTTTCAGCACCCTCAAAGTCTACTCATTTTGTTATTTGTCTTTGCAAATGCTAGAATATTAAATACCCAACTGTGATGTTTCCAGATATTACTAGTTGGATGATGATCTTCCTCCAAAACCACACTCTCTGCAATGCTGTGATTTCTCATATATTTCTGACTGCTTAATTCATTATTTCTTAAGTTTAAAACTCAAATGTGGTGTTTTTTGATACTACATTGAAAATCCAAGTAGTAAAAGTTCACTGGTAAGAGTTTAAATGAGAGACAAGTAAACAGCTGTTTAAATCCTACTAGACATTTGTAAATCCAGCACACTCAACTGCTCGCTGTATGCAAAGTGCCACCTCTCTTTGGAGGAGTTGGAGGTCCTAAAGGGAAGAGAATAGGAATTGGTGACTGATAGAGAGACAGTGATGTCCTGAAATAAAAATATATATGATAAATATATGTATGTGTGTATGTATTTTTAACTTGGCTCCAGTTTAGTAGGGAAAATGTTGCAAATGAGTGTTAACAACCCTGAAAATCAGTGTCATGATGATGCTTCAGCAGCTGCTCACAAGCAGGTAAGAAAGCTCTTTTTGATGGGAATTGTAAAACAGGGAGCAAAGCAATACTTAATGTCTTTGACCATCTATTATCTTCTGGAAGAACTGGTCAAGGAAAATTCTATACCAGACAAATTTGAGCAATATCTTTTGTTGTTAGAGGAGATTTTAGCATCAGTCATTTTTGGGGACCCATTGAATGCTAATTTTGTTCTCTTATTCTTCACGCTTCCCCACACACATGATCTGAGAAGCAGCATGATGAGGCTGTTTGTTGGTGTGATGGCTTATGTGTCATGTAGGCTGACTGTTTACATGCTGCTTTGATTTCCATGTTGGTGATAACACTCCAAACTGCATCCAACGTGACCTTGAGCACTTCCAGAGATGGGGCGTCCACAACTTCTCTGTGCTACCCATTACAGTGCCTCACCACACTCTGAGTAAAGAATTTCTTCCTAACATCTAATCTAAATCCTTTTTTAGTTTCAAACCATTCCTTCTCCTCTATCTTACCGATGTCTGCCTATGTTGCTTTCCCTCTTACTCAGAAGCTACCTTAAGCACTGTCATCAGGCCACGATGAAGGTTCCCCTGAACCTACCTTACCCTGAACAATCCCAGTTGTCTCAGCCTGTCTTCATGAGAGAGGTTCTTCATTCTTTTGAGTATCTTTGTGGCCTTTTCTGGACCTGCTCTATCCGGTCCACATCTTTCTTGTCCTGAGTATTCCACTCCAGGTAGGGATTTAAGCAAGCAGTGATCAATTGAGCCGCCTTATGACTCTCTGTCCCTTCGTTTTAATGCACTTGACAATTTGAAGTTTAATGTAATCTCGTTTTGTTCTTCTGTGCTTCTTAGTCTTAGCTGGACATTGATCTCTCCTGTTGGCTATTCCAGAACTTGGAGGAATCATGTCATAAAGCTGTTGAATTTGTGAATGGCTTTTATGGGTTGTTTTATTTGATCTGCTTGGTAGTTTAATGTCTGCTGTTTGTACTGACGAGATTGTGTACTATCCCCCATAGCTTTAGTCATCTCATGCCTCAGTCTTGTGTCTTTTCCAGTTTCCTTGGCAATATGTGTCTGGGTTCTCTACTTCATGATTTATTTTTAAGCTTTTGAGAGCTGTGACTTGAATGGTTTTATGGACGAACTGTTATAGAAACCCTAAATCAGTCCTCTGTTTTCTACCCCAAGCTCTTTTCAAATACCAGGGCAGATGGAGAGATACAAACCTGGATCTTCATGCACCTGGCAAGGTGACAAAGATAAAAAGGAATCCTGCATGATTAGAAAGAAGGATCATACTTTTCAGGTGGCTTAATGCAGTGAGAACTGGTAACTGGTCTACAGGACAGAGAGGGAAGATTTTGGAGGTCTGTAAGCAGTTTTGCTGCCTAGTTTTCACCCCGTGGCTGAGAGAAGTACATATATCCTCCAGGCACATGAATCTTAAAGTCAATCGTGTAATTTCTTAAAAGCAATTAAACTATTCATCATCTTTCTGCAAAATTTATTCATGAATTAATGAAATGATTTAATTGTTCCAGTGGAAACTTTAATGGGTTAGTAGCAATAACAAATACAACCCTTATGGCAAAGTGGGTCATTCCCCTGGAGAACTACATAAGTAATTAAATATTAAGAGCCAGACCAAGATACCTCACTCTATCAGGAAAATGGGAGTTTCTCCATGATTCAACCTAGGTTACCCTGCAGTGGAGTGAGGATACCCCACAGTACATGGGTTCTACAGCCTGCATAGTGTCCCAAGCCGGTCTCAATTTCCATGGGAGCTTGAAGACATTGGAATTGTGATGGTAAGGAGTCACCCATGCTCTACCACCTCTAGTGGATGCTTAATGGGAGTGTCTCTGTACTGCCACCCCCAGATTCTCCATCACATGGGGGCCTCTAGAAGTTTTTTGGGGTTCCAGGAACAGGGGTTCTTTCCCAGAGAAAGGATGGTCTAATCTGAGAGCTTCAGGTTTCAGTAAGTGGTTTATTTAGCAACATTTTTCCAAAGCAATTCAAATGTTTTGGCATTTTTAGTTATTGAATAAATGACCCAGTTACCAAGAATCAGTGCTGAATGAAGCAATTTATATTAAACATAAATTTCAAGCTGTTCATTCTTTTCATATTTCTTAGTACTTTAATGACTTGCTTTTAACAATTTATCTGTCTCAGTGATAACAGTTAAAAGCAGCAGAGACAGCCTGCAGTCTATGGCTGAGACACTAATCCTCTTAATTTTAGTGCTGAATAGTGCATAAAAGGTATCAGTGCATAAGAAACAATTCCATGTGAAAACAAGCCAAATGAAAAAATCATTGGACATTGTAAGTTTATGCCCACGGGCATGAAAAAAAAAAAA
>VXAU01001352.1:0-53252 GCA_013399695.1 Formicarius rufipectus | reverse complement strand
AAAGGTGGGGAATTTCCTGGATTGGTATTTTGGCATTTATGCACTCATTTGGGGTATTGCAGTAAACCTGGTATAGACGAAGTTGGAGGGGAATACAATGGATGGTCTTGGCCTGGAAATTTCAGACTGAAGCCCTTGACTGAAGAAGCCAAGTACTGCAATGACCACTTTCCTCCTACTGCAACTGGATTTGACTGATATTTTTGACAGGAATGTGATGGAATGGAGGTTTGCCTGATTCTCAGGACTGAAAAAGTTGGTGCAGTTTTGCTATGACTCAAGCACAGGATATTAAGTGTCTTTTACTTATTCTCTTAAGTGGATATATGGCAGAGTCCCTTAGTACTTAATGAAGGAAGTCTGTGAGGATTGGTGCTCCGTGCCAGCGTGGTCTGTGGCTGAGCTGAGTGCAAGCTGCAGGAGGGATGATCTGGCAGCTGTGTCACAGCAACCTGCAGGGCAGGTTTGTCACACAGGGCTCGAGGGCAGACCTTCAGGAATCATAAAGGATTGAGCACCAGCAGGGATGAGCAAACCCTCCCGGTCTGTGTGTTCACCCACAGTGGAGAGAAGCGGACTTTTTAACTATGGTGATACTGTGCTGGTTTTGTCTTACCTCTTGAGCTGATTCATTTGCAGTGTCATTAAAGATTTTAAATTAGTTCCGCCTGGAAAATCATCTGTATTTTACTGTAATTTGGCATCTCCCAAGGAAAAGAAACAATCACCTTTATTCAGGAACCCTTTCTTAGCTGGGAATACGTCATCCTAAGTAATAACCATGAAGGAGAAAAGGAAGAAACTCATCTTAAGTTCTTATGCTATCCTAGTTCTCTGAGCTGAGCTCTGTCCTTAAAAAGCACGCCCAAGACAATCCCTGAAGAGATCAGATACTCTATTTTAATATCAGATACTCTGATACCTTTCAGTTTAAGGATGAAGGCTTCTAAACTCCAGTGTTTGCTTTGTATTTGCTCTCCCCTGTTCCCTTCTCTCTTTTGAACCCACAGATTGAGAACAGCCGTGTACTTTCAGCATTTTCAGTACCTGTTTCTCCATCCTACTTGTTCCACAGACCACCATTTTTACATTAGGAAGTGTGCATTACTACATTTACCTTCCTGTCATATCTTGAGCCATGTGTTTTAGAGTATGTAGTGGAACAGCTACTGATTAGGTCGAGTCTGCTCTTCTAGACATTCGTTTCAAATGAATTCTTCTTTTCCACTCCTGAACATTTCTGTGTGCAGAAAACAAAAATATCTATGTTATTCCTAAATTCAGGCACTGAGCAGTTAAATGTGAAGATCACGTCAGAGATATTTTCAAGACAGCACAAATGTGCTGCACCAAACATTTTGGCTGGAGAAAAAGATGTGCTTTCTTTTTAAAAAAAAAAAAAAATGTTAATGCTAAGTAAAAGATTTAGTGGCGTTCAGGTTTTGCAAAAAAAGTTGAAATATAAGTAGTTGTTGTAAAGTTGCTGGTTCTGAACTCTTATCAAGTTAGGTGAGATCAGTTTGGTTTCACTGGATTCATATTGAACATCTAATGGATTGGTGCTGCATCAAAATAGAAAGGCAATGCCTTTACTGAGGGTGGCTTTTTAGTCACTGAGGTCAAACAGATCTCACTGCAGGTAGATTTAAGCTCTTTCTCATAACTATTTCATATTGTCAGATCCTCTGTGTATTACAGTGATAACCATCAACAGTCCCTGTTCTTGTTGCAGCTGTGGTAGCAAGAGCTTCAAAAGTGACTGCTCAGTTTGGCTCAGCCCTTGGTGCTTCTCTGCAAGCCTAAATACGCACTCGGCTGCACAAACTTGTTAAGCTACTGGGTGAGCCTGAAAGATTCTTCATAAAACCAGATACATTACAGCACTCTCCCCAGCTTCAGGCATCTCTTTTCTAAATTTCCCAGAGGAAATAGAGTAGTGAGTGCTTGTGGGTTAAAATAAAGGTATTTAGCAACTGTTTCTTGTTTGCAGTTATATGATCCTCCTTCTGTCTGATTGCAGGGATGCAAGATGCCTCGAAGAAGCTTACAGAGTCTCTCCATGAAGTGTACGAGCCAGACTGGTATGGGCGTGAAGATGTGAAAATGATTGGAGAGGTAAGAGGTGTGGAAAGAGAGAGAAGATGCCTCAGCTGCAAATGGGTTAGTCTGAGCTGTTAGGGAGAAGTGTGCATCTGAAATTCACCTAAAGTCTTTGTTGCATGTTATATCCTGTTTTCTCAGCATATAAATTATTGGTCCTATGAAATGCAGCTCCTGCTGAGGAGCTGCAGCACTTGGTGTCTGATTTATCAGCTGGCTGATATGAGCTCCCTCTGAGGTCAATGCCAGTGTGAGCAGCATTGGCCCTGATAGCACCTGACTGCCAAGTTTGTACAAAGGCATCTCATGTGCAGTCTTACAGTCGGGATTTTCAATTCAAATGAAGGTTAAAAGTAATCAAATCTGCTGTATAACAACTCTTGAGCCAGTGGCACTAAACAGGATATCTGATGTGACACTCACCTGTCTCTGAAAAGATCGTGGAACTTAACAGTAATTAGGCTGCAGCACCCTGTTCATTTTCACCTTTGTAACTTCCTCCAGTGATGAGACAACACTGCAGGAATTTGACTTGAGGTGCTGAAACAGCCTTAATTCCAGGGGAAGTCTGTCAGCAAATGTGCTGGTGGTGACAGGAAAGTGCAAACAATTGTCAGTGAAGCTTTACCTATCATTGAGTTTGCAGGGCTTCCTCCATAATATAGTTACTAAGAAATGGGAATACAGAACAGTTTCCCAAATCTTTGCTTCTCTATTACTGCCTTCTCCCACCTTTCCCTGCTGCTGAAGGCATGATGTGTTTTTCATTTTAGAAACACCCAACTTCCAGACTGTAGAATTTAAGATACAATACCATTTATATTGTTTTAGGTCAAACAGCTGGGAAATTTCATCCTGTATCTATAGACTATTAGATTTTACACTTGTAAATTTGTAGTTGTCTGTGAAAGCACCATAATTTGGTTCTTAGGATCTATTAGATGTAAAGATAAATGTTAGATATGTCTTCTTAATATAAGACTTGTGAGCAATATTACAAAATATCCTGATTTTTTTTACCTACATAATTGCAAATGCAGATTTATGCATTCTTCAGTCTAGAGTAAAAAAGAATTATGTATCTGTTAAGTCTAGGATATGAATGATTATTCCAAAAGGGATCCACATAACTGACCTTACTCTATATGGTAGGAAAGATGATGGCTTAAAGAACCCTTCAGTAATGTTGTTTGTCCATTACCTTCTAGAAAACCTTCATTACTTTAATTTGTCAAAAATAGGTATCAGCAAGATAAAAAGGCAAATGCACAGAACTGGCAGTTGCTTCATATGATCTAATGGTGTGCTGCTCTGTAGACCACTGTGATTAAATATTGTGTTAATAAATAAATTAGGAATTTCTTTTAAGCAATGTCTAATAGATTGTAATAGTTCATTAAGGACTCCTCTGGGGTAGGAAATAAATGAAGGCTGGCATCCCACAGTATTTATGATATGCCCTACAGTAGCTTATGATAAAACAAGCACTAGCGAATAGCTTCCCAGACTTGTTGGTGAGGATAACAACCTGCAGAGCAGAGCTCACACCCTTTAGCCTTCCTCCCATCAAAGAAGAATGTTAAGTGGGTTTTAGAAATGTGCTAAGAAAGGGGGAATCAAGAGGTTCAGCACTTTGCTAATGACTTGACTTGTTCCATTGAGAACCGGAGCACTGTGCCCATGTCACAAGATTTGCCTCTAGTGAGGAATCTCACCCTTCTCCTCAAGGAGTCCTCCTCACATGAGCTGCATTAACATGTTCTTAAAAGACAGAAAACTACAAAAGATGTGTCTTGGTGACTACCCCAGAGCTCCAAAGGGGACTGGGGAAAAGCTCTTCACCTTCAGGGCCTGGGGAGGGGGTGAGGAGTAAACAGGGGGGCAGGGTGTGGATTTTGTTTATTTTACCTGCTGATGCTGGAGTGTTTCATATCTGTCATCCCAGTTCTCCAGTAGTGCAAAGCAGAGTTCTTTTCTGTACATCAGCCATTTCATTAAATGTACCTTAATGGCACAAAAAGTATGAGAAGGAAAGACCTTTCCCTTTATTTACTCTTCTATTTTCAGTTGTACTTCCTTTCTCTGTAAGGAAGGTTCATCATCAGCAAACACAAGAGATGCAAGAACTAGGGTAGGATTAGATTCTGCATTGCTGACCCCCAGGATACCCTGAGGAACACCTTGAACCCATGATATCTTTATTTTCCCATAGCAGTTACTCTTTGAAATAATGAAAACACAAACTAATAATTAAGCTAAATCTTATTTTATTGTGAATTACACTTGCAATGTCAAGGCATTCCTTTCCACTCACCTTATGAGTGTGCTCTGATTCATTGCCATAAAGAACATTCTAAACTTTCAGAAAGCTTAATCTTTGCCAATTACATTTTTTATTTCTCCTAGGGTTGAAGTGGCATTAAACTACTAAGCACATTTTTCTCTTTTTTGCCTTTTCAGAAATGTGATGAACTTTGGGAAGACTTTCATCAAAAACTGGTGGATGGGTCATTGTTAACCTTGGATACATATCTAGGACAATTTCCTGATATCAAAGTAATGATTTTCTAAAAAGACAATTTGTAAAATTACTGTTGAATTGCATAATAAATAGAAAGTGAGATTAAAAGCAAAGAAAAATAAGCAAGGTGGGGAGGTGGAAGCCATTCTCTGCTGTAATGTGCAAGATACTGTTCTGTAAGTATATCCATGATATTAGGCTGCACCTCTTTTTCCAAGTGAACAAAATTATTTTTCATGCAGTAGCACTTGGATGTAAATTAGCCTTTGGAGAGGAAACTTTTATGGTTTTTTTCTGCCTCTATTTCTTTGGTATGAGATAATTCTTACCACTTCAATAGGGAGACATTAAGCTCTTCAGTTGTTAAAATGCCAGACAAATTACATGGAGAGCAGGCTTTTTGTTATTGGCTAGATGCACCTGTGAGTGTCTTTAACTTACCTAAGTCATAGTTCCTGTCTTTTAATTAGTTATAAAAAGATTTTGTAATACACATTAGGAGAGAATGTTATACAGATTCTAACCTCTCCCAGATGCCTGTCTGGTGTACAGTCCAGGGAAATGTGTGGGAATAAAGAATCATTATAGGTGAGAGGTAGATACTTTCATGTTTGAATATGACTGTATGGACATAGCTGGAAACTTTTTGTAATGGTTTATGACTGAGTAGGTATCACACAGTCATCCCCTTTGTCATTTACATTGGGCTCTAATGAAACATTAATTAAAAATTACCAACATTACTGATGCACAGTCCTAAACTCGCTTTTAAATCAGACTGTGCTTATGCCCTCTGAGCATGTGAAATTTGCATGTAATACGCAGCTTTGTAATGTCTGTATCAAAATGCATATGTGTTAAACTCCAGTTATCTTAGTTATGTGTCAAACTGAGAAGTATACCCTGGGATGAGCTCAGTTGGTCAGAGCCGGGTGCTTATAATGCCAAGGTTGTGGGTTTAATCTATGTGTGGGCCATTCACACGAGAGTTGGACTTGGTGACCCTTGTGGGTCCCTTCCAACTCAGAATATTCCAGGATATTTTAGCATTTTTCCAGCTCTAGAAAAAATGCATTAATTGCTAATATTGAGGCAGTTTTGGGTGACACAAATACAAGAAAGACATTAAACTGTTACAGAGTGTCCAAAGGAGGGCAACAAAGATGCTGAAGGGCCTGGGGGGGAAATGTGTGAGGACACTGAGGGCACTTGGTGTGTTCAACCGGAGGAGAGGAGGCTGAGGGCAAACCACATTGCAGATATGACTTCCACGGGAGGGGCAGGCACTGATCTCTGCTCCATGGGGAGCAGGGACAGGACTCAAGGAATGGCCTGGAGTTGTGTCAGGACAAGGTTAGGTTGCATATTAGAAAAGGTTCTTGCCCCAGTGGGTGGTGGGCACTGAACAAGCTCCCCAGAGCAGTGATCGCAGCACCAAGGCTGACAGATTTGAGGAAGCATTATTCTCTGTCACATGATGTGACTCTTGGGATGGTCCTGTGCAGGGCCAAGAGTTGGACTCAGTGATTCGTGTGGGTCCCTTCCAACTCAGCATGTTTTGTCATTCTGTGATAATAATTCAGATATGAACAGCAGGTAAAGGAAAATGAAAATGTCTAAAATTCAATTGACAATGTAAGTAAAGTAGCTTTTAGAAAGGTGCTCTTCATCCTTACTCTCACTTCTCCCCCTGCACAGACTCGCATTGCGAAACGAAGCAGAAAGCTGGTGGACTATGACAGCGCGAGGCACCATCTGGAAGCCCTGCAGAGCTCAAAAAGAAAAGATGAAGGCAGAATTACCAAGGTAGCACAAACAGAAACGTGCTGCCAGAAGGCTTAGGGAGCTTGGGTGGCTTTTTTTTTTTCTGTGCAGAGACAGAGCACAGAGTTTGTCTTCCTTTTACTCTCTTAGAAATGTATATTGATATCTTGAAGCATCAGTGTGTATTGAGTTGCTTGGGGAGTGTGTTGGGCATGCTCAGTGTCTTCTACAAGTGAGTCCTGTTTGAGCCCTAACTTGCTATGTTGATGGAGCTGAGGGGACAGTAAATCTTGTGTTGACCTCTGTGGCAGAGGACTGAGTCATATCCTTTGTTAATAAAAATTTTAAGAGACCCATCCCAAAAAATTGCACAAAACCAATTTTGGCAGGTTTTACTATGACATAGCAATGACAGAAGTAACACTTTTCATTTTGGTTTAGGCAGAAGAAGAATTTCAAAAAGCACAAAAAGTGTTTGAAGAATTTAACACTGACTTACAAGAAGAGTTGCCTTCTCTGTGGTCACGGTAAGCCTGGACAGATACTGTCTACAAGGCCTAAATGAGGAGTAAGGAAATGAAATGAGGGAATTTTAATGAGCTGATAGAAAACGGATTGCTGGATTCTTAAAGATTCCATCCATTAGCTTTTTGAAATAATAAAAGGAGAAATGTATGCAAGTGCTCCAAAATATCCTTATTTTTTTCAGTGTGTCTTGTCGCTTAAGATTCATCACCATTCTGAGGTGCAAAAGAATCTATGTTTTATGAGTAAATAACTCTGCCACAGCCCAGAAAAATCTGTGGTCCACTTACAGGTCATTTTTTGTTATAACTGAATCAGAATACACATCATACTTTTGCACTGACTGTGATGTAAAAGGGTTTGATGACATAGACAATTCATTCAAGGTGTTTAGTCATGAATCATGTTTATGCCAAAATGCAGACAATATGAATGGGAGAACAAAAGCAGTAGGAAAATAAGCATCTCATTACTGTGCTATGTTCTTTAACAATTGACAGTCTGGAGTGGAAATGTGTTGTGAGTCACTGAAGTATCTTTGGTCTTCTATGCCCTCTAAATTAAATGCTGTTAAATTTCAGATCAATAGAGGATTTTCCTGCTGTGTTTCTGCCTCTTTAAGTTGAAAATCTTAGCACTTCAAGATATTTGTTTTATGGGCTTCCTAAAAGTAAAACTACATATTAATGATTTAGAGTAAGGACCCCTTTATTTCAATATTTGTGTTTCCCACTAACTACTCTCATGGAAAGGTACGATTTAATTTGAGCAATAGGCATACTTTCAAAAGCAATTGCTTTCAGAGTCCTTTATTTAAGTTATTGCAATTCTTCAGGAAGAAAATGATCTATTGAGTTGACATTTTTCAGGCTTATTCATATTCCAAAGATGATTTTTTTAAATAAAAGTTTGGAGAAATGACGCATGAAAGCTTTAAATGGAAAAAAGAATAATACAAAACTAAAGAAAACACCTTTTACATCTGAAATGTAGAGGATTTTTAACTATATGTTCAAAAATGTCTAGTCTGCATTAAATTATTTTCTCTTAGATGCATATGCATGTGTTTCAGGGCTGTTTTCTTCAAGAAGGGCTGAGCATGGGACATCCACTGGACTGTACTGAGCTGTATACATTAAAGTTGACCCCAGAGGCAGCTGCATCACCTTGGTGCTGCAATAGCATCTCTAGGGCACAGTGCTGGAGTGGTACCCCTGTCCCTCCAGGAAATGGTTGTGCGCTGTCTGGTGAGACATGGGGTGCCCAGAGCACCTTCCCTCCTATGTGCTTATGCTGCACTTATGACCATCCTTTTTTACTCTTCCCTTTTCTAAAACAAACTGAAGCTCCCCAGTATGGAGCAGTCTCAATTTGGTTCGCTGTTTGTTGTGAAATACGGTGTTTCTTAACATGAACAAACGAGTCTGAAATTTTGACACTTCATCCAATTATTTGCTTTGCAGAAGGTAATAGTCAAGAATGTTTCTTGTGGTCTGGAAAACAATTAATTTATTTGCCTTTGTGGCCCTCTCACCTGTATCTTTTATTCTCTTTTTCCTTTCTTTACGCTATTTTTCATAGACGAATTGGCTTCTATGTCAACACCTTCAAAAATGTATCCAGCCTTGAAGCCAAGTTTCACAAGGAAATAGCTTTAGTGAGTAAAAATGACTCTCTCATGTATAATGGATTATAATATGCATGACAACAAAAAAATGTATTTTAGTAAAAATCTAGCAGAGGCGTCCAAGAGAATTTGCCGTAGATCCAGATCTGTAGTATAACCATTGTATTCATTTCTACTTGCCATATTTATTCTCTCCTTAAGGGAAGAGTGGCCCCTACAATTTTGGCTTACAGTGCATTATCAGTTGTAGTACTAAATTCACTTTCTGTTTTGATAATGTATTGTTGCCTTCAGTATTTTTACCATGTCCAATTTCTAAGTGCCTCTTTGCTTTAATCAGTACAAGAAAAGCATGTCAAACATTCCCTTCAAGTCTACTGTACATTTTATCTGTGATTATTAGATCAGGCAGTTTCAGTGAGGATCTTTTGAATGTACCTGGCTAAGTGGTAGTGTATTATCTATACTAATGTACTAATTGAAACAAAAATTATTTTGAAAACTCACTTTAGTGAAGTCCTGTGTAAATTAGGATTAGGTTTTTGAGGGGAACACATGAATCTTCTTGACGACTCGTGTTGCTCTAAACTTCAGGGGACCTCCTTCATCAGACTTCACATAGCAGTCAGTCACACTTAGGAACTTGTTCTCTGAAAAACAGCTTATGTTTTTGAATAACTGCTATTATCTTGGATTCTGTGGATTTTGCTGTGTTTCTGTTTAGGCTTTTGCTATGCATGGCACTGAGAATTTTTGGAAGGGTTTGTACTGTAGCATGAAGCTACTAGATTATATATTATCAGTTGTCAGACCTGATTTCTCCCTTGTGTTTTTGCCCATGACTGTGCTCACTCATAAACTCAGGCAAGCGTTTTGTTTTCGCAGCTATGTCACAAACTCTACGAAGTGATGACGAAGCTGGGGGATCAGCATGCAGACAAGGCCTTCACCATTCAAGGGGCACCAAGGTGAATTTACTGGGGTTTTTAATGAATTACATTGCAGTAGGCTTTGTGAGTTTCATCATTTGTAGCGATCACCTACACCAAGTGTAGTGATTGCTGCACAATGTGGTAATGAGTGTTGTTTGTTCAGGGTGATAGATGGAGGTACCTTGGATGAAGTTCTTCTTAGCAGGGGTTGAGAAGCAATGCACACTTCCTCACCCACTTTTTTCAAAAAAAGTCCTTAAAAAAAAAAAAACCTGTTTCAGTTTAGCCTCGTTCATTGTCACACCGTTTTGCACCAACCAAGTGTGGTGTAGCTTATTTATTCTTAGATGCTTAGTTTACAGCAGCGTTGTTTACTCTTATTCAGTTTTTTAAAGCCTCAAAACATTTAGAAGTGTTTTAGCTCCTACTATTAGGTGAGAATCCCAACCTTTGAAAGTCAAATCTTACCTCTTCTGCTCAGGGGGAAAAGTCAAGATCATAAGGTGCATCATAAAAGCAGAAAAGCTGAAGAGAATGTCACAAAATACCACATTTTTAAAGACTTTAAAGACAAATCTTGTCTTAAAGCACACAACCAATAAGGGTTTAACTTAAGATGGTGCTTTTTTCAGATCAGTGAATGCCAGTACAGTACTTCTGATTTTTTGCTTTCGATAAATAGAGCCTTTGCGCCATAATTTGATCTCTCAGTATTTTAGCAGTGATATGCTGAAAAGGTTGAAATTGTAAACCAGTGAGACTTACCAAGATGCAGTGATATTTGGAGTTAATACATGAAGCCTGAATTTCCATTCAACCTCAGCTAATCAGAAGCAGTCAGAACAGTGTTGGAGTTACTGCTAATTTGCCCTCAAGCTGGACTTAGATTAGTAACAATTAAGGCTGACCAAACAACATAACATCTGCCTCAAACATACGGCAGATATTCCTACATTTGTTTTAATCCTTGGAAGAACAAAGAATGAAATATTGAACCTTCTTCCCCAGTACAAAATTCAGAACTACGTCATAAGCACATGACAACAGTTTGTATTGTACATGATTTCAGTGGTAATCCATGCTCATGTATACTTACACACTGCCTCCAGAGCTGCTAGCTCATGCATCACCACTTCCAGCCCCTTTAGGATAGATTCACAAACTGGACTATGTTTCCATAAAGGATTTGTAAAATACTTTTGAGGGATGAAAAATATTGTAGTGTTGGAAGATTTCTGGTTTTGTAAAAAGCAGTTATTTTGTCCACCTGTCTACTAGATCATGTCCAACATGCACGTGCTTGTTCCCACTGAATTGCTCCTTCCATTAATTAGAAAATAAATAATAATTTATAATAAATAATAATAATAATAAATAATAATGTAAATTAATACAATGTTATGTCAGCTTTAAAAATGCTTTTTAAAAATACATTATTTTTTCAGTTTCTATGTTACTCTCTTGCTGTACTATTCACAGAGCCTTATGTGAAATTCTGGATAGATTTTGACTTCCATTATTAGTGATGATGCTCTGAAAGACTATTATGGAGTGAGTCTTCATAAGATAAAACAGCTTTCCTTTTTAGATGCATGGGAAGTAAATAATAGACAAGTACAGTATCTAATCTTCCCTTTAAAGAACTGTATGAAAAGAAAGATCTTAAAAACTTGTATGCTGCTGAATATCCTGAAGGTCAGTATTGTACCTGGGAAAGAAATTTATTAATGACCTATTATTTTTTCTCTTTTAATATTTCCACAGAAAGAGGTGGTGAGTGTGAGCTAAGTTTGTCCTTCCAAAGAGCTATTTTTCTTGTGTTAGCATTAGGATTATGTTTCTGCTGTGGTCTCAGTCAGGCAGTGCTTCTACTCTCCCTGAAGGTGTGTGGGAGTCGCTCTTACCAAGTGCTGTGGTCACTGAGTGCTGTAGTTTAGAGGCTCCCTGAGTGTAAGCTTTTTGGTAGCTGAATATTATCTCAGTGTTTGCACCAGATCCTTTCATTAGAAGGGACAGATGCTTTCTAGGACTTCATCAGATCTTTTCTTAGTATTAGCAGAGCTCTGTTGAAGCCACTTGACTGCTGCTTGTTTATAGTTGTGGTGAGTTGTCCTTCCAAGTAGTGTTATCTTTATAATAATCTTGGCTGTGTTTTATTGAAACCTTTCTGAAGTTGCCAAGCTTTTAAAATAATTTGCATTATTCATTGTTATGTCCTCCTGTGGGATTTTTTTATCTTTAGAGCCTTTTATTCTGAGAACCATGTGAAATGAAGACAGTAAATCTATCTCACATCTTCTGATAAACTCATAAGTGAAATGGTATTTCAAGTACACAATCTGAAAAAAAATGCAGATACTCTGTTTCCTTAAGTTATAATAACCAGGTAAACAGATGTTCAAAAAAATCAAGATGATTTAAAAGTAAAGCCTCTTTGTCACTGTAGATAACTGAATTTTAATCATATTTAGTTGCAGCTTTAGTTTTAGTCATTTTATAATGTGTGTACTGGCTCTTGTGGTCACTGGCATTACATCAGGGATGCAGTTCAGCTGTTGCATCAAATTGTCAAGGTAGTAAGTCAGCAAGGTGTGTGTGTCCTCACCATTCTCTGCTTCTGTCTAGTGACTCAGGTCCACTCCGCTTTGCAAAAACACCGTCGCCACCGGAGGAGGTGTCGCCCCTGCCCAGCCCCACTGCGAGTCCCAACCACATGCTGGCTCCAGCATCTCCTGCACCAGCCCGACCAAAGTCACCCACACAGGTAAGTGGATTCCAGCAGGAGAGACTGGCCAGCTGTGCAGTGAAAGATAGCTGAGATGATGTACATGGTGTGGTTTTCATCTAGGTTGTGACTGAGTAATGTCAGAGAGGCAACTGGTTCTGTTCCAGTCCGTTCTGTTCAGTAGTTGTTCATCCTGTGTCATGTCATAAATGGAAAATGGTTTTTGTATAAGGGAGAACAAAGGAGTTTTAAGGTGCCTACTGAATTTGTGGGACTTGCACTGACAAAGCGAAATACTTCTTAAGAAGTTGCATTGTGTCTAAGGACCCATATCCCAGCGGTCATAGTTTGAAAAGTCTATTTCTAAAACCTCCTTATGAATTTCTGTACATTATGTATTTCTACTCTTTGTTCATCTTCAAAATTATGCTTACCCTGAGGAAAACTACCCAGTGAGCATCACTGGTCTGGCTGATCTCTGAAACAGTACATAAAAAGCTTCCTTAAATACTGCTGTGCTAATTGCTGATAGTTAAAGTCAGATTTGTTGTTATTAACATTGGTTGAGAAGTTTGACAGTGTTGGAATCACTATTCTCACCAGTATTGGTAAAATAAGGATCAGTTTCATCCATCAGTTTCATCTGTAGTGTAAGAATTATATGTGATACTTTGTGAGCATATCAAAGACTTGAGTTGATGCTACAGATGTTTTTGGAATTGAGATAGTTTATGTGATGATTGCTATTTCTATGCTGGGCACACATCTGAAGAAATTTATTTTTGCATTTAGTAATCATGCTTGTTTTCTCTGGTCTCCCCAAAGAGACTGCCTCAATATTCATCTGCCTGAACATTCATCTGGTAGGCCTCAGTCTCGTTGGTGCAAATGGTGTTGTGTCACTGTACCACCTGAGGATTATTTTTCTGGAATTGTATTCTTGGTATTTGGATAGATCTAAATTATCCAATACTATTTGGTATTTTTCCAAGCAATTAGTTTGTCGTAGATATGCAAATCTTTGGAGAGGAGGGGGAATTTAGTAAACCAAGCACCTTTGAGGTGTTTTGGTTCCCCAAAGTGATATGGTGTTAGCATTAAGTATGATTTAAAGGTTGCAACAGTTTGGTGGGGACAAAGTCCCAAAGGTAAACACAAATGCATTGAAGAGGCCAAAAAGCTGCAGAAGCTTGCTTCTGTGCAGCATCGCCCTTCCAACCTGGGGCTGTACAACAGGGCAAGTGCCTTGCATAGTGTGCCTGTTGGAGCAGAACAAAAACCAAGCTAAGAACTGCTTTTGTATGAAATCTGGCATCTTGAGCCTGAACAAGTTTGAAACAGAGTTGTTTTGCTCTTTCCATAATGTTTATTTCAAGGCATTTGGTGGTGAACAACTAAACAGTTCCTTTAAACATATGACACATTCCCATGGCTTATTTAGGATGAAGCAGTGGAGATAAAGACCTAACACACTTTGTTTAGGCCTAGATTAAAGCTTTTCTCCTATCCCTGAACTAATCTGTCACATTTTTTCTGGCTGCCTAGCTGAGGAAAGGTCCACCAGTCCCACCACTGCCTAAGCTCACACCCACGAAGGAATTGCAACAGGAGAACATCATTAACTTATTTGACGACAACTTTGTCCCAGAAATCAACGTGACCACCCCGTCACAGGTAGGTTTCAGTGAATGGTTTGCAGGTCCAACCTTGTAATCACCCCAGGTTCTCCAAGATAGTGCCCTTGGGGCTGGTCTTCCTGGGGAGGGAGGAAGAGGGTGCAGGTAGAAGGCAGAGGCACAATTACCCTTGTCTTGTATATTGAAAGGGCATTTTACAAATGGTGTTTTACCTTTGAATGGGTCACACACTGCCACTCAAAAGGGACAACACTGCTAACATACTGAAAAGAAATGAGACATTTCCTGAGAAATCTGACTAAAAATATTGTGAAACAGTCATGTTTGAGATTTAAGTGCATCCAGATTACATCACAAGCTGAAATTTTATCTAAAAATGCTTTTTTTCTAATCTTACGCGTCTCAAGTGGAACTTTACAGTGATTCTTCCTTATTTCTGTTTCCTTCATCAAAGTCATGAAAAGTATTCCTTTTTTTTAATTTTGAGTGGTTTTAATAGTTTTAAAAAAAATGTTGCTTGGCTGGTTTTTACAGGTGTAGAAGCCTGCTTCAGTCTTCTATTCACTTAGTTTTGCTCATAGAAATATTGCACAGAGGAGAAGTGATCAAAATTAGTTTTATCTCATAATTATGAATTTTTTAAAAGTTGCATATAACAAACAGAAAAGCCAGAGTTGTGTAAAATAGCTCTGTAGAATTTGTATTCAGCTGTTCAGCTTTTAGTTATGGGTAATTGCTGGTTGTTGGAAAATGGTCCCTTTCTATTATCGTAATTGCAACTTTGAAATTTGAGCCTGTGTCTGATAGACTGGGGAGAGTTATGTACGTCCGAAGCTTGTGCAGAATGTTTATGAATTTTTGTTTTCATGTGAATCATTGGTTTTGTACTAATTTGTTTGACAACACAGGAGAATGTAGGCACAGAATGAAAAAGTTATACCATTTGAATGTGTGCTGCTTTGTTTTCTTATGGTGGAGAGAAACAAGCATTCCCATCTGTAGGGATCCATTTGGAAGACAAGGGAGTTATTTATAGTCAAGTCCTCATTCAATTAAAGAATTAAAGGCAACTTCCAGAATGCAGCCACTGCAAGACCCTCCTTCTGAAGGGAGGTGGCAGCTCTGCTCCATCGTTGTACCCTGACTCTTCATAGGAGGTAGTTACTCTGGTAATTACCAGAGTGTGGGCCTTGGCAGAAGTGGTGAGAGTTGGTGCAGTTTGTTCTAGATGTGATCCCCTGCATTCAATACTATATCCAGCTGACATTTGTATGTCAGGCCATCTGGGGAAGCAGAAATGGAACTGGTTTTCTTTAGTATTAAGAGATGACACTGGAACAGGGCTTTAAATGAGTGTAAGTCACATTTCCAGAATCTTTACATCCTTTCTGTGAGAGATTGGCTTAAAAATGGAACAGCATAATAAAGGTAGGGCATGCTTCTGTGAACTGATATCTTTTCCTTGTCCCTCAAGGAAAAGTGGATCTCACTTCAGTGAATAATTTATGTCCTTCCCTCCTCTGCAGTCAGTGACCTGGGAATGACCTAAGCTATTCATTCCCTGGCCACCTTCTCAGGAATCATCTACACGTCTCCCTCCACAAAACCCACCCCACCTCTAAAGCATCCTCACTGTTTCTGAGCATGTACAGACATACTCAAATAAAATGATGTCTAGGTTTTGTATCCTTCTCTAAGTGAACTGGTTATTGCATACATATGCACCATGAAATCCACAGGAAACATTGACTTATTCCTCTTGGTGCATATGGCTTCTCCTGTAGTCCCAAAGCCCTTGTTGGGCAGTATGGAGGGCGTGCTCAAGCATGCAGAGCCTGTTAATGGTGCAGGACTTCCCAAAGGCCCACCACTGGTGTCCCAGGCATTGCTTATGCAGAGGCACAAAACCAGCAGGCTGGTGAATAGAGCTTTGCTGCTTTAATCCAGTGTTTCAGAGTGGATTCCAAACAGGTCAAACACTTTTCTTCCCTGGAACAAAAATACCCTGCAATTGTTGTTCCTTCTTTTTTACTAAGCAGTACTGATGCACTCACTGTTGTGGAAGATGCTGAAAGGCAGTATTGCTTGATACTGTTGAATATTTTTGCACTGATTCAACAAAATAGCTCACATATTCAGGTTACTCGTTTTCAATAATGGATTTAATTACTGCTAAGTGAAAGAAAGAGGAGAGAAGATGAGAGATCTGGGTGACTGGATGAAAGGTTCATTTGGAAATGAGTGTTTCTTGTTTGTTCTCATTTTCTTCACATCACATTTCTCCCTAGTGTCCAGTTACTAGCTGGGTCATTGTAGGCCTTTATATCCCCCATACTTAATATGTCTGAGGGCATCCAACATCTCTGAAGTGAACTGCTAAGGCTATTTTAAAGTTTGTACAGACTGTGCAGAGAGGAGTAGCGGTTCTGGTGGTTCTTGCAGGTTTCTTGTGCCTTCTCCATTCCTTGAACATACCTCTTGCACAGCCACCTCTTTCAGATGTCTCATTAATTCACACTACGTCACGCAATGGTGGAATAACTACAGGATTTTTGGCAGGCCTCCCTGACACAGCTTTGTCCCTTATTGAAGGATTTCCTGAGGTTCCTGTTTCTCCTACATCGCCATGTAATGTGATATCTTAGGTACTCTCCATGTTTATTTGGGCCTTTGTCACTACAGTTAAGACAAGTGTTCTCTTCATTTTGGTCTGAGGGTCATGGGTAATGACAGTTTTTGCAGTCAGTGATCAGTGCCCTGTCACTGCAGATACCTTAGCTGTCATCATGCATGGCCTAAGTAAGACTCGTGTTCATCAGATTCAGTCCTCAAAAGTAGAAACTGCATTCTCAAACCTCACTGAAAGATAACTAACTCTTCTGTCTCCATCCATTTCTGATTATATGCCATCAGATGCTGTGTTGGTCCATCAGGGTGTATGTGATGAAGTCTAAATGCACTGGATGGAAGGCATGACAGAATGAATGCAATGCTTGTTACTGGTGGGAATAGTGGCTTTGACTTTTCAAAGTGCTGCATTGTAACATTGGCTTCAGTGTGTCAGACTGGTTATCTCTCATCACCTGTGGCCAAAAGCAGAGGCCAGGGGAAGAAGATAAAACAAGGCAAGCAAAGTTGGCACTCTTGACATGCCCTTCTACTGTATTCTACCCGCCTCCAGTCATTTGCAGCTCAGGGACTTCTTTGACCTGATTTTTACCTCTTTAGTAAGCCTCAGCAGACTATTTTGCTACAGGTTTATTCAGTCTTTCAGCCTGTGTACAATTTTCACATTCACACCACCTGAAGGCAAGGCAGTCCCCAGCTGAACTCTGTGCCACATGGAGCACCACCCCTTTTCTTTATTCCTCATCTGCCACCATCAGCTTTGCTACCCTCTGCCTTCCTGCTTTGGAAGAACTGGGAAGCAGCCAAATCCCTGCACCTCTCACGCTCGTAGAGACCCTGCCCATACCATCCCTAGCACAGTTCTTCCAGACTGAGGAGTTCCAGGTCACTCTGTCATTTCTAACGCAGGGACTGAGGAGCTGTTTTGTCCATGTTTGCAGGTGACACAGAGAGCTTGGGTGTTTTGTGGTGTAATGGAAGCCATTAACTATGTAACTTTGAGCATCTGTTTACCAATAGTAACACTAATTTGGAAAGTTTATACTTTAAAGTGTTTTAATAATAGAAAGACTTTGTTCATTTATTTTACTATCATTGTCATCTTCATAATTATTATTATCTCCTGATTTTACTGGTTTTATGCCTGCCCTGTTGTTGTAGTCTTGTCCTGTTGTACAAGCTTCTCTCACTGTTTAATAAACAACTAGCAGTAGGCAGCACTAGCCTTGTTACTGAGACCAAGATGCTTGCCTAGAATATTTATAATCAGTGATAATTAAATCTCAACCACAGTTGCATGCTAGTTAATATTTTATGTTGAATCACACTAATAATTTGTTCAGTTTCTTTACAGCAGGAAAAACCTGTATCCCATTGATACAATACATATATTTATGTTGACCTCAGAGACTTTGGCTAATTTATTAATTGCAAACAAAAAAAGACTCTACCATGTAATTCAGTTTAATGAGAGCGTATCAGAGTGGTTTGGGTTGGAAGGGATTGGAAAGGATCTTAAAGATACTCTAGTTCCAATCCCCCTGCCATGGGCAGGGTCACCTTTCAGCTGACCAGGCTGCTTAGAGCCCCATCCGACCTGGCCTTGAACACTTCCAGGGCAGGACATCCACAGCTTCTTTGGGCGGTTTGTTCCAGTGCCCATTCAGGTATTTCCTAAAGTTTAGAGCTATGGGCAATATTAAATGTAAATTGCTGTTCATGTTCAGAATTGAAACTTAATTCAAATGCATTTATGTCCTTCTGTATTGGTTTTTTATTAATGTTTGTGTTTGGGGAGAGACTCACTTATTAGAATGTATGGACACTGGGTGCCATTTTTGTAGTCTCTAGTTTTGTTTTCTGTCTCAAAGCACTTCAAAAGGGCCTTCACAGTCAAATGGTGTACACTCAGCAGTTTTTCAAAAGGGTTGTGATTGTTTAGCCTGAAGAGACAAAGCTGTACTATAGAGAAATCAAAGGCGTCGTAAGAGTGAATCTCCTAAAATTAAAACTTACACTAAAGCTCAGAAAAACCTTCAGAGCTTCCTCCCCTCCTAGCATACACCACAGCTACTTAGTCTGATAAAGGTTTTTATTTTTTTCTTTTAGTATTTTACTGCTCAGGTAAGCTTTTGAAAGATAAGTTTTTTCAAGAGTTATGTTTCTCTTCTAACAGAATGAAGTACCCGAAGCTAAGAAAGAGGAATCTTTGCTAGATTTGGACTTCGACCCTTTCAAACCAGAAGCTGTACCAACAGGAGTTAGTCATTCACCCATGTCTCAGGTATCTCTTTGCCTCAAGGTGGGCAAAGCATATGAATGCAACATGCTGTGTTTGGTAGCAAAGATTTGCTTTGTGTGCTAATGCAGTGACTGAAAGGCTTTGTCTTCCTGAGAAGTTCTAGTCAGCCATCCGTATTTCCTGCTCAGTAACCCTGTACTTGATGATGTACTGGAAGGAGAGGAAATTGTCAGGTGATAAAATGAGATGTCTACCACTGAGAATGGTGCTGATACCTTGCCCTGGACTTTGGCATGCTGTTATTTTCCACCTTTAGAAGAACTCTTAGTGTAAGCATTTTAATTCTCCAGAGCTTGTTTTTCAGACAACTTCTCTGACCTGGCTTAGATTCTTCGTGTCTGGAGAGATTCCTCAGGGGACCTAGGTCTCGTGGAGTCAGCATGTGATTGCTTTGCTGTGATGGAGTTTTCTGTACCAGGCAGTGGAATGATCTGAGTGGTTTTGCTGTAAACCTATTTTAGACTTGACCTCAAGGAAAATGAGAGAATGAAATAGGGTGTTTCCTTGTAGAATGTTGTGTTACAGAAATTCTGCATTCAGCAGCAGTATTTGCCATGATATTTTATGCAGCAACATGGATGAAAATTAATAAAAAAGGCTGATATATCAAGCTGCTGACATTCATTGGCTTACCCTCCAGGACCTGCTGTTTTAAAATCCAGAATTTATCCCCAGTGCCCGCAGGGCAGATAGTAAAGTAGGGAACATCTCCTGGCCAACACATCTGTATCCCTGTCTTGTACACAAAGAAACAAGGTTAATACACTGTTAGCAAGACTTATTATCCATGTGGATATCACTAATTTGGTTTGTTCTGTGATACCTGAGAGGGCTAATCAGCTGTTCAGTAATGCCACTCTGGGAAAGGAGTGAGAAGAGAAGCAGTTTAAGGCTGAGTCCTGATTCTCTGCTGATCTCTTCCTCAATTAATTTCTTGTTTGGTCTGCAGTCCTAGTTATGTAATGAGATCTGTAGTGATCTCTCATGGGATATGCACTGTCAGAAAAATCATGCATTGTCAGCATTCCAAATGTTACCTGACATTTCTCACTGAGATTTGCCAGAAGTGTTCCATTCTAGCAGAAACTTTGTGCATTTTACTTATTTTTTTGCTCCCTCTAAACAGGAAAGAGCAAGGGAAAGGAGAATGAAATTCTTTGGCATTCACCAGTGACAGAAAACTCTAGGTGTGGCTTTGCCAACTACCCTTTCAGCTTGTTTTGTAGTAACACTGATTAGAGCAGTGGGATCATCAAATCAAAGATACTTAACTTTTGTGACAGAACACATTTGTTCTGACATCATATTATACAGATTGTAGAGGAGTTGATTAATCATTTAGTTTAAAAGAAGTTATTTTAGATTCAACTGTACCATGAAAAAAACAATATAATTCTATATAGAATATAACATTCACTGAGCACCTTCAGTCTCTCCTCTCCTTTCACCTTTCCTTGAAACATGTGCATGAGAAGGGATGGTCCACATCCAAAAGAGCATGTGGATGAGTTATAACACTGTGTTTTCAGAAGGGAAGACAGCCCTGGATTTGACAGGTGCAGTGCTGTGGCAACACAGACAGAGTGAAACCTGTGATTGCAGTCTTTGGAGAGCCCTGTGCTTGTAGGGAGATTAACAAGGGAGCCTCCAGTGGTGCTTTTGGCTGTCATGACTACTTTCCATTCAGCAAACTGCTGAAGAAGTGATGTTAAGACAGGAGCAGTCATCTGTGCATGATGCCTTGGGAGGCCTGGCATGACTTCTCTATTAACAATTTAATTAATTACCTCCCTCCACTGCTCTGCCAGGGTGATCGATCCACACTAAGTGAGCTCTGGCCTGCCCTACCTCAATTACTTTTCTGTTTCTATGACTGCTGCAGGAGTGACCTTTTAAACCTGCCTGGACCTCTTCTCCATTTTCTAGCTGTGCTCTCATCTTTCCTTTCCCCCTCATGCTCAGGGAAAAGGGAAATGGAAAATGAGCAATCTCTTCTTTCATGGAAGTCAGTAGGATATTAGGGTTTGTATCATTTAGCACTGTAAAACAGACCTGTCATTTTTCCTTAGAGCTTGAGTGCTCAACTAGTAATGTTACAGCAATGTAAGAATATGCAGAAGCAGCACATACCTGGATTTAAACTAAATTAATGTTAATTTGTTGTTAATTGATGTTACTTTGCTGTAAATCTGAGTGGTGAGTTACTACTGTGTCTTTTGCTCATCAAAGCAGAAGTTGTTCAAAGAACCATTCTGGCCTTATAAAATACAGGCAAACAGGCAAGAAAGGGAGCTAAATGCACCAGTCCTTTCTCCCACACAAATGTTAGGTGTCACATTTAACATTTGCAAATGTTTCAACTTTGCATTTTACTTTATAAATGTCCTTAGGTTTTGGGGGTTTGAGGACTTTATCCTAGTTGTAAATATAGTAGATATATTTTGAAGTATCTCACACAGCTTTTGGGGCCAACCAGCAGAGCTGCTCCTCATGTGGTGGGCTATAAATACTGGGCATGAAGCCTGCTGCTTTTCTTTCTTCTGTCTATTTAGTTCTTCTGTTAAAAGGTCACTAACATCTATGAACAGACTGGACAAGAAAAAGAAAATTTTAGTTGACTTTCTTGGTTTCTTTCCCCAAAGGTATAGCATTTTCTTGTCAGAGGTGGAGGAAAACCTACTTATGCTCAGTGGATAGCTGAATCAGTTCTTTTACCTGGCTAGAAAACCTGGCCTATGTAAGCTCTTTAGAGCTGACACCTTGCAGAGGCTCATACACATGTTGAAAGTTGTTCAGTCACCTGCTCAGACTCTGACCATTACTCATGCATGTGGCCATGTGAGTTTGCTGGAAAGCAACAGCTACTTTGAAGTAGGAAACAATACAGTGCATTGCATTCTGCCCATCCTATGTCACCAAAAAGAGTATTATGCAGCTACATGTGCACCCACATATATGTACACATGTGTGCTGATATAAAAAATATGCATGTATTATAAATGTACATATAAATTTTATCTTCATAATTAGTGCACATTGTTTGGACATACAGTATATGAATGGTGTGTTTCTCATAGCCTCTTTTTTCCACTCCTCCTTTCAGACATTGCCGTGGGATCTATGGACGGTAAGTGTGACATATATAATTATATTTCTGTGCCTCTGATTTTGTAACAACCTAAGCCCAGATTTATAATGCTTTTACAAAAAACAAAGATAAAGAGTTTACAGACCATGATGCTTTCAAGTATATTAAGCCACTGTTGCTTGGCCTACAAACCTAAGTGATGTCAGAAATCTGGGCTAATAAAATTCACAATCATTGTAGTTGTGTTGCTTTTACTGTGCCTGAATTACAACTATTAGCGTGTAATAATGGATGTTAGTCACTTGTTTTAATTAGCTGAAGGTGTAGTTCCTCAGGACTTTAACCCAATGGACAACCATTTTCTCAAAATTCAGGAGGGAGGAGAGAATTTGGTTTGCCTTTGTGAGCATACAGTGAGCTGGAGCTATTCACAAAAAACTGCAGCTGTAGTAAACTATGAATCCTTCCTTCTTCCTCATGGTGCCAAACCAAATACAAAGACATGCAGGAAGAAAACAACTAACTTTTGTGAGCTTCCTTTTGACTTTGTTATGGAGTTGGCTGGGTTGACTTGACATGGAGTCTGGTACATTCATTTTTGGCCTTTTATAACTTCAGCCATCACAGAAATTCATGCACTCAGATTTACAGCACTGTTTTGTGAACACATACCATGTATGATGTATATTAAGTGTTCATTTCTCTCTATTGAGTAAGGTTAAATAGAGCCTTTAAAAAGTCACATATGTAGACTACCCAAAATTTCAAGGCTGCAAGTATCTAGACCAGCTAAAATACCCAGAAGTGTTGTGAATGAATTGCTCTAAACTTACATTATATAGGTTTATCACTGTCTTCTTTTTGCACAGTTTTATTTATTGTTTTTAATAATATTTATGTATTTTTATTTATAATTATTTTCATCTTTGCTCTAGCGTTTTTTGGGGTTTTTTTGGTTTTTTTTGAAGTTCGTAGTGACCTTCACAGCTACATGTGTGAAATTAGGGTACTCAATCTTTTACAAAGTTTCTCTTAAGAAGTTGAGTGCACACATTGTTGAACTTCCTTGCAACATTTGTATCTGTTCAAAGTGGCAGCAAGTTCGTGACTCAGTTCCCTGCTCTGTGTGGATGTGAATGTCTCTGCAAGAGGAGAGTAGGAGCTGCGTGCTCAGGGTCCTCTGCGTGGCCCGAGTGATGTAGCGATGCCTGAGAGAGAATACAGGCGAGCCCCACTGCCACTTGCATTGCTTCCCTCCTTGTCACTGTCTCACAGAACAACTCCTCTTTGCAGTAGAGATATAAGAGTCCTGCAATAGAAGCGTCAGTGGGTCACACAGGAAAGCAAGATGTGCCTTGTTTCATAATGCAATGCAGAGGCTTAAAATTCAAGGGCCTGGGATTAGTCTTCTGTGGAGTGGCAGGAAAGGACCTGCTGCTCCTTCCCCTCACTGGTAGCTGCTGCTGGTTAGAGACCTGCTAATTAGTGAACTGCCGCTGTAACAAAGTACACTGTGGTCTTCTTTTCTGTATATCTTTATACATGTATCTTTATATGTATGACTTTCCTCTCTACAGACAAGCAGTGAATTGGTGCAGCCGGTAAGCAAACCTCCCCCCAAAATCGCAACCACCTTAGAGACACGCTTTAATCACTGTGGTGTAATATGTAGTTCTCTGGTTTTGTCTATCAGTGCTGCTCTTTTGCATTATAATCTATTGCCTCCAAATGTTGCAAACCACATAGCTTTTTCTTAAATGGCTTAATTTAGTCACTTCATTCTTTAAATTAAAATTGCTCTTGTAAAATATAAATTTTGTGTTTTCTCATCAAGTCCGCCTTTATCTTTTTCATCTTGTGTTTTTTCTTTGCTTTTCTGTCTGCTTAAAGCCTGATTCTTCAAAAAGTCTTTCCCTCTGTAACCTGGTCATGGAGGAAACCCCAAACAGTGGGTCATCAGAAGATATTAACAGATCTCAAACTGATCTAGGTTCACTCAGCTGGGGGCTAGATGTTAGCACCCCCAGTGTCAGCCAGGAAATTACTGCAGGCGGTTCTTTGCTTTTCCCTGGGGCAGAGCAGACCTCCGGCGAATCCACGGATGCTCTGCCTGCTAATGTTTGGCCTGCAGAGGGGGAGCAGGAGGATGCTGCACCAGGGTCAGCTCCTGTAAACGAAAACCAGAGGACTTCACTGGAGGACCAGTTGGATGCCAAAAATGTCCTGTGGGAAGATGTGGTGACCAATCAGCCTTTAGAGACCATAACCGGTTTTGAGACACCCATCCTGGGAACTGATAGCTTGTTGGATGAACCCCTCCCATGTGATGAGCAAAAGGCAGAGGAAGAGCATGAGGAAGACGAGTGGGCAGGTGTCAAGCCAAGTGAAAAGGTAGAGACCGGAGCTAACTCCAAGGAGGTAGAAGGTACAGAGGAACTGGAAGAGCGAGGTTGTGAAACCAAAGGAAACAGTGAGACAAAACTTCATACAGGTTTAGCAAAATCAGATCTTGACATTTTAGTCAGCACAGAGGTAGAAAATTTACCTGAGTTTAAAGATAATGATGGGGATACTGGAAGAGCTAGTGGTGCTAACCTGGAAAACCCTAGAGAAGAAGAATTTAAACAGGTTGATGTCACTGAGGAGACTGATGGAGAAATACCATTGTTGAGCACAGGGCTGGAAAGTGGGGACAAAACAGTAGTGTACAACTGTAAAACTATAGCAATCACTGGCACTGAACCTGAGAGACCCCTTGGTATCCGGGATCAGGACCATGAAAGAACATTTGAGGATGCCTTAGACCAAACTGACAGTGGTACTGGAGAGAGTACATCCACAGAGTGCATAAAGACAAGGGCAGGGGGTGACCTAGAGATAACTGACCACACAGGAAAGTACTCTACAGATACTGGGAGTGATCTGGGTAATGCTGAATTGTTCAGTGCAGAAGAGTCTGATAAAGGAACTGAAGACAGTGGCACCAGCCACCTCCCAAATGGTAGTACTGGCACTGAAGCTGCTGCTGACAACCAGGGGGCATTGGTGCCCAAGACAGGCGATGCTGCCAGCACAAGATGTGGTAATCCTTGCCTGGATAGTGCAGAAGAGCAAGTGACAGGTAGGGCAGCAGCAGCCACTGGAGAGCTTCCTAGTAGCAGTGGTGTTCCTGAAGTCTTGGAAACAGACCCCTGGCTGGCAAACTGGGATCCAACAGTTACTAATGATTCCTGGGGTTTTTCTAATCTGTCAGATAGCCAAGCCAATGGACTGGATAATTGGCTCTTCTTCCCCAGAGAGCAAGACTCAGAGGAAGGTAACATGGAAAATGTTTGGTTAGGTATTAGTACTAAATGGTCTACACAAGACCTAGAAGGTACTGATAACAGCTGGGCAGAAGTAAGTGCAAGCACAAGCAATAAAATTCAGGAGACACCAGTAAAACCAGGTCTGCCTGGGGAACAGGCAGGCATTAACAATCCTGGACCGAGCAAGGAGGTAGCTAGACCCTTGGCTCTCTTTCAAATGGGAAATTCCAGAAATGCTAGCACCGAGAGTTCAACTAGTCCTAAAGACAATGAGACCAACAACTCAGATTTATCTGAAGATGAAATTGCTAACCGGAGATATGGATTGTTGTACCAGGAAATTGAGGCTGATAAAGAAGAGGTACCTACCCCAGTGTGTAGCCTAGTCTAGACAAAGAGTTCCTTAGGCCATGCATAACCTTGTTGTTTACAAACATTCCATTTGTGTGTTTCCCACTGCCCTTCCTAAGCCCCTGCTTTTCTTTTTTTTGAGAAATTGCCATGCAACTGTTCATAGTGTGGTGCCCTTCAGCCGTGTAATGAAGCAGGCTGACAAAAATGCATTTCAAAATGGCAAATGAAGCTTGGAACTGTGAAGGCACATTGTGTCTCGCAGCTTTTGTGTTTTATCTGTATATCTTTAAATGCACCTAGTCTTTTTTTATTATTGTTTTGTAAAAATACTTAAGTTACTTTGCTTTTTCTTTTTTTTTTTTTCTTTAATTCTTTAAACCTGTGATGCCTGTTATTGAATAGCGCTGTTGTCAAATTTCTTGCTGCCTTACCATTTTTTTTTTAAATTTTTTTTTTGATGTCTGGCCTACATTTTTATTTTGCAAATAAAAATGTTTTGACTCATGTTCTAGTCTAGTAAGCAAATGATAATTTGTTCTGATCTTCACTTTTACTTAGGCATCCACCACAGCATTTAATGGATTTTCGCAGGTAAGAAAGAAACAGGTTTGGAGATAATTTTTTTTCTCTGCTATTAGGAAGGGATTAAGACTGGCTATACAATTTCAGGAAATCTGATCTACAGACAAGCTGCATAATAGTGTCATACTGTATCAAATCCAGATCTTGTCTGTTCTCAAAAATTTTTCTTAAATATTGCTGGAATGGTTCTAATACTCTTAGGACTCACCGAATTTAATAGCAAAATATCTAACTACCTTAGTGGAACTGACTTTTTCCTCCTAAATGGGCTGGTTTAGCTTTTTTACTGTCCTCTTTTGTGCATTTTTCTCACAATCCCAAAATCCTGTAAAAAACAGTTTCCTCAGTTTCACATAGTTTCAGTGACTCTGTGTGTGTGTGTATATATATATATATATATGAGGGATTTTTTTCCTCCATTGTTATTTTCAGTGAAGATATATTTCACCCTCAAAGTTAAATGTAAGGTGTTTGCTCATTGCTGAGCTGATGGTGGGACTGTTACCTATCACAGAGATACAGCACATGAAGGCACCATGTTTATGTTTTCAAATTTCAGGGCTGCGTCATGATCCCAAGTTTCAGGTGCATAACCTGGGACCTCATTATTTTCCAGCATCCTTTCAGAGACTGGCTCATCTGCAGCACACCCTGTACACCACCTTGTAAAAGACTCAGCTTATACAGAGATTGAAATTCTGCTCCAGGACGTTTAGTTTAGTAAAGGATCAGGAAGGAAGGGGCAAAGCACAACACTGCCACCTCTAATAATTAAGGCAAAATGTTGGTCTGGAGGAAATAAATATTTCCTGCCTACACTGCAGTAGGAAAATAATCTGACTCAGCAATATTTTGCAAATTAATTGGTTCTGAATGAGTGAAGTGTTGGAAAACACCTCCATATTTCCATTTCTTAATGCAAGTAAAATGTTGTAACTGTAATTCTCTAGTTATTACTCAAATAAAAGCCCAGGGTCAAGAAGATATGAAAGCAGCTTAGAGCTAGCATACTCTCCAAGCACAGCTATATGTAGTCTGCAAAAAGTTTCACAACTTAGAAGTGCATTGTACCTGAAAACAAATCACATATATTTAATGAATGGCTTTTCACTGCCTGTAGTGAGGTAAATTTCTTTGTTTAGGAGGATTGAATATATAATTGAAAAAAGAATGTCTTTAATATTAATAGTACTTAGATAATCTGAGTCAGTATTAAAAAATAATTATTAGTAAAGTTGTATTTGTCATCTTATTCTATGTAAACAAACTTTGATAGATACCTGCAGATATCCTGTCTCAAATGGTTGCGCATTTGTTTTTCATTTCTTTATCTAGGATATCTCTGCATTTACAGTGCAATCAAATGAGAATGTGACAGAGCCTTTGGTAAGTCATGGGGTTTGATTCCTTTTTAAATGCCTTGTAAGAAAGGCATTTTTTAATTCTTACTTTATGCAAAGAATTTTCTCTTTTTTGTGTGTTTCCCATCCTTTAAATCACAAAAGCTTGCACAGCTCTTCCACCTGGAAGAACTGGTGGGTGATATCATTGTAATTAGCAAATCCGTACTCAACCAATACCTCACAAGAAAAGAAAAAAGACAAGAAAACCAGAATATTGTAAGATATTCTAAGATAAGATGTTTACTTTAAAAAGGTGTAGTCAAACAGTTTGTTCATTAAGAAATTACTAGAATGAGTACTGTGGTCCAGTGTAGAGCAAGCAGTATGTGATGACTGTTTAAATATCTCCAATATTGCTGTAACTTTACCCACTCTCCACATATTAATAGTAGGCATGATCTACTTCTGAGAAGTGGACAATCTTTTTGAAAATCATAATTCCTGGGCAGTTTCTTAGCTCCTCTTACAGTCTTTGGTTAGCCTGGAGTAAGGATGTGAACAGCAGCATTGCTGGGTGAGTGCTATAACTACTTAACAGCCACAGAGCAATATTCAATATTATTTAATGTGGCTTTTGTATAATGCCTCTGGTGGTGTGTGTTCATGATGGTTACTGAATGTGGTGAGAGTATTTTTACCTGTAGCTGCAATGTGGTAACTGAACTCTGTGTGTCAGCAAGTGACTTGAAGCACATCAGTGCAATCTACTTTATGACATGTTACCTGGGATTTTAAGTCTGAAAGAATCTTCCAACATTAAATCTCAGGAAACGCATTAGTCATCTTACCTGGGATAAATTTACTTTGTGTTTCTCATTTCAGTCCTATCTCTTCTTTGTGAAATTTTCTAAAGCTGTCATTAATGCACTTTACAGAGAGGTTTTTGCACAGCCGGGTACAATATAGCAAATGCTGCTTAATGCTGTGCCAAATCCTGAAGGCCAAACTTCTCTGTACCTCATTAAAGCAATTGCTTTTGAGCTCCATTTTATGCTGAACAATTTGTTTCTGGCAAATTAATCTGTTGGGGTGGTTTTATCTGGTTGACTCAGCTGTCTTTGTAAATGGAATATGCTGAGCACTGCCTGGAGCTCTCCCCTTGTATGTGTGTATACTTGCAAGGTGATATTTCCACTGGAGACTGCACTTCTGCTGAGAGTTATTTTGCCACTAAACTGAACATGTTTCAGGTGATATTTGGTAAATCCTCTTCCTAAAAACAAGCTGAGGCCAGAATTTTTAAGGGTGGAAATCCCAATAGTGGTTGATAAATGGATGCCTTCTAGGTGACTGAGAACTCAAGAGAAAATGCATTTTAATAAAAAAACAGGAATGATTTTCACATTGCTAGAAGTCAGTCAATCAGTGTTTGCCCTTGTGCATACAAAAGCTGTTTGAGTCTTTGCTATTCACTTCTTACCTTCACTGGAGGGGGGACTGTATTTTCCAAGAACAGACAAAACTGGGGAGTAGGAGATAATTTTTAAAACTCATATTTGAAGATCAGCGTTGGTGCACATGGGTGCCAGTTTCAACTTCTGGTCTTGCCCTCAGTTTCTGGAGCATTTTTGAACAAACTGGGTGCCTTCCCCTCCCTTGCATTACCACTTAGTGTAACTGTGGAAGCTATGCTTTCTTTCTTTCTTTGTGAGGGAAGGCTGTAAAACTGGCTCGTTTTACTTATTAGAACATGGAGGATGAAAATGCCCTTTAGATGCTGTCCTTGACCAGGGGCAAAGCTCAGCAAGGTTGAGCCTGAAGCAGCACTGTGCCAGGCACAGTTCCCCTTCCCCTTCTCCCTATCATGTCCTCCTCAACAATTTTTCCATTATCTACCTAAAAATCAATAACAAAAGGCTGAGGCTGAAGAAGCTCCACCTGGGGAACCTAAGGTCGAGGAAGCCCCTGCTGCTGCTGTAACAGAGAAGGAGACCATCCCCGGTGAGCCTGCTGGGCCAGCAGAGCAGGCTGTGGTGAGTGATCTGTGCACCGTGCCACCTCCCAGCCTCACCTGAGCCACCTTCATCATGGGGAATGTGCCTGCAGCATCTCAGCCATCTTTCCCCTCGTCACCGTCCATGGCTGATGTCTCTGTGCCTGGCTGTGTCACATCATGCCTCTCCAGCATGCATCGTCCTTTCAGCCCTAAAATGTCATTCCTCTCATGTTTGGCATTTTAGGCTGAAGTTCAGCTGAGTGATTGTGGTTTAACAGGTTGTTTGACTCCCGATGAACTTCAGAAGGGGGAAGAATTGATGCCATTTTTAAATGACCTTATTAGTAGTTTTCTCATTTCAAGAATTTTGTATTGTCCTTACTAGAGCATGAAAATTCCAGGAAAAAAAGTGATTGTAGTAGAAATGTCTGTAAGACTCACAGTTTTAGAAGCCAGTTGTGAGCCAAAGAGAGAACTCCCAATGCCACTTTTGAGATTTTTTTTTTACATGTCAGCATTCAGGAAACTATGTGAGGAGAAGAAATTACAAGTGTGCATGAAGAACAAAGCAGGGCACACAATACCACTGCAAATTAAGAAGTGGTTTAAGGCAGTAGGCATGATATTTTATGCTGACTAGCATCCCTTTTCATACAGATATCTCAGTAAATGTCCTTTTTATCTGAGGTTCCTCTTCTACATACTGCTGTCAGATCTTGGTGGTCGATTATACCCACAGGTTAAGAAACTCTGGGGGAAAAATGCATCTGTTTTTATAGTCTGCTTTGCTCAAAACACTAACATGCTCAAAGGTTCTAATGAGTGCTGGTCACTGGTAGAATATGCAGAATACTACCGAAAAACTGGGTAGAAAAATGGGGTTAGTTTTGTGTGAGTTCCTCTGCTACAGAAGCCAGTGGAAGATGTATAGCTGTGCTTTTTTGACTATTGAGCAGAGTTTGGTGCCATGCTCTCAGAACAAAGTTTAAATCTGCTCAGTTGCACTTGGGGGAGTCCTTATGTGTCTTCAACCAGTAAGCAGGGATGATGATACCCAATTCACCATAAAATTAGGTGGTTTTCAGCAAGCACTTCATACACTGCCACATGGGAAGCATTATTAAGCTAATGTAGATGCAAATTTGGTGAAGAAAGTAGAAGGAGCTATAGATGCACATACAGGTGTGGCAGCAGAGGGCATGAATAGATATCCACTTATCAGATATGAAGCTACTATAGTATCTTGTGGAGCATCTCTGCAGCTCATTTTTATTAATGGCAATGGCTTCAGCACCTCAAGGATAGTGGTGACATTTACTGATGACTCCAGGTTGGGCACTGTCATTGACTTAGGAGGATAGCATTAAACCCACTGGCTTTAGCTGCTGAGCACAGGCTGGTTGTGTGCTGGCAATATTACACCTGCACAAAAACCACAGGTGACTTTATGGAAAATGTCTTCAGCAGAAGGAATGAAGTACTGGCATTGGCGTGCGAGGCTGTGGAGCACAAAAGTTGTTTATTAAAGACTTTCTTAAAGATGAATTGATGACTTTATCTGAGTGGTTCCAGCGGTCTGTATCACAGGACTGAAAAACGGTATCCAGCACAAATGATATAAAGAGAGAGGTAAAACGTTAGTTGTAGCCCCTGCCTAACTCATTCCTCCTTTGCCCCCATCTTCCTAACAGGGAAAAAATAATTTATTGTGTGAGGAAAGGTGGGCAGTGTTATATGGGGGAAAGGGCACATAACACCTATCTCTGTCCAACCCTTCCCATTCCCTGTGTGCTCCAAGCATCATTGCACCTATGGAGGGAAGCAGTCCCAGTGTGTTCCCTAGAACTATGTTTAGGTTTTCATTCTGATTGTATTTGCATGAACTTTGAGTATTTGTTTCATATTTTTAATTTACTTTTGCTTGATTCCATGGTACACACTGGAGCAAATTACTTCAGGGTCATCCCCTTCTAGTAACATATCTTGGTGGTCTGTGGAGACCAGGCTCTCCCCTCCTGTGTGTTTCCTTTTCACTTGATAGAAATCACAATAATAACTTGTCAATTCCATAGTAAGGCAAAAAATGAAATTTTCTATCTGAAGCACATTGGTTTTGTCAAACTGTTGAGAAGAGTGCCTCATGTAAATTTGATAGTTTGGAATAAAGAAAGAAGGAGGGAAGGTGGAGAGAGGAGGGATAGGAAATCAGTCACTGATATATAGCTCCTCTCTTCCTGTGAATGTCAGGCAAAAATGTGGAAGAACAGATATTAATGAAGCTGGGAAGGTGGTTTTAATTTGATTACCTGTAAGAATGTAAGTAAGAAAAGAAATGTAAAGGGAGTTCCCCATTTTTTCTAAAAGGAAACAAGCTCCTTTTTGTCTTGCTCTATAGATATGATATAAACAATTCTCTGAAGCCTGTTGCACATTTTATGCCCTAATTAAACAGGCTGTGGCTGCAGCATCATGCATGTGGTCCTTGGTTGGCATGAGCTATGCAGGTGATCCATTTTGCTGCTCAGGAGTTCTGGGTCCATGGTCTGTCATCAGCTGCTCCGGCTGTTGGGAGAGAGGCAGAGAGAAACATAGTGCAAGGGACAGGCCATTTAAGAACAACTCAGAAGGAATAACATAGGCACTGAATAGAAGTTAAGCAGTTTTGGTTAGGTTTGTTCTTGGTTTTTTGTTGCATATTGAAAATGAATTTGTCCCTGCTAATGTGGGAAAATAAGCTAAAAATGTTGATTTTAAAAAATGCCTAAAATTGAGTAATTCTGGATTTGAAAGGTTATTTCAGGAAAGGCTTTCCAGAACTTGCAAAGAAGAGTTCTGAAGATTAGGATTAATGACAAAAGTGATCAAAGCTAAGGAAAAGTACACTGAGTTGCAAAAGATTAAAACATTATTTCTCAGCAGCAGTTCTGCATTCGTTTGCTTTATGACCCAAAGGCAGCTGTAACATCCAAGGGATAGTCTAAAGCATGTAATGCATTAACCACTGATTTATTGCTTTTTCAAATAATACTACCAGCCTCACCACATCATTTCTTCACATTCGAGCCAGGATGACAAGAGGACATCATAATAAAGGGAAAGCTTATGAAATGCTATTTCCATTTCTTCTTCAACTACATGTGAGACATAGTGCTTGGAGTTCAGACCAGTGTTCAGAGATCAGCTTTCCTACTTCTATTATGTTCATTAGTTTGGAAAGAGCCTCTCAGTGCTCTGAGTCTGATGCCTGCCTGGGCTCTGATGTTCTCCTATTAAAGCAGTCAGACACTCAGATAGATACTGTGATTTTTAAAGCTGTATATAAGCATGCTTGAAACTGCCTCCTGATAAGCTCTTGGCAGACACTGAGCATGTACAGCAAACAGCCTGCAACTTCAAGAGTATCTAATCATGGTTGAATCCCACTGAAGGTACAATTCATGGTGGCCAAATAGTATTGTTTCAGAGAGCAATACAGGGGTTAGATACAGAAGAGTGGTCAGCTGTGTTCAGCTTCTGAGTGTGAAGCTAAGTGAAGTTGCCAATTTGGAGCATAGGGCTATGCAAAATATATGGCTCTTATGTACAGGAGAGAATGAGAGAGACTAGTGTAATTCTGTTGAAGTCTGCAGAAGATTTTTTTCTCTCTCTGGAACCAGGGTGTTAGTTTACTAACATGCTATTTAGTCATCCTTTTTACTAGGCTTTCATGCTCTAAAAATTATACAGATCATACTACCATGCCTCTCTTCTCTGCTATCCACAAAATCCCAACTTTCAGCTAATCAGAACAGCAAAATGCTACTAATTTGACTAACACACAATAGTCACATTAACTTTGGGAAAGCCAAAGCTTTGGGAAACAAGAAAAACTCTTTATTTTCACCTTTCCAACCATAATGCTTTCAGTTACCCTGGAAACCTGTTCTCACTTAAAAATACAGATATTTACCTATTAGATTCTTCTGCGAAGATACCCAAAGCTGGGCTGATGGGATTCTTACCAGAAAATATTGCCAGGGAATTATTAAGAAAGTGGCAAAGTGTGACACATTCCTGACTTTGAAGTGCAAGATGATGTTAATTTCTGAAGGTAGATTGTAGATACAGCTGATGGCAGAAATTCAACACTTTTTATTTGTACAAGTAGAGAATGCATCTGTCACCTGACTTGCAGGTGGACATAAGGCCTTTACAGGCAGCAGTACATCTCTGCTGTATGAAAGAAAGATTTCTCTGGCTGACTGTGTGCATGCAGCATGCATCACTAGAGTAGGAAATACTTGCATTTGTTTCATTCTATTTAAGGCCCTTCTACAGACTTCTCAAATTTACTATAAAATTGAGGACCACGTGGCAGAGGCTTGGCATCTTCAAAACAAATGGGATTAATATTTTTAAAAAAGTTATGTAACACTGCAATGTTAATGATGATAAGGCTGTAAGAGGTTTCTATGGCAACACCACTGTCAGCAGCTGCCTTTCCCTGGCATCTGGGCATGTTTGGGGCTTATGAGGTGACTGCTAGCAATACTAGAAGATTAGAGTAGAAAAAAAAATGAATGATATGAGGTTTGCATATGGCTCAGCATCCTTTTATTAAAAAAGAAACATGAAACCATTTCAGCAGAAACTTTCAGAAATTTTGGAGTGAGGGTTGTGGGTGTGTGAAGGTAGGTAACTGGAGCCTGAGTACTTGAGATCTCCTAATTTCTGATTGCTAAAGCAGATGGTCCAAACTACCATGGCCCCCCACAATATGTTTGCATAACCTCTCTTCACCCTTACAACTCTTTAGAAAAATCTGACCTAGCTGTGTTTGTAAAGCAGCCTCGAAATTTATTAGCAAATTGTGTTTCCATAACAGGGCTTTGACCTCTTTTTGCTTAGCAGAGCATCTTTAGAAATGTCCTGTGTCTGCAGAGAGTCAAACCTGAACATCTAAAAAAAGCACTTTCAGCTCTTCTAAACCAAGCCTGAATTTTAGTGATTTTGCCTGTTGACCTTCTGTAGAAAAGGACCTGCTGGATGGCATCTGTACAGTAACAAGTACTGCTTAGGGGGAGCTTGTTACCATTCAGTGCATTCAATCCTTTGAACACCTAAATGGGTGTCAGATTTGGAAAACCACTAGATGTCTTATTTTTTTCATATCAGACACCTGCTTCATGCACCACTGAATATGGACCTAAAGAAAGATGATGGGGCAAAAAAATTTATGAACTTTGTGACCCACCTGTTTTGAACAGCCCCTTTACATGAGTTTCAGTCAACCGTGAGTAGAAGTAAGTGTTTTACAAAGTTTACCTTGAAGCTCTGGTGAGTTGCAGGAACAGCAGCAGGTCATAATGGAAACTGAGTCGTGTGGGAGAAATTTGAGTTTGGTGGAAACTGCAAGGTTGCTTACTAAACAGTTTGCCAAAGCTGGTGCTATTATGAAAATACTGGTTATAAACAAAAATAAAATTTTCTGTAGTTCTTATAGTGTGAATATGATGGCATACTTACAGGTTTTATTTGTTTAGCATATAACTATTTGTATTTCAGATTATATGTGGCAGAAAGAATCTTTCTGCTTGCTGTATACTACCCCATTTAACCATTCATTTCACTGCATCCCATACCTGGCATGCTTCCATTAGCTTGATTAATATCAATTCCTCTGCAGCCACTGCCTCAGCACGACTAAGGTGATGACCATATTCCTCTTTATGCAGGAGAGTGTCGAGGCAGGGGATAAGGAGACAACTGGAGTTGCTGAGAAAGATAATGAGGTACACATGAATAGCCTCACGTTGGTTGTGATTTAATATCTTAAAGAGAATCTTGGCAAAAAAATTTACTTGTCATTTGCACGTCATCAATAGGCAGGCCAGTTCGATGGAGCTGTGACCTAGCCATGGTATCTAGTCCCACACTGCACAGATACATCTATATCAATGGCACAGATTCTAACATCAGATCACCTCTCATTCGATGCAGGATTTGCCTGAGAAACTGCCTACTGCAGCAGTATAGAGTGATAGATATTTCAGGGCAGCAAATAAAGCAGTTCCATGGCAGAAGAATATTTAACATTTGGAAATATGCTGCATAGATTCCCAGTAGCTTTTACAATTTCCATAAATTCGTTTACCTAGCCCTTTCAGCAAACTTCTTTATAAATTATATAAATATAAAAGTAAAAAATTCTTTGATTAATCATTTCTTCTTCCTAGCACAATATGCCCTAAGCTAAAACAGATACTTGCAAATAATCACAGGTTGGTTTGCTAAAGCACAATCTGGCATCGTTAGATACAATTAAAATCAAATTACAAAGCAAATAAAATTCTTGATGACCTACTTTACACTGTGCATGTGTGGACTTGAATGGTGGCATTTTGCTTCTATTTCTTCAGGGATGGTAAAAGTACTTACCCTGAATCCTTGTATACTAAAATGAAACTGTAGTGTATTCTAGTGTATGCTCAGAGGGCAGCACAGGAAGGATTGCTGCGTATTAAACACGGGAATAGAAGTAAGGACTGGGAAAGAGATTTTAACTCCTAGTTACTAATAATTCAGGATTTGTATCTCGAGATACTGGCAGCCTCCTTTTTTGCTTCTACTCATTTTGGTGCCTTGATATGTACCAAAATATCATGACCTGGTCTCTGTTCAGTGGTTTTAGAACACATTAAGTTCAGCTGTCCAAGTTTAGGTTTATTATGCTGCTGTAAATCAGCATTAGCTCTGCTGGAGTTGAGGATGTGCCTGTGGCTCTAGGGTAGACCAGTGTCACTGGGAAGTGAATTTGGGACCCACTGTTGCCATAGTCCTCTGCAGTGCTGTCACAGCCACATAGAAAACAGTGGAACTGCAGAGCAGGAAAGTCCAGGGTGGGAGTGGTAGATGAAACCCTGCTTTGTGTTGACACAGTGCAAGAGAGCCTTGTGTTGCTGCTCTAGCATTGACTTATCACTCCCAGCGAGTCTAGTCCAAGAAGAAATGTGAAAGAAATGCCTCACTGTTCTCTGAGCAGCCAGGCCAAGTTTTTGAAATCTTTCCCCTTTATTCTAATACTACTTGTTCTTAAAAAGTTGAGATCTCTTATCTGAGAGTGATTTTGACCCTGTGTTCTGTTTAAAATAGCTGTTTAAAACTGTGTTACTGTATGCAGAAGAGCTGCTATGAGATCAAGCTCTTTGCTAAGCTGAGATCTAACTGCCAGTGAAGGGTGGTTCCTTTGATACTCTCAGTTGCATAACAGATTCTTCAGCCCTACCCCAAAATCTTCCAAGACTTTGCAATTGATGCATTTCCTAAAGCGTGATGATTGGTTCCTCTTGACATTAGCTAGCTTATCTGTGACTAGAACCAACTGTCATAAAAATTACCCATTCCTGTTCTAAATGCAGCTATGGGGCAAGAACGTCGGCTCTGGAAGAACAACATAGCTCAGGGAACTCCTCTGGCAGACCCCAGTGGAAGGTTGGGTACCCCTTCTTCTCACCCTGGGCTTTTCCTGCTGCTGCTGAACCTGTGGCATCGTGCCGAGCTGACAGCAGTGTTAGCGAGAGTCCAACAGTGTGAATCGGCTGCATTGTGGCTAAAGGAGAATTCACATCTGTGCAATTAAGCAGTCAAGTGGTTCTGTGATATACTCATTATACTGGACATTCTTTGTCCCCTGTGTGGTTGGTATAACAGGACAACTGCCCAAATTTCAATGGTACAGCTAGAGATAGCTGATCTGGGATACAGTTAGACTGTCTAGTGTTATTAATGGCCTATTTGAAAGAAGTTTGTAGGACTGGTTGTCAGTATGAAGTAAGTAAGGTAGTAGAAGTAGCCATATATGCAAGTATGTGGTTCAACATAGCTGGATATGAATTCAGCTTCCATTTATTTTTTTATTCCTCTGTACTAATCAGATACATTTATGCTGTTAGTAAGGTTCATCCTATGCTACCTCACATGCCTTTTTGTAAAAGATTTCTTTAATCATCCAGCTTACATTGGTTTTGTACTCTAAGACACAAGAAAAAATTATTATGCAATTTTAAGCTGTGGTTTGCATTTAGTGACTGGCTGCAGGCTATGAGGGCATCACTGCAGAGAATTTGCAAATTGATTCATAAAAATTAGTATTCTCCTCCTTCCTGAAATAAAATGCACTATACAAATCCAATAAATAGAAAAGAAGTTGTTGGTCCTAATCACAACAGACAGCAAGATGGATTTCTGCAGCATGTTGTTAGAGATGCATAGTATAAAATCAATCTGATGTGTACACTCTTTTCACTCTTTCCTACCAGCCTCTTCCAGGACTTACACTCATCATTTATTTGTATAACTTCTTGGGTCAAGGCTGCTAAAATAGGTAATACTGTGAGTGGCAAACTTGCATGCCTTATAGGAGAAGGTGTCGACATCTGCCCATGTCTTTTGATGTTACTTCTTTTTACAACAGAGTATCCTTTGTCAGCAGCATTTTTACTTTGAATTAAAGTTCCCCTGTGATTTCTAAAATCTGTGTAGTATTTTCTGCCTTCAAGGACTCCAGAAGAATTTCTTTATCATGTCAATTAATATCAGTGAATAGGAGTAGCACTGAATATTAAATTTTGCTAAAAAATAGTGCCTGAAGAATGCCCATGAACAGTTGCTGAGTTCAGATAGCAGAGTTAGGCTCATCCATGGGGGAGAGATCAAACTGAGGAAACAAAGACCATCAAAGTCTTTGGAGATCAAAGAGACCAAGCTAACTGTGGTTTGACTTTTCTACCTCTAAACCAGTTTTCCTTCAGTGTTTTTCCTGGAGCTATCTGCTCTAAGTTAAAAATTCCATCTAGAAATTAATTCGATTCAACGAATGAGTTTTGTCATTTAGCTTCCACCCTTCAAACTTTAAGATTAATCCATTGTATATGTATACCAAATATGCTACTGTATGCACTATATAGCAATGCAAATGTTAGGGTGATACATCAATTACAGTAACAGTTTCTGCTGGATGAAGGATTCTGCTTTAATCTGGTAGAAGGCAAGTATTTTTCAAGAACTAGAAGAAGTCATGCATTAACTTCTCAACATGGACTGCTCAGAAATGGTTCAGTCATGTCCAGACTGAGTGGGCTTTTAGGTATCTTCAGTTATGTTACTAACAAAACTATAGATCTTTGCAGTTAGAATTTTTCTGATCTTTACCCAGCTGTAGAATACATTTACTTTTGCTGACGTAGCCTGATTTGTAAGGCCCTCTGTTAGAAAGGAGTGTGTAATTAAGATTACAAGATTTTTGACGCCTGCCCAGGGCTACAGGTAGCTGACTAGCTGGAAAAGGGTTGGAGCCTCTTCTCAAGAACAAATTCCATCAGCAGGGTCCTGTGGATCCCTTGGACAACTGGCAAACTCCTCCTCCTCAGCAGAAACCAGTGGTAAACTTCTTCCACAAAACAGCTGGATGACAAGGGAAGGTTAAAATACTACAGCCTTGGCAAACAGTTACTACACTAGTAACTAGTCCACCTGAGGACTCTGCTACGTGGTGTCCAGTGAGGTTTTATAAATATCTTTCTCCTGCCTGTTACTCAGCCTCTCTGCACAAGCCTGCCCCCAGCACTGCTGTACTCCATCAATCAGGAGGAACACCAGTCAACTCAAGACCATAGGTCTGCATCACCCAGGGAGGTCACAGAGCAGAGGCTGCTCCATGGTCCCTCCGGCAAATATTGTAACTTGTATCCTGAAAGGTGCTTCCCTCCTGTTGTTTTTAGGTGGTACCTGAGGGGGCTGTGGCATCAGAAGACAGCGTGGCCGTGGCAGCAGGAGCTGGTGATGGCACTGCTACCACAGAGCAGGAGGATGTTGCTGAAGGTGACAAACCTCACAGAGAAGAAAAGGAGTCTGATGTGTCTCAGGTAACTCATGTCAGTGCATGGGAAAGAGTGGTAGCGGAACTGAGACATATTCAGCAGCCTGAGCAAGGCAAGGCTACTGAATGCCTGTGCCCCGGGGTCTGACCAGGTAGCAAGGCTGATGTTCTCCTGGAATAGCCCTGGGAGGGGGCCACACAGGATATCCCTTCTTCTAAGTCCTTATTTTGGGCTGTACCTGCCTTTGTGCCCCTGGGCTTCCCTGGATTTGTGGAGGTGGGCCTTGATGGGCTGATGGCTCCTGTGTTGGGTCCAGGAGCAGTATGGACAGAGTATTGTTCGAGCACCCCATCCTGCTGGTGTCTCTGTGCCCCTTGCAGAGATGAGATATATCACACGACAGAACAGGGCTTTCTGGAGAAAGAGACCAGAAAAAAGACTGGATGGTCTGGCAGGGGATCAGTGAACATGTTTTTTTTTTCAGGTTGGATGCTCCCACAAGTTTTATTAAATGCTTTTTGTACTAGGTTTCAATACTGGTCAGGTGCTACCTACTTAGCCTCTTTGCTTTCTCTGCTCCCAGTTACATTGCTGTAAATCAGGGGAAATCCCTGAATGAATCAGGGATTTCTTTGACTGAATCAGTCAAAGAAAGAGGTCATGTTTCCTTCTTGCACAACCTTTGTATCACTATTATCCTGCTAACTTGAATTTCCAAAGAAATACAAGACAGTGACTACCAGAACTAGTGCCTTTACCCAAACCTACCCCTACCCAAAATTAAGAGCAGAGTGGAGGAGAAAGGTCTGTTAATTTCCATGCACACTGAAAATGAAACCCAAACTACCTGCAAAGCATTTTTATTATTTATTGCAATAATTTGTGGTAATATAGAAACTAGACTTAATAGGACAAAGGATAATAGTGAAAAGTGGGAAGGGATTGTTCCTTTACATTCTTGCACAAAAAACTGTTTTCTGTCTTAAGAATCCACTGTGGAGAAAAAAGAAGTTTCCATCCCTATATATGCCCCATGCTATAAACCAACAAGAGTGCTTTCCTGCTTGAAATAAAGTACTAAATAGTCTTGCATTTCTTTTCTGGGGGATGTGGGGTTTGTTTGTTTGTTTTTCCCCAGGAAAAGGTCAGCAGCATCCCTTCAGTAGTAATAGAGCCAGCATCAAACAATGAAGGAGAGGGAGAAGAACATGAAGTTGTCGTGAATGAGTCCAAAGATGCCTCAGCAGAGTTGGGCACTCAGGGCACTGACACTTCACCCAGTGAAATTTCCCAAGTTGGAAGCGATCAGAAACCTGCTGAAGAAATCCAATCTGTATCTCCTAAAGATCAGCCCATTCCAGAAGAAGATGCAGCTTCTCTGATGCCACCTGGCTTTCTCTATAAGGTCTGTTTCTTCGTTCCTCTCTTCGGTACACCTTCAGATCTGACTTCTGTGGGTCTGTCTGTCTGCACAGGTAGTGTGATGATTTCTTGAGGCCAAAGGATAATTTGTCATACAGACGTGCACACACAAATACACATAAACACGACTCTAATATTGTGGTGTTGCTTCATCAATGAAGTCTGAGAAGATACATTTTGTGCACACTGTTGTTACTGTGCATATCCTCATGTAGCTGTAAGATGCACTGAAGTAGAAGAACCCTTTAATCTCACCAAACAACTGCCGTAAATTAATACATTGAATAAAACTGCACTGCCACAGAGTTAGTCAGGAATGTTGTTGATAAATGTTAATGATATATTTGATATGCCAACAATGTATTTGATCTCTAATGTCTTTTCCAAACCCAAACCATTCTATGAGAACATTGAAAAATGGTATTTTTCTGGCCTGAAATTCCATAGTGGAAGTATTGGTTCTATTGAAACCCCTGGGATTTACAATTCATAGTAATGAACCAAAATGTCATTCTGTAACTTTAGTGATATTATAAACTGTTGGGGTAATCAAATAGAAAAGTTTAATGAGGCATGAGAGAAATGCTTTCCTTGACTGGAAAGACCTCCGGGGTTTCCTGGTTCACAAGGTTCTTTGATAATGCTTCTCACTTCAGAATCACTGAGCAGCAGAAAAGCTCCTTGAGGATGGGTGAACTTTACATGCTTCTTCTTATAATTTGCATAGTTCAGGCTAATTAGTCCCGTAGCACTCTGTATGCCATTTTTCTTGCTCTATTCTCATTGCTCACATGTTTTTTTGAGAATAACTTCAAGGTGAAGGTGAACAGTATAGTGTTGCTCTGACTCAGACGTGCTGCCATAGTTCATCTTTTGTTTTTCAGTACACTCTCTTGGGTCAGATATAAATAAGGAGAAGCAGAATATATGTTTGCCATCTGGTTTTCAATGCCAAGTCTTTCATTTCACATGAAACTATCTGTGCTTTGAGAAAATTAGACTGGCTATCTTTCAAGGAGATAAAACCATTTACTTAAAATGGTCTGTTCACAATAACATGCTGATGCCAGTGTTTGAATAACCACCCCTTTGAAAGGCAGATATTTTTGGCATACCCTTCAGCCAGTATGTGGGAGCTCCTTCCAGGGCAAGCCTTAAGTAGGGTTTCCATTACTCACCTCTTTGATGACCTGTTGCAACGTGTGCCATACAACCAACTCATATTTCCATGGATGTTCTTAAGAAGAATAATATCTGTGGTCATAACAAGATAATGAGAGAATCTGAAGTAATCAGTTACTGGGAGTCATTCTCAATTTTATTTGCAAATTCCTTCTCTAAGATATAATGATAGTGGCAAATGAAAGGAAATTCCTTACAGAGGAGGAATGATGGTGGCAAGACTTGTGAGATGCAGTATCATCTGTCCTTGAGATCCTCTAACCTTGGGAAAGGATCTTAAATTTTCCTTGGATAGTCTGAGGAAGACTTAAGGTGTCCCTGCTTCCAAGGAAATGCACAGAAAACTATGACATGAATCAATGACAACATAAACAATTTATGGCAGGTCAAAGCAGGTGATGCTACTCCACTCTGCTCTCATGAGACTCCATCTGTATACAGTTTTGGTGTTCCCAACATAACAAGGACATGGAACTATTGGAGCAAGTCCAAAGACAGCCACAAAGTTGATAAAGGCTGGAGCACCTGTCCTGTGAGGACAGGCTGAGAAAGTTGGTGCTGTTTAGTCTGGAGAAGAGAAGGTTACATGAGGGCCTGATAGAAACCTTTCAGTATGTGAAGAGGGCCTACAGGAAAGCTGGAGAGGGACTCTTTGTCAGGAACTGTAGTGCTAGGACAAGGAATAATGGGTACAAAGTGAAAGGGAAGAAATTTACGCTGGATATTAGGAAGAAATTTTTTACTGTAAGGGTGGTGAGACACTGGAACAGTTGCCCAAAGAAGCTGTGGATGCCCCAAGCCTGGCAGTGTTCAAAGCCAGGTTGGATAAAGCCCTGAGCAACATGGTCTAGTTGGGAGTGCCCCTGCCCATGGCAGGAGGGGTTGAGACTAGATGATCATTAAGGTCCATTCTAACCCCTTAAGATTCTGTGATTCTATGATAATTTGATGTACCTTTCTATAGACATATGTTTGCATAAAGGCAGCTTTTTTGCCTTTTCAATCAAGATTTAACAGGTAATTTTGTTGAGAAAATGTCTCTTCCTTTAGATCACATCTATATGTTTCATGTTATTTTCTTCAGGTTGAAGTTCTACATGATTTCGAGGCAGCTAACAGTGATGAGCTCAATTTAAAACGAGGAGATATTGTACTAGTCATTCCTTCAGAGACCACAGCTGATCAGGTAAAAACATGTGGTTCTTGCTTTTGTTGATGTTTTCCTTTGTCTCAGTTTCTTACTCACAGGTTATATTTCATGGGACTGTATATTCAAAATGTCATTAATGTAAGAAAACACAAAGATTTTAATGTTGGTTTTGTACTTGATTTCATTTGAGACTAAGTGGCACAGGTGACTACACCTGAAATCTCAGGTATATGCTTATTGGCAGCATCTGATCTCAGCATATTTTCTTAGGCTTTTTTATGCCACAATGTAGTGGATTTTATACAGACAGACATGTACTCAAACACTTAATGCAGAGGATGACCTACAAACTCTGTGTAATGTTGTTCTATATAATTTCATCCTAACATTGCAATAGAATTGATTGCCTGCTCTCTGAATGTTTAGAGTTTTCATGTGTGGATTTGGAGAAATAATACAAATTCACCCATTCACAGAGAGCACTGAGAATACACACAAATTGTGCTCTCCTATAGCCTGAAGGTATGGAGATGCTGCTCTCTGTGTTACATGCCTCTGATAAAGATAACTTTGCCCTCTGGAAGACAGAACCTGAGTTAAACAACACTTTGATTTTATTTAAGGCATCTAATTTGGTTTTAACAATGCATTTCAAATGAATTTTTAAACAATTGTATACCATAAGGAAATCAAATTGCAGTGAAATGTGCTGATTTTGGCCACTGCTTTCAAAGAGAAGACTGTACTGCACACAATTAGCACCAGCCACCCCATGGGCATCAGTTACTGCTGTAGTGTTGGTGAAAATTCTTCCATTGGTTTGGGGCTTGAGAGGTGGAGGACTGGGTCCTGCCTAATCAGGTAGCTAAAAGCACTCGTCTGAATGAAGAATATTTCTTAAAACAGGCCTAAATACTAATGCCCTAAGAACATATGAGTGCTCTGAACAATGAAATTGTTTTGTTGATTGATTCTGTCCAAAGATTGGCAGTAATCAATGTTCATCATCTCAGATGAGCTTTCTTTTAATTCAAGAGACGACTAATTGTTTTCTGTGGGTGAGTTGTGTTTTGGGTTCTTTTTAGAACAAAGTAATTTTATTTCAGCAGGCACTTAGTGCTTTCTATAGGGATAAAATCTGTTATCCTTACTCAAATTATGCTACATCTTACCTCATCAGCAGTTCGCTTTGATTTCATTATTGGTGTTCCCAGAATAGGATGCTGCTCTAAGAAGAGCAAAATATTGTCTCTGTCTTCAGACTGTTTTTCTTAGGATATGAGGTGTTAAATATGCTTAATCTTCACTTGGTGAGTCCATGAAGTATATTCTTCTGGTGTGCATCAGAATTCCACTAGCATTAATTGCAGTAAATTGTGTGCAGCAATGGAGAAAATAAGCCCGTATGTATTCTTGTTTCTGAAACCATTCAGCTCATATCTTTATTACTAGGTACATCTTTCCCCTTCATGTTTAACATCACCATAAAGCTTAATATTTTTGTCTTTTGCCAGATACTTTGTTCATTTATATAGAGCTTTTAATCTTTGTTATTGTTTGTTAGTCTTTATTCTCCTTCAAAATTGACCTGTCTAAAGCCAATTCTAATACAGTTGGTAACATCAGCCTGTGTTCTTCATTTGAAGCAAACCAGTCCCACCCAATGGCTTTTTCCACTATTCTATAATTGAAGATATTATCCAGTAAAACTGTGTATTCCTTCATACAATGTATGCTGCCTGTTCTAGAAAGCTGAAGTTCCTCTATCTCTCAGATATTTCCTGTGCTTCAAAAACACATCCCCAATTAATTGTATCCAGCCAATGCCATATGTTAGCTGTATCTGCTTTAATTATCTGTTTATTTGGGGCCAGACAGTCAGTATACTTGCACATGCAGCCACTGAGCAATCCTGGCTTGATGGTGTATGTGATGATGTGTTTGAGCTACTCTGTGTCCAGATGTACAGTTTGTGCCATAATAATATGGCAGATTAAAAGTTCTGTTTGTCATGGCTTTGCCCTCTCCTTTTCTCAAAAGGAGAAGGGTAAAGAGTTACTGAGTTAGTAAGATCAGAGTAGGTTGATCATTTTTAAAAATACTGAATTGATTTTATTCCACGTAGAACTTATTACACTTAAGAGAAACCAGTACTTTCTGATAAGAAATCATGCTTTTGGTTGCTCGGACTGTTGGTGATTTCTTGACAATTTTGCTTATCAAGTTCTTGTTTTCAGGAGTTTTTGGAAAAGTTATCACATATTTTCTAGAGATGGTAACTCCAGAGATTGCAAGAGCTGTCATTTCTTCAGACTGCCAATACATGAATGAGAGAAAGAAAGAGAAAAACAAACTCTTGGGGAAAAATTAAGATACAAAACTATATTTCCACCCTCTATGATACTGAGTTCAGCTAGGAGTTAGATGAGCTAAAGGCCATACCACGTGCTCACAGGTACTTGATCTCACAAAACTGTGATCTGGCAGAAGAGAGAAAATTATCTGTGCAAAATCAGAGGCTGCTTTTTAACCAAAACTCCAAATCTTTTAGCTGAAGCATCTTCAGATCTGAAGCTTATAGTGAGGAATGGGAGAGACACGAGATTTAAGAGACTGTCTTTTTCTTTGCAGGAGGCTGGCTGGTTGACTGGCATTAAGGAATCCGAGTGGCTTCAGTACAGAGATGCAAATAGTTATAAAGGACTTTTCCCAGAGAACTTCACACGCCATCTGGAATAGTTCTCCTGGGCAGATGAACATGATGTGAAGCTCAATCAGTAGGTTTTTAACCTCTTTGAAACACAGGAGCCCATCTTTTTGTAGTTTGAGCTGTTAATGGTTTACAGACTGGTGCCAGACAGAGCTGGTTGGAACACATTGAAATGAGCATGAATGCAAACAGTTAAGCTAGCAATTTCTGAAGCAGTATGTGGGGGGAAAAAGTCAAATAAAAAGGAAATGTCCTTATTTGTTTATAAGTTTGTGACGACAGGTTTGTTTGTGCTTTGTCAGAGCTATGGTGATCCTGTATTTGGTCCTTTCCCATGAAATCTGAAATTAGCTTCCTCAATACCAAAACCTTAACTTCTCTGCACTAAGTGTATTGTATTGAGTTGCACTGCAGAAGATTTAATTAATTATCCTGTAGTTATGAGGTCAAACTATTATAAGTTTCATGTGTTTAAAAAAAAATTAACTACTGCAACATTTTTCAATGTTATTTTTGGATGTGCATAATATATATACACAAGAACTTATATGTGTATATATAAGTGCATATGGCTATATATGCATTTTCACAACTTCATTGTAGTACTCTGGCTGTGTAGTATCATCCAGTACATGCATTGCTCTTTCACTGTCTGGCATTACAGGAAAAGGTTTTGTTCCAGCTGCTCCATTGCCAAAAGTATCTGTGTTTGTAATGTGAAATGTTCATTCTTAGATAATGAATAACATCATGTTCAAAGCTGCTAACCTTTGAGAAGGCATGGCTCAGTCTCCTCCTCCAGGCTGCAGTAGTCATAATGAGATAATCTGGAGGGGGAGCTGTTATGATGCTAATCTATACTTTTTTATTTAATTGGCTGAATACATTTAAAAAAAGAAACAGAACTAATAACTGAGAAGAAATAAACACAATATATTTTCACTATGTGTATTTATGCAGCTTACCTTCACAGAACCTTTTAAAGTAAGATTATAATGTATCCTGTATCAAGAAGTCATCTGTAACTTATGTTTTCCAGTGCTGTGTCATTAAAAATAAACTTTTGGTCCAAAGAAGCTGTTTCATCTGTGGTGCTTTTGAAGTTTTGTAACACTGAAGTTCATATAGCTTATACATTGTATTATATAATCTAATCTTAATTTAGTACTCTTTTTCCAAAGAAATACAGCATAACAGGTGCACCATCTAAATTCCTGCTGTGAATGCTAGTTGTGGCCAGAATTCCAAAAGGTCTGGACCCCAGACAAGCTGCTTCTCCTGTTCCAGATCTGACCACAGGCTAATGGATCTGTCCCCTGGGGAGATTGTCTGTGCTTGACCATCTCTCAACTGAAGATCTCTTCCTCTTAGTAGTTTTTCACTTGTCCACTTATTTTATGTGGAAAGTTAGTTCTCCATGAAACTGGAATCTGTTCTATTGTGTTCACTGAGAAATGGAAGATCCAAATATTTAGGAACTTCTGTATTTTCCTGGGAATTTAATTATTTTTCATTGTATTTTTGTTGGGTGCTTGTTTTGTATGCAAACAATATGTTTCCACTCCATTTCTAATCTATTAGCTTTCAGTTGAAGAAATAGGTCTCTCGAAGAGAAGGAAAGTTGATTTTTCTCTGTTTTTCAGGATACAATAGCTTTCAAAAGCTAGTCTAATGACAGCTGTGTTGTGCAAAGAAGCTGAATGGCTCGACTGTTATAGCTGGGATTTTGGCTTTGAAATGTCACAGTGAGTCTAAGGAGATGACAGGAAAGCTCTCTGATTTTCTGTTCATTCCTTCAAGAGGTTTGATCTAGGGCCAAGAATCTCTCCAACTTGCTTTTGGCTATCATGTTACAATAAATTCCAGGCTCCAGTGCACCTTTTTGAGGTGGTTATAATAACCTATTACACCTGGTTTACAGGGATACTCTGTCCTCCGGGCCAGTTTCCTGCTTAGCTGCATCTCAACACTTGCATTTCAGTCACAGGTGCTCTTCAGGTCACTGCAAGAGGCCAACACTGGACAGTGGAACCTCAGTAGTTTCCCTGTGAACACTATCTCACCACTCCTTTGAAAGGGACCTACGATCAAGTGAGACCATCATGTGTGGCAGTCCTAACCCTAAGGGCACTATGATCAACCCAAAGCATTCCTCTAACCAGAGTTGGTTGTGTGCAGTTAACATTATTGTGCTCTAGAAGTATCCATGAACACCCTTGGCCTCAGTTTTTCCAATGTCCTTGGTTCAGCACAATGTTCTGTTTCATTGGGAAGAAGAGTTTTAGAAAATGGCACATGCCTAGTCCAGGTTCAGAATTAGAGACTGTGAAGGGGATTGTGGTTTTAGGCACAGCATCTCACTAAATATGTAGATGTATCATAGATAGTCACTTTTCAAAGATTCCTTTCTTAGTTATTTGTGTGAGTTGATACAGGCAGGCAGCCACAACAACCACAAAACCATGGCTGAAATGCAGAGTAAATTTATTTGATTTTCCTGCTGACCAGAGGATCCCAAAGCAGGACCCAGGCAGAGACACACAGGTGGGAACGTGGCATTGTCAGGCTCGGTCCATCTTGGCAAGGTGGGCCTGCCTTTTGCACCAATTTATCAAGGACCCATGCACATGTGTTTGACCACCATACTGTGATCTCCTCCGTGCTTTTTGTGATCTCTGAGTTTTGATCTTCTCTTCCCAAACAGGGAGCTCAAGCATATCCATGGGAGTTCCTCCAAGTCTCGCAAAACACCTACGTTGTCTCTGCACAGAAACTCTACTTCGCAGACAGAAGATAAGCAGCAGTGGGCACAGTATGTGGGGTTTTCCATACTCTTACTCTACAGGCCTTGGCATTCCCAGATGCAGGTCACTTGAGTTAATCCTCCATCCTTCTCACCATTCTTTCACTTTAAACCCTTTATTCCCAGCAGTTCATCCATACGGTTTCAGCTCTGATGCTGTCTTTGTGCACCATGTCTCTGCCAGCATTCCAATTACATCTGTGGTCCTCTTTCACTCTGATCTGTTTAATCAGCTGTCATGGGTTTCCATAGCTGAATTTTAGTAGAAAAGTAGAAGTACTTTAGTAGAAGCTGCTAGAAGTTTCTCCTGTCTTGTTGAGCTAATTAAAATTATAGTTACGCCTCTGCGATATATATGCAAGAATTGGAGTGTTTGCGCAGTTGAAAATTTCAACTTTGAGATAACAACGCAGACAGACAGAGACCAAGGTCAGAAGAAGAGCAGGAGGAGGCGAAGGAAGAACCATGCTGGAGCAGGGTGGAGGGGGGAAGGACTGAAAGCTATTTCCCCCCCCTACCCCCTCAAGCCCGTGGAGATCTCCTGGGTTTTGGAGACCCCCTGAAGGAGATCCCTTGCACTCCTGGAGGAGCAGGTGAATGCCTGAAGGAGACCCCTTGCATCCCTGGAGGAGCAGGTGAGTGCCTGAAGCAGACCCCTTGCACCCCTGGAGGAGCAGNAGGAGCAGGGGAAAGATTAAGAGCTGATTAAGGCCCCCCTGCAAACTGATGGAGAAGTTTGAGGACTGTCTCCCATGGGAAGGACCCCACAGGAGCAGGGGAAAGATTAAGAGCTTCGTGGCCCCCCTGCAAACCGTGGTGGTGCACGTTGTCCCAACTGCAGCCCACGGAAACCCCATGGAGTGACCCACAGGACAAGACCAATGCCAGCAGCACGACCACCACCTGCGAAACTCTCATTCCCTGCTCTCTCAAACTGTTGGAGGGAGGGAGGAGTGGGAGAAGTGTTCTTAAGACTGATTTATTTCTTACCTTTTAGTTTTAGTTCTTATCTTGTTAGTAATAAATTTAAGTATTTAGCTACTCTGAGTTTGTTTTGCCATTATCTCTCAGCTGTTTTTTTTTCTTTCCTTTTTCCCCTTTCCCTCATGGAAGGGGTGGGGGGGGAAGCCTGGAGGTTTTGGGTGGATACTGGGTGAAAACCACGACATCAGCACAGGAGCATCATCTGGGGAAACTGTAGCACTTTCAAAATAGTGTATCCCTTAACTGACAGGAAGACCTTGTAATTAGCATTAATTTGGAAAAGCTGAAATTATCCCAAAGAGAATTGTGCTCCATATTCAGTGGCTAAACAGCAGTTAAAGGAAACTCCAGTGAAATAAAATACTCAGACAGTAATAAAAGTACCACTTTGTATATATGCAGGATTTTGGTCCAGCCACAGACACTAAATGCAATGCAGAGAATTACAAAGTACTGTGTAGCCACCAAAACTGGAGTCTTCAGGAATCAGTGAGACCCACATCTGCTGAAGACAGTCAACAAATGCAAAGTCCTCGATGTCTGCAGTCTGGTTTCAGAGGAGAAAAGAGGCTGGAATTTCTTTTGGTGCTATCAGGCTTTGGTGTGAGCCAGGCTAACCCCAGGTCACTAATAGTGCCTTTGTGTTTTCCTAGACAGGCTGCTTGTAGTACAAGGTATAATTGAAATAAGAATATCAAAGCACCAAAAAGGTAAGCACTAATTACTACATTTCCAAGGTACATGCTACAATGGAGAAGGTAAATGTACTCCAGATTTCCAGTACTTTGTTTAAATCAGGTACTTATGCTTAGGAAAGCCAAATTCTCTATATTAAAGTTTTAAGATTTAAACACATTGAGCTGCAATGGATGAATAAATCTAGCTGTGTGTCAGTGAATGAAAAAAAAATAAAGCATGTAATGTTGAAGAATAAAATGTGCAGATTAACACGCAATTGCCAAATGATAAGGGCATGCAAAATTCTCTGAGTGGATGAAACCTGACAGACCCCATAACATGGTGCTGTGACTCCTAAGGTGCCTTTGAGATATACATGAAAGTGGAAATTGTCCATAGTCTTTGCCAGAGATTCAGAACCCTGCATTTTAAGCCTATAAAACATTTCACAGGAGAGGTGGTGTAAATGCTGAGGGTCTTGGGGTATCTCCCAGCTCAAGAAAGAATATCAACTATTTTCCACCTAAGAAGAACTCATGAAAATTAAAATGACCCATGTTCAACCCTTTTTCTTAAAATCTCCAGAGTACTGTAGGAATTCTTAGCATCCACCCATGCCTATGGATGCTTACAGATCACATGGCTGCTCACAAAAGGCTTCTGAGGGTTTTTCTCCTTTAACCCAGCAGAGGGTGGTAGATTCTACAATTTGCATTTGCCAAATGATCTGTCATTTGGATCCATTTTCAGATGTTTGTTTCACTACTACCTCTCATTATCTGAAGTTGTCTCATACCTGCAGACACACAGAGAAAAATCACTGCAATAACAGAAGCAGAACCAGTTTGTAACTGGCTACTTTGACTTTCAGATGAAGACAGAAAACAGCATTATCAAGTTGCACTGTAAGTCATTACAGCAACATATCCTTGCAGCTCATGCATGTTAAAACTCATGCTGTATACCAAACATGGTAAATCTCCACAAAAGAATAAGTTATTTAGCTGGTTCAGTTCAAAGTGACAATGTTGGTTTGTGGAAAAAAACTTATATGCTACTTCTACTTAAAATAATTGTATAGTCTACCTGTGGTTAAGTAAATAGCTAAATTATTAACTGTGGGAAAATATTTTAAAATAGCAAAAAAAAAAAATTAGCCTTCAGAATTGTGTAATATGCCCTGCCTGGCAAAAAAATCCTCTGAATATTTGAATATACTAAAGTACCCGCAGCCTGCATTGTTCTGCACTTTATAGAAAGGACAGAAAGGGCAAGCATGGACATGCAAGCCAGCAGAGGCTGTCCCCAAACATATCCTTAGGGGTCTGATCCTAAAGGGAGTCCTCTCTGGCCACCTGTATGAGCCTTCTCCTGCTAGCAAAGCCTGTCACCTGCCTTATTGTGGCAGCTCCACAACACCCTTTCCTCCTCACTCCCAACCTCTGTGATGGAGCCAAAGGGAGGGATCAGTGCTGCTGTCCTGAAGCCATCCTGGCCTCTGAAGGCCAGGAAAAGCCATGGTGCAGAAACTGGAAGATGGAACATGAAAAGCATTTCCATCTGGCTCCCCCCAGGGGTGTCAGGCTCCTAGATGAGGTCTGGCATCAGTCCTTTGTGCTCTGCATCAGCCTGAGAACACTGGAAGTCAGTGAGCAGCAAGTTTTATCAGCACAGGAAAGGACAGTCTGATGCAGCATGTTGTATTTATTTGTTATTCTTAAAGGTGTCAGAATATATTTTTTCTTGGTTTTATATCCCACTTCCATTTGTCCCCCAGCCCACTCATCCATTTTAATATCTGCAAAGTCCTATTACCCAAGTCCCAAGCTCAAATGATGCTTGGCAGAGAACCTGTGGACAAATATCTTGATTACCCTGTGTGATAGTTGAGAAATGTGTGCAATATAACCTACAAAGTGGAGAAAAGGCCTTACATTTCTCTTCCTCCTCTCATTGTGCAGCAGTCTCTGCCTTTAGCAGAAGAAGCAGGGATTAAAGCTCAGACAGTCCTCCTCACAGATGGAGTCCCTGTGATTTGAGAATGCCTCTGTGAAACAGGGATGAGGATTTCTTAATGCAATCTCATCCCTGCTACATTCTCCCTCCAGGTGTGCTGTGGGCCTTCCACCTGTTCCAGGAGTAACCTCCATCACGCTGCCAAGTCTCTCCCACAAGACATTGTCAAATTTATCTGCAGAGTAACTGAAGGTCACAGTTCACCTACATGCACTGCTACTAAATGTCAACTGGAACCCCCTCCCAGGGTCTGTAGCACCCTTTCTGGGTCTGATATTAACTGAAATCATAATTTTCCTCCAGAATAAATATCTTGTCTACCCAAACAAAGAAATCTGCATGATGCTGTTGCAGATCATCACTGCATGCTGTGGGACTGAACCCACAACCATCCCCTTAACTTCTGCCACTTATTGCAACTGGAATGTGTTTGCAGAGGAAATGTCTCACAACACCATGAACTTTTTCTGTGGAGAAGTGCCAGCTTCTTTGTCCAGACAAGGAAGGCAAAAAGGTTGGGGAACGCTTAATAGGGAAATGGGGACATCCAGGATGCAGGGAAGAAGGATGAGCTCAGTGACTAAGGGGAAGGAAAGAATTTTGGATGAAATTGCTGGGTTTACATGTCCTGTGGCAGTTTTCAAGTTTGACCCCAGGATAAGGAAATTTACAGATGCAAAATCAAGAGACATGAAAAAAATTAATGTCCAGACATGAATTCAGAAGGGAAAAGTAAATTCTGGGGAATCCTTGTGAAAGAAACAGTTCTCTCTGAGGGTCTTCCAGAAACTATCTTCAGCTGAAGACCTGAGCAGAAGACTGAAGGGACTACGCAGAACCAGTGCTTTTCAAGCAGCTATTCTGGGAGCCACGTAGCACTGCCTGCTGCAGCCTCCTTCCTAGCTTGTTGACTCATCCCTCCTGAGCTGTTGAGCAAGGTGAGGTAAGCCACACAGCTGAGAAATGCTCAGAAGGGAAGGGAAGGAATCATTAAATCATTCTGTTCTTGGATGGTTCT